>SJYA01000718.1:423609-483100 GCA_006410615.1 Neotragus moschatus | reverse complement strand
ATTTGTATATATATATATATATATATACACATTTGTATATATATATACAAATGTATACATATATACATTTCCCAAAGTCAGATAAGGAAAAAAAAATAGAGAGCAAGCTAGAACAGGTTTATTATCTTTCTAGGCTATAAATAAATCATTGAATATCTAATGAACTGTTTGTAAAGAAATGAAAAACTTATCCATATTTGTGCATAAGATTCTTTTAAATAGAATATTTTAGTTATTAAGAATCTTGATGTAAATTACACTAGTTATACCAAATCTGTGGCTCTAAAAGGACAGAACATTTATTTCTTTCCCAGTCCAAGTTGATATGTGGTTTAAGGAGACAGAAGGATTCATTCTTGAGATGACTCAGGCTTTCTTGCTTAGATTTTTTACTTGCTTCCCAAGTTCAACTTTGCACAAAACACCCACCTTCATGTTACTGCCCACATGAAGTCAGAGAGACATTCAGTAGGGACCACCAGGTTACTTCTAAGGATATTAATTATTAGGTAGAACTTTATCCTGGTCATAAGTAGCTGCAAAAGGGCTGGGATATGTTCTCTCTAGCTCTGCTTTGTACTAAAAAAGAAGGGAATCTATTGCTCAAATGATGAAAATAAAATTTGCAGGAAATTAACAATCCATGTCATATGTGAACTTCATTGTGATGCTAAATATATTATGAAATTTGTGTTATTGTTGCTGTTGTTTTGCTTTACAAAGCATGAAGATATTGTGTGTTTTATTTTTTGTGTTCATTAGTTTTCAATGTATATTACTTTAAAAATCTTTTTCTTTGAATGTTTAGTTCCTAGGGAATTTCACATTTGTTTACAGGTTTTGACAACAGGGTAATAAAACATTATTTCAAATATGCTATTATTTCTCATAAATTTTCAGTCCTTATAAAATAGTCTTTTAAGGCCATAGACCAGTTTCAATTAAAAAAATTAGTGAAATTCACATTGATGCATCTTAGTGTTATCCATCGTTGTAAAAGCAGAAGGTTGTGAGAGTAAACTTTGCTGAAAGACTTCATGGTTGCAATACTAATGCAAGGATGAGGGAAAGAAAAGGAGATGAGGCTGAAAATGTGGGTAAGGCCTGGTTAAAGACTCTAAACACAATCATGTACCTTCAAACTGCCATCACATAGTTGGGAGATGAGAAGTCCCCAAAACATTTTATTGCATAGATTGATATCTCAATAAAAATTATTGAACATATAACCCAAATGTATGTACTTAGTATAGACTATGTAGGCATGTTATGTTCATTATAAAGTATATATGAAATAGATTGTGAAAAAACAAGAAAGAAAACACTTTAAATGTGAAAAAGATTTTTGCTCTCCAATGATAAAGTTTATATTCATATTCTGTATATTTATATTCATATTCTGTTATCTTACTGATAACATGAACGTCATAATAAAAGAAGTTATTATACATTTCAATTTGAATGTTATTCAGGGTAAATTTCAACATTCACAGTAGTTTCACAAAGTTGCAAGCGTGCGTGAGTGTGAAGTCACTCAGTCATGTCTGACTCTTTGCAATCCTGTTGTTCCTCCGGCTCCTCCGTCCATGGGATTCTCCAGGCAAGGATACTGGAGTGTGTTGTCATGATCTCTTCCAGGGTATCTTCCCGACTCAGGAATTGAGCCTGCATCTCTTAAATCTCCTGCATTGGCAAACTGATTCCTTACCATTAGTGCCACCTGGGAAGTCCCACAGTCAAATATGAAATCTCTACTTCATGTAGCTTTCTTGTTAATGATGAAAAGAAGAATTTCTCCCTGCTGCTAAGTCACTTCAGTCGTGTCCAACTCTGTGAGACCCCATAGACGGCAGCCCACCAGGCTCCCCTGTCCCTGGGATTCTCCAGGCAAGAGCACTAGAGTGCGTTGCCATTGAATTTCTCCCTAGTAAAGGGGAATATAAACCAGAGGGCTGACAGCCATGTATGTTTATTCTCTGCAAAGCCAGTTCCATGAAAAGCAAGAGGAAGAACATAACTTTCTGGCAATTATCCCTTGCTCTCCTGGTTACCAATGTACTTCATTAATGTAAGGATTCCCCAGAAAGTCCCACTTTTTCTCAGCATGTATCATAAATATTAAACAAACCTCAAAACTCACAGCTTTCTTAAAATTTCTTAACCGTTGTCCCAATGTAGTTCTCTCTGGACAAGAAACACTCTTCACCTTTATCTCCAATATTGAAATGAAGGTTGCCATTCAAATTCAAATTTAAAAAGCATTCTGAGTTACTAGTTGTAAGCTCTGATTTGAATTTTCCTTTTTTTTTTTTTTTTTTAAAGCCATGTGATACAGCTGTAAATTACCTCAGGTAAGAAATATGAGACTTATTTGGTATCTTTAAATTATATACCATATGTTCTGTTTGTGCTTGTATTAGCGGTATGATTTTATCTGTCAATCATTAGAATTAATATAGTTTAAAATTAAATCAACTTAACCATATATGAATAAACTTTGAGGGCAGCACTGTCAGTCTTGCCTGTTGTGAAATTCTCACTTTACTCTTAGGATAACTGAATTGCTTAAATACAGGATGTTTAAAATAAGTAAAGGAACCTTGTAATTTGTATAATATTATCACATCCTGGTATTTTTATTATCTTACAGTTTCTAGTTATAAAAGTTAATATGAATAAAAGCGCTAATATTTTCATTCCAGTTGCATGCAAACTTCTTTGGAAACCACTGCTCTAAGCAAAAGTTGGTGCTGATTTTTAAGCATTCAGATTTGCATGAGACTCTATGTGATTGAATATTCTAAGTATTAAGAACCTCAACATAAGGTATAATAGTTATACCAAACATCTGACTTTTAAAGGATAGACTGTGTAATCTACATCTAACTCTCTACTAGTTTAACCTAATTTAGCTTTCACCTTTTTCGGGAATATAAAATCAAAATGTTAACAGAAATAAATCCCAAGATACTTAAAGCAAGTTATTAACACTAATATCACTCAGGCAATCAGGAACAAATGGCATCTCATAAAGTAATACCAACTTACATTATTTCATAGGTTTAATGTATACCACCTCATGAACTCTCAATAACACATGAGAAACTGCCTTCCATAGTTGTAACAGAGACATTTAGCATTCCCAAGTACTGATGAAATTCTCAATCTATGCATTTGCTGGGCCTGGAGAAGGTCATTGCTACCCACTCCAGTATTTTTGCCTGGAGAATTCCATGGACAAAGGAGCCTGGCAGGCTATATCCCTTAGAGTCCCAAAGAGCTGGACACAATCAAGTGATGAACACTTTCACTTTCACTTTTCATACATTTTTAGGGAATGGTTCCGTCATGGACTGTTGATGCAGTTGGTAATTCTCATATAAGCCATTCTTTCTCTGTTTCTTGGCTACATCAGCCTCTGATCAGCCATCAGAACAGTGCATTTTAGTCACTTCTGTCCGCTTGCATCTGTTCCAAGGGATGTCATGCAGAGCAAATTAGTGATCTCAAATACCAATCTGGTACAGGTGTTTGGGTCACAAGCTTTCATTTTGAACAAGTAATTGAAAAACAATCTCTACCTGGCCAGAAGAGAAATGAGCTAAAACGTCTGTGCCATATTTCTTTATTTCAGAGGGAATTCTATTGCCATTTAAGTTATTTTTCTTAAGTCTTTGCCTATAGAATAATTATGTATTTTATTTTGCCCCTAACCTTCTTACTTAGGGGAAAGATAAGAGAAATAAGACAGATTTTATCAAGATGTTTACCACAGTTTAAAAGAAATAAATTCTATATTCCTGCTTTAGAGAATAGGAATACAAGTTGGCATGCAAATTCCTGCTAGAAATTCTATTCAACGTTAAATTCAAAATAATTATTTCAAATTACAAAGTTTCAAACTCAGTCTTCTTTGCAGAGGCCTTATTTTTAATGATTGCACACAAATTTGAAAAATATATCAGTGAAAAATGTCACAACATTTTTTTCTTTTGAGATGAGCTTCTCAGGATTCATTTCTATACCAAGAATCACTTTAATATCATATCTTCTAGTCTTTCAAAAAGGTTATTGATTTTTCATGGTTTCATCTCTCAATCAAAGCCTAACATGAAAACTTGTTTGTTGACTTCAGCCTTGATGTAAAATTCAGTTTAACTTTTTCTAGTAATATGTTTGTCAGTGGCATAGCAATTTTCTTGTCACTGAAACTAGTGGAGCCTCTAAGTGCTTTGCTCACTAGAGTATAAAATTATCATTTTTTTCATCTTGATTGTTCGCTGACAAATACTAATTTTAAAAGAAATTTTAAAAAATGCTTCAAAAATACATTACATTCTATATGATTAAAATTGATTCTTCATCTTCTGCCATGCTATTCTTTTCCAATTTTTGAAGCTAAGAGTCTAAAAAGCTGCCAAAAAGAAGCATCCCAAGACTGCTTTACATCTTGGTCCTGGCTTTGCATATCCCATGGGAGACACTACACTCTGAGCTATTGCCTTGGGAGGTTATATGTTTCTCTGCTATTTTTTTATGCACCTAATGGAGGAAGTAAAGTGGTGCCATTATCAGGAATAGAACAATTTTTATCCATGAGTTTTTTAAATATGCGATTCCCATCACATTAATTAAAGCTTGGATCCCAGACTTCATGTGACATTGTTAATTAAGGGAAAGACTAACTCTCAGTGAAACAAACCACTTTCTGAAATAAGATTGATGGACACAGATTTTATTAATTTACCAAACTCAGGAACTTCTCTATAAGCAGAATTATCTTATGAAATGACACTTCATAAAACATATACATTTTGTTATGTTTTCTAAAGATTTAAATGAACACTTTATGGATTTTAAAACAATATTTGGGGAAGTCATAAATGCAAATTTTATTTGACATATTTTTATTATTTTACTCTTGTATGTACTTTTAAAATTTTCAATGTACCACTGCAGGAACATGAAAAATAGAGTTTAATTACTAAAAAATAGAGAAAAGGACTTCCGCTTTCTCATTCAGTTTTAATTTTATTAGTTTTATATAATAATGAACTGAAGCTTTTGTAATAGCCCACCTGTTACCTTCTTTAGCCAAAATACCTTTTTGATGCTGTATATTGTCCCATAGAGAGAGTCAGGTGTTCTTCCCCTTCTCTCTTTCCTCTCAGAATCTTAGTTATAAGAAAGGATTTTTCTTCATACTTGGAATTCTATATAGTTGTTATGTTCAAATGGCTTCTGACACATTTTTTACTGGGCTACCAAAATTTAACAGTTGGTAACCCCAATCATTTCTAGCCAGAGGGAGCCATTAGCTTTAATGAGGCAGCCATCCTCACACAGTTGAATCAGATTGGCAATCAGCTTCCTGGTAATTGGATTAGTAGAATACTAAGAGTTTCAAGATCCTATGCAATTTGCATATTCATTCACGTCCTGCTTCCCTCTGATTTATAACACTTTCATGTATATTTACATTACAGTCTTTCAATTTGCAAGTGAATGATCATCCAAAGATGAATGAATGACTCAAGCTAGCTCAAGTTTACATGAAATGCTTAAAATTTATAAAGTTTAGAGAGATTAATAAATATGCTTTTTTAAATTTTCATGTATTTATGAAAATAAAGTGTATTCTGTATGCAGACAGAACTCATTATACACATTTAATTCTATAGTAAATCAGAATATTCTGTTGGAACTTGATGTTTTTGATATTCATATTCCATAAAATTAAATATCTGTATATCATATAAGAATTTTAAAAGCAAATTCTCACCTTTTCTGTAATAAATTATCAATGTAGTAAATAAAAAAGACTGTAATCCATTATTTTAAAAGGGTGGTATATTCCATGTTCAGTGACATACCTCTGAACTCTCCCCTTCTTCAATTGCCAGAGCTCTTCTAATGCAATAGTTTCTTTTAACAACTTATAGAAGCAATTATAAAAAAGTGAAAACATTCTAGGATGGGCATACTTAACCTCCGCTATAAGCTTCAGACTCTTCCACAAAAGTATAGGCTTGACAATTTCCCAGAGGTTACTGAAAGTATTAAAGAGTTGATATGTTGTAAATGTTAGTTATACTTTTATATAACTAATACATTTGCTATCTATTGCTATGTAATTAATTATCCTCAACTTAGTTATTTAAAACAACAACAAAAACATTTACTATCTCACATAATTTCAATAATCTGACCCCAGCATCTTAACTGGTGAGCCCTGGTGTATTATTTTTCCTGAGGTTGCAGTCAAGATGACGGTAGACTTGTCAGTCCATTTATAAGTCCATTTGACTGAGTCCATTTCACTTGCAGTCAAGTGTCAAGATGGACCCTTGCCATTTGCAAGCTTTACTGGATTGGAGAATCCACATCCAAGTTCACACACATGGCTTCAGTTTATCAAATGGGTTTCTCCAGAGAGTTGATCATAATATGGAGCTAGCTTATATTATCGGAGAAGGCTATGGCACCCCACTCCAGTACCCTTGCCTGGAAAATCCCATGGACAGGGGAGCCTGGTAGGCTGCAGTCCATGGGGTCGCGAAGAGTTGGACAGGACTGAGTGACTTCACTTTCACTTTTCACTTTCATGCATTGGAGAAGGAAATGGCAACCCACTCCAGTGTTCTTGCCTGGAGAATCCCAGGGACGGGGGAGCCTAGTGGGCTGCCATCTCTGCGGTCGCACATAGTTGGACACGACTGAAGTGACTTAGCAGCAGCAGCAGCTTATATTATGGAGCCAGAGAAAGTGATGTGAGAGACAGTACAACATCAAACTGCCCTTTGTGACTTAGTTTCCAAGTCACGCATTAATCAGTTCTGTTTCATTCTATTCTTTAGAAACTGGCCACTTAGTCCAGTCTATATTTAATGGGACAGGGTTAAACAAGGAAGTGAATATTTGGAGGAAATATCACCGGGAGTCATCTTGGAGACCTTGGAGACTGGCTCCCACAAATAAGGTATCATTATCTTCTCTGTTTGATACACAGTCCCAAGTTGACACCAATTTAAAATTTTACTTTTGTCTTGTACTTAAGCAATGCACTAAAAGAAAGGAGAAAGGAAGAAAATGAATCAAATTAATTATATATAATATAATATATAATTTATAATATTAAATATAAATCACATGGTTCATATTAAAATCTGTATCAAATATTAACAATATTGAATATTATTGAATTAAATATAAAATTATATATATATAATAAATATACTTAGCATTTAAAATATCTAGTGTAAACCTATTGGTTGTTAACTGGCACAGATGATGAAAATGTTGTCAGTGATGGAAATACATACAGAAGATGAAAATTAATTTGAGTATAAAAATGAGTAAAGTTAAATAATGGAGGGTGGAAGGCAAAGGAAGCTCTAGGCTAAGGAGGCAGTATGAACAAAGTTAGGATGAAAGATTGTGGCTTCTTTAAGTAACCAAAAATTGTTCATCCTAGTGGAATGTAGGACAAAATAATGTTCTGAATGGAGTAAGCAAGTAGAGACATGGACAAGGAACCAATCATGGAATATATTTCACAATGTTATTTTAGTTGAAAAAAATTTGGAAAGATTTAAAGCTAATGAGTATGAATGATAAGATAAAAAGTTATAAAATGAGAAAGTCATGAGTCTTTGGACTGTATTAAGTGTCCACATAAGTGATGATAAAGGTTTGGCCAAAAGTATAGCTTAGGATTAAAATTAGAAGATGACAGCAACAAATGTTAAAAAAAAAAAAAAAAAAAAGAGAGAGAGAGAGAGACATACTTCTGGTTGTGATGGTGTAGTTTTAAATGAGACAAATCTCTCTGGGAAGAGAGATGACAGGTAGATAAAATTAGCATTTGGAAAGAATCAAGGAACACTGACTAGAAGGTCCAATATCACAAAGAGGCGGGAAAGGCATACACATGAGATCACTATTCTTCATACCATTTCTTTCTAAGGTATTGGACTATTTTTATGCTGCTGCTGCTGCTGCTGCTAAGTCACTTCAGTCGTGTCTAACTCTGTGTGACCCCATAGACAGCAGCCCACCAGGCTCCCCCGTCCCTGGGATTCTCCAAGCAAGAACCCTGGAGTGGGCTGCCACTTCCTTCTCCAATGTATGAAAGTGAAAAGTGAAAGTGAAGTCGCTCAGTCGTGTCCAACCCTCAGCGACCCCATGGACTGCAGCCTACCAGGCTCCTCGGTCCATGGGAGTTTCCAGGCAGGAGTACTGGAATGAGGTGCCATTGTCTTCTCCAGTTCTTATGTTACAAGAGCTAAATGCTGAGAAGAGAAGAAAAGAGGCAGAAAACACATCAAACAGCTGAACTTTGAGCATGCTGTGGGGGGGGTGGTGGAGGTGGGAGAAACAGAACTTGGCTGTTTGTGGATCTGTAAAGAAGAACTCTGGTGACACCTTGGGTTTCAGTTAAAAATTATGGCAGGATATAACCTAAGAGTAAGCACTAATAAAAAGTAGGCCAGAAAGGTCTAACTTTGAAGTCACTTGTTCACTCATTTCTTGATTTGACCAGCTTGAGCTGCCTCTACATCTATAAAGAAAAGTATCGCTTGTATGCAAAAGGGGTTAAAATCATCACTCTCAGCTGTTACAACATTTATACACAATTCCAGACACTTAATAAAAAAATCACACCTCCACATCTGACCAGAATGGAAACAACACTGGATTTAACCTTCTACCTAATACATCTGAGACAAAATAAGAAATGGTTTTCAAGATAATGGACATCAGGCAGTTACAGATGATGATTGCTGAGGATGGAAAACCAATGAAGCAACCCTGAAAATGTCACCAGTTTTTTTGTCTGAGAAAATTTTCAGACCACTGCAAAGAGAACAGAGAATGCAGCTGAAGATTGATATACATCTGAAACAGAGATGAGACTCGCTGGGAGTCTCTGAGTAGTCATCAAAGATTTGATCCAAGTGCACATGAGAAGAAACTGTAAGAATGTGTTTTTTAGTATAAGACTTTCCAAACTGCCCAGGGTTATCTCTGACTCATGGAAACATGGCCTGTTTATCTCTGATTACATTTCTCAGCCCTATACAACCTGCAGGTGGCAAAACGAGGGGGCAACCAAACTTACCCTCTCGGCTGTAACTGGGAAAGGACAATGCATAGGCACCCCATCTCGAGCTCACGCATATCTCTGTAACCTATGAAACTTCCTCGGGACTTTTCCAGAAGAGTTGTTGTTCCGAGAAACTGCCCGCCACAGGGGCACCACCTGATCAACAGTTGTAACCTGTTATCAATGAACCAATCCTTGAAAAGGTCAACACCTGTAACCAATCAAACTGTTTCCCCTTGCTTGTGCTTAAAAGCTACCATGTAACAACACTCAGGGTTCTCGCTCCTTGCTTAAAGAGAGGGAACCTCGGCGCACCGGTACAATAAAATCCTCTTGCTGTTTGCATCGAAGCCTGGTCTCAGTGGTCTTTGGGGCGACGGATTCACGGCGATGAACCACTGGGTTCAACAAAACTATCTGAACCCAAGAAAAGAATATATAAAAATATTAAAAGGTATAGGACCTGGTAAAGGTCTGTATAGTCAAGGCTATAATCTTTCCAGTAGTTATGTAAGGATGTTAGAGTTAGACCATAAAGAAAGTTGAGCCCTGTAGAATTGATGCTTTTGAACTGTGGTGTTGGAGAAGACTCTTGAGAGTCTCTTGGACTGCAAGGAGATGAAATCAGTCCAGCCTAAAGGAAATTAACCCTAATATCATTGGAAGGACGGATGCTGAAGCTGAAGTTACAATACTTTGGCTAGCTGATGTGAAGAGCTGACTCATTGGAAAAGCCCCTGATGCTGGGAAAGATTGAGGGCAGGAGAAGGGGACAACAGAGGATGAGATGGTTGGATGGCATGCATCATCGACTCCCTGGACATGAGTTTGAACAAGATTTGGGAGATAGTGAAGTACAGGGAAGCCTGTTGTGCTGCACTCCACGGGGTTGCACAGAGTCAGACAAGACTTGGCAACTGAACAGCAACAATTTATACAGAGCTAGGAATAGTGCCGGAAAAGGCGATGGCACCCCACTCCGGTACTCTTGCCTGGCAAATCGCATGGATGGAGGAGCCCAGTAGGCTGCCATCCATGGGGTTGCAAAGAGTCGGACACGACTGAATGACTTCACTTTCACTTTTCACTTTCATGCATTGGAGAAGGAAGTGGCACCAGGGACAGGAGCCTGGTGGGCTGCCTTCTATGGGATCGCATGGAGTCGGACACGACTGAAGCGACTCAGCAGCAGCAGCAGCAGGAGCTGCAGGAATAGTGCCGGTTACCACTAGCCAGATTGGACTATCAGATAATTCATAGGTTACTGAATAAACTATTCAGTAATGTCTTGCCTTTGGGCTTCCCAGACGGCTTAGTGGTAAAGAATCTGCCTGCCAGTGCAGGAGTTGAAAGAGAAGTGGGTTTGATCCCCGGGTTGGGAAGATACCCTAGAGGGGGAAATGGCAACCCGCTGCAGTATTCTTGCCGGGAGAATTCCGTGGACAGAGGAGTCTGGTGGGTTACAGGCTCTGGGGCCGCAGGACTGAGTGACTGAGCCCGCATGCACACTTTCCCTTAATAGCAAGCAATATTTAGCCACAGAATGAAGGCTGCTCTGGCTTGCTTGCTTAGTTGCACAATCGTATCTAACTCTTTGAGACTCTGTGGACTGTAGCCCGATAGGCTCCTCTGTCCATGGGATTCTCCAGGCAAGAATGCTGGAGTGGGTAGCCATTTTCTCCTCCAGGGGATCTTCCCGACCCAGGGATTGAACCTGAGCCTCCTGCATCCAGGTGGATTCTTTCCCTGCTGAGCCCTAGTGGAAGCCCAAATGCTCAGTCACACTACAAAATCTTAAGACTCAAACAGATTAAATGGATTCCATTTAACTTACTTGCAAAACAAATCTCCAGAATATCTATGGAAAAACAAGATTTTTTAACATGTTTAACAAATGAGCTAATTCATTAGTATATAATCTGATTAATATGAATCATTGTAGAATAATTTTAGATTAAAAAATTTGAGCAGATATTAGAGAATTTCTTTAAACTTCTTAAACTTTCTTTGTGCCTCCATAATTTCCCCCACTATTAATATTTTTCTATTAGGGTAAAACTTTTCATTGCATTTAATAGGAATAGATACATTATTAGTAACTAAATTTCATAGTCTACATTATAATTCATTCTCTGTGTTAATACACTCCTATATGCCTTGACATATAGAGACATAGCAAATATTAGGAGGCCAATAAAATAAGTTGATTTGTATTTTAAAGCCTTTCTACAAAGGAAATATCACCATCTACATGGAAAACATCTCCTACATTGTAACCAACTTTTTTGGAAAATAATTTACACACAAAAATTCCATGAATGACATGTGTAAAATTCAACAAGCTTGACAAATAATAATATAACCACCACCACAATTATGATACAGAACATTAATTGAAAAACTTTTTGTAACAGATAAGCTGGTACAGCTTAGCTATGCAGGCCATGATTTTGTAAGTACTTATGTAAGACACAAAATAATTTTTCAAAATTTTTAATAAATTCAAATTATAATGATAGTGGAGTACAATGTTTCTGTACTTAGAGCCTTTTAAGGAGAAGAATAAAAACTTTTTGAGGGAAAACATTTCATTAAATTGACTTTTAAAATTATTGTTCTCACTTATCAAAAATAATTGCAACTATCTATGTGTTAGTACCAGATTTTAATGAGACTTTATGTATTTCACCTTTGACAATGTCTTTCACATAGAAGAGCATTGCCATATACTGATATGAATCTAATATAATTATAATTATAATCTATTTTAGCATATATTTTAATTAAGCATATTCATGTCAAAACATTCATATACCTTCATTAGATTCCTCTTTTTATGCTTTCCTTTTATCATGTCATTACACTGCAGATGAATCACTTCCAAACGAAGAACAAGGAGAAGATCTTCAATTGCACAGTTAAATGGATTTTGAATTATGGAAATTTCCTTTGTACTTGTATCATAATGTGAAAAAAGTATTAAAATTATAGCTTCAACACAGAAAATATATCTCCTGCAAATTGGTGGGGCAATAGGTATGTCATTTCTTGTTTTCATACTTGATACATGAGAAGCAAATAAAATAATTTGATATTATTTGAGATATAGAAGAAAATGAATTGTCATTGAAATTACTTTTCTGATTATAATTTCTGCATATAAGCATTATTTTATTTTGTAATTTTAGGTTGACTCAATATGAAGCATGCAATAAGAGCTGGTTTCCAGTCTTTTTTTTTTTTTTTTTTCAATCTATTTTCTGGTTGGATCTCCTTGTTGTCCAAGGGACCTATGACATCTGGTCCCATCACTTCATAGCAAATAGATGGAGAAACAATGGGAACAATAAGAGACTTTATTTTGGGGGGGCTCCAAAATCACTGCAGATGGTGACTGCAGCCATGAAATTAAAAGATACTTGCTCCTTGGAAGAAAAGCTATGACCAACCTAGACAGTATATTAAAAAGCAGAGACATTACTTTGTCAACAAAGGTCAGTCTAGTCAAAGCTATGGTTTTTCCAGTGGTCATGTATGGGTGTGAGAGTTGAACTATGAAGAAATCTGAGCACAGAAGAATTGATGCTTTTGATCTGTGATGTTGGAGAAGACTCTTGAGAGTCCCTTGGACAACAAGGAGATCCAAGCAGTCCATCCTAAAGGAAATCAGTCCTGAATATTCATTGGAAGGATTGATGTTGAAGCTGAATACTTTGGCCACCTGATGCGAAGAACTGACTCACTGGGAAAGACCCTTATGCTGGGAAATATTGAGGGCAGGAGGAGAAGGGGACAACAGAGGATAAGATGGTTGGATGGTATCACCAACTCAATGGACATGGGTTTGAGTAAACTCTGCGAGTCGGTGATGGACAGGGAGGCCTGGTGTGCTGCAGTTCATGGGGTCACAAAGAGTCAGACATGACTGAGCAACTGAACTGAACTGAATTTATTTTTTAAAAATTGTGACTTTTTTCTTAGCTCAAGGGTTTTTAGCCAGCTCATAGGATTTCTGTGTAGTAAGGCATGTTAGCATACCATTCGAAAAATTAAGATAATGCTTAATTCTGAAAGCAAATGAAATACACTTTTACATTACTGCTTCCACAGTAATGTAATAGATTTAAATATTATCATCAAAATCTCTGTTGATGAAAAAAATATAATTAATAACTATTTGCAAAAGCTTTACAATTTTTTTGTGTTTTTTGATAGGATTACTCTCTTTATTGCTCACATTATTCTTTTTAAATTAATTTTTCTTAGAGTATAATTGCTTTACAATGTGTTAGCTTTTGCTGGATAACAAAGTGAAACAGCTATATGTTTACATACATCCCTTCTTTTTTGAATTTCCTTCCCATTTATGTCACCACAGAGCATTCAGTAGGTGCTATGCAGCAGGATCTCAGTAGTCGCCTACTTTATACATAGTGTCAATATATATACACTANATTACTCTCTTTATTGCTCACATTATTCTTTTTAAATTAATTTTTCTTAGAGTATAATTGCTTTACAATGTGTTAGCTTTTGCTGGATAACAAAGTGAAACAGCTATATGTTTACATACATCCCTTCTTTTTTGAATTTCCTTCCCATTTATGTCACCACAGAGCATTCAGTAGGTGCTATGCAGCAGGATCTCAGTAGTCGCCTACTTTATACATAGTGTCAATATATATACACTATATATACACGTGTATATATATATATATATATGCATATCAATCCCAATCTCTCAATTCATGCCCTCTTCCTCCTGGGTATCCATACATTTGTTGTCTACAAGTGAATCTCTACTTCTGCTTTTCAAGTAAGATTATACTATTTTTCTGGATTCCACATATATGTGTTAATATGTGATCTTTGTTTTTCTCTTTCTGACTTACTTCACTCTCTATGACAGTTTCTAGATCCACCTATGTCTCTGCAAATGGCAAATGGCACGATTTCATTCATTTTATGGCTAAGCAATATCCCACTGTATTAATGTACCAGACATCTTCTTTACTCATTCCTCTGTCAAAGGACATTTATATTGCTTCCATGTCCTTCTATTCTAAATAGTGTTGCAGTGAACACTGGAGTACATGTGTCTTTTTGAATTGTAGTTTTCTCTGGGTATATGCCCAGGTACTCATGGATTGCTGAGACATGTGACAGCTCTATTTTAGTTTTATAAGGAACCTCCATACTGCTTTTTGTAGAGGCTGTATCGATTTACAATCCCACCAACAGTGTAAAAAGGGTTCCCTTTTCTCCACATCTTCTCTAGCATTTACTGTTTGTAGATTTTTTGATAATAGCCTTTCTGTTAAGTGTGAGGTGATACTTCACTGTATTTTTTATTTCATTTTTTAAATAATTAGTAACATTGAACATCTTTTCATTTTTTTGTTTACTATCTGTGTGTCTTCTTTGGGGAAATGTCTATTTAGGCCCTCCACCCATTTGCTGATTGGGTTGTTTGTTTGTTTTTTATATTGAGCTGAATGAGCTATTACAAAAGCTTTGTAATTTTGTCCAAATAAACTTTTTTTCTGCTCTACACATATTTTATTAAAGTATACTTGATTTACAGTGTTGTGTTTATTTGTACTGTAAAGCAAAGTGATTTAGTTATGCGCGCACACACACACACACACACACACACACACACATATATACACACATACATATTTAAGTGCTTCCCAAGTGGCACTAGTGGTAAAGAATCTGCCTGCCAATGCAGGAGATGTAAGAGACACGAGGTCGACCCCTGGGTCTGGATGACCCCCTGAAGGAAGGCAAGGCAACCGGCTCCAGTATTCTTGCCTAGAGAATCCCATGGACAGAGGAGCCTACAACCCACAGGGTTGCAGAGTCAGACGCAACTGAAGTGGCTCAGCATGCATGCATGCATATATGTGTACATTCATTTTTCACATTGTCTTCCATTATAGTTTATCACAGGATATTGAATATGGTTCCCTATACTACAGAGCAGGAACTTGCTGTTTGCTCTACACATACTGTTGCCATGATCCATTGTAACACATCTTAGTAGTTTATACCTCAAGTTGTACTAAATTGTGTTTTCTCAACTTTGAACTTATCTCCATTGTAGTTCTTCAGTGCAGGCTGTTGATGGAAGTTAATTCTTCAGGCACTTCAAACTCAGCATCATTTCCCTGAATAAACAACTAAGAAGGCTTGATATAAATTGTTAACTCATCAAGAGCTAAGAAAAGCCATCTCAAATAACTTACTTTGTTTTTTCGATATACATATATCTCTCAATTATCTCATATCTTTAACTGTTTTCCTCAAAAGCTGTCTTAAACAATTGATTTTTTTCTGAACACGTTTTTCAGTTGCTAATCAAAGTGATTCAATCAACTCATTATTGATAAATGACTTTTCTTGTTTTTTGAAAAATGACTTTTCTGAGTTGACTAATAATTAATTGGAAGTGATGTTAGTTGCAGTCTCTCATTTTGGGGGAAGGGGATGAGAAAATTGCTGTCATTTCTACTTTTTCATTGCTTTTTTATTGTGATGGTTGCTGAGTTTAGTAATGTAGATGTGTACTGTACACTTTTGACATAGCTACAGTGACACTGAATAATGAACTCAATACTGTGCCATCTAATTCACTAATAGAATAATACGAATTCCACTGTGCTTCAAGAAGTCACCAAATTACTCACGATAACATTGCCCTTTCACAGTTTCGCAATTTTTAGTGTCAGTTTGGATCAAGCAGCTTTTTTTCTAGAAATACTTTCTTTGTAAATTAAGTCACGTTCTAATGATTCATTGAATGTAGGTCAACAGTGTAAAAAAAATTACAGTAATGGCCCAATTGTTGAAACAAAACAAGATATTCAGGGTAGCAGGAGATAGTTCTTTTCACTGTGTTATAAATCTTTGTTTCCAAGGCCAAGAAGGTTATTTTTCAGACTGCAGGAAATTTTTTCATTTTATAAATTGCTTACATATAGCTATTTTCTCTAATGTAATATAAAAATTGGTGATTAATCCTAATACTCACCAAAGGAGTTCAATCTATTAACTATACAATTGAGCGAATATTAACAGTGTTTCTAAGTAGTCAATTTGTGGCACAGTATATATTCATTAATTTTTGCTTTTATTTTTTTTTTGGCTTTGCATGCCCAGTTGTGTCCAACTCACTGTGACCCCAAGGGCTGTAGTCCACCTGGTATAAATATCAAGATGTAAAAGTACCTTCTTGGCTTATGTTAATATAATGTCAGTAAGGAAGGAAGAACATAGACAAACATTTACTTATATCTTTGCTGTGTTCATTGGAAATAACTCAATTAACAATTCACATAAACAGATCTTACAAGATTTAGCAGTATTTTAAAAATGAAGTCCACATTTCATTTAATTAAAAGTGCACATCCAAACAATTAGTATGTGTTTGTGGTGTGAGTGTGGTGAGTGAGGCCCCACCTATCAGCAGAAAATTGAATTAAAGATTTACTGAGAAAGGCTCCACCCACCAGAGCAGGGCCTATCTTATCCCACAGCCAGTCACTCCCACCAGGAAGCTTCCACAAGCCTCTTATCCTCATCCATGAGAGGGCAGACAGAATGAAAACCATAATCACAGAAAACTAACCAAACTGAGCACATCTATCACTAGCTTGTCTAACTCAGTGAAAATATGAGCCATGCTGGGTAGGCCCATGCAAGATGGATGGGTCATGATGAAGAGTTACAAAAACGTGGTCCACTGGAGAAGGGGACTTCAGCAAACGACTTCAGCATTCTTGCCTTGAGAACCCCATGAACAGTATGAAAAGAAAAAAAAAAAAGATATGACACTGGAAGATGAGATCCTCAGGTTGGTAGGTGCCCAATATGCCAGTGGAGAAGAGCAGAGAAATAGTACCAGAAGAAATGAAGAGGGTGAGCCAAATGGAAATCCCCCAGGTGTGTGGATGTGTCTGATGGTGCAAGTAAAGTTCAGTGCTTCAAAGAACAATATTACATAGAAACCTGTAAAGTTAGGTCCGTGAATTAAGGCAAATTGGAAGTAGTCAGACAGGAGATGGCAAGAGTGAATGTCGACATCTAGGAGTCAGTGAACTAAAATGGACTGGAATGGGTGAATTTAATTCAGATGACCATAATATCTACTACTGTGAATAATAATCCCTTAGAAGACATGGAGAAGCCATCAGGTCAACAAAAGAGCCTGAAATGCAGTACTTGGATGCAATCTTTAAAGCAATAGAATGATCTCTGATTGTTTCCAAGGCAAACCATTCAATATCACAGTAATCCAAGTCTATGCTCCAACCCGTAAAGCTGAAGAAACTGAAGTTGAATAGTTCTATGAAGCCCTACAAGACCTTCTAGAACTAACACTCAAAAATAATGTCCTTTTCATTATTAGGGGACTGGAATGCAAAAGTAGGAAGTCAAGCAACACCTGGAGTAACAAGCAAATTTGGCCTTGGAGTACAGAGTGAAGCAGGACAAAGCTAAAAGAGCTTTGCCAAGAGAATGCACTGATCATAGCAAACACCTTCTTCCAACAACATAAGAGAAGACTCTACACATGGACATCAGCAGATGGTCAACACTGAAAGTGGAATGATTATATTCTTTGCAGCGAAAGAGGAAGAAGTCCTATATAGTCAGCAAAAACAAGACCAGGAGCTGACTGTGGCTCAGATCATGAACTCCTTATTGCCAAATTCAGATTTAAATTGAAGAAAGTAGGGAAAAACACTATACTATTCAGGTATGACCTAAATCAAAACCCTTACAATTATACAGCAGAAGTGATGAATAGATTCAAAGAATTAGATCTGATAGAGTGCCTGAAGAACTATGGATGGATGTTTGTGACATTGTACAGGAGACAGGGTTCAAGACCATCCCCAAGGAAAAGAAATGCAAAAAGGAAAAAATGGTTCTCTGAGGAGGCCTTACAAATACCTGTGAATAGAAGAGAAGCAAAAGGCAAAGGAAAAAGGAAAGATATACTCATTTGAATGCAGAGATCCAAAGAATAGCAAGGAGAGATAAGAACTCCTTCTTCAGTGATCAATGCAAAGAAATAGAGGAAAACAGTAGAATGGGAAAGACTAGATATCTCTTCAAGAAAATTAGAGATACTAAGGGAACATTTCATGTAAAGATGGGCACAATAAAGGACAGAAATGGTATGGATCTAACAGAAGCAGAAGATATTAAGAAGAGGAGGCAAGAATACACAAAATTAAAGAAAAGGGATCTTAATGTCCCAGATAATCATGATGGTGTGATCACTTACCTAGAGCCAGACATCGTGGAATGTGAAGTCAAGTGGGCCTTAGAAAGCATCACTATGAACAAAGCTAGTGGAGGTGATGGAATTCCAGCTGAGCTATTTCCAATCTTAAAAGAAGATGCTGTGAAAGTGCTGCACTCAATATGTCACAAATTTAGAAAATTCAGCAGTGGCCACAGGACTGGAATAGGTCCGTTTTCATTCCCATACCAAAGAAAGACAATGCCAAAGAATGTTCAAACTACCACATAATTGCACTCATTTCACATGCTAGTAAAGTAATGCTCATAATTCTCCAAGCCAGGCTTCAATAGTACATGAACCATGAACTTCCAGTTATTCAAGCTGGATTTAGAAAAGGCAAAGGATACACAGATCAAATTGCCAACATCCGTTGGATCATCAAAAAAGCAAGAGTTTCAGAAAACATCTACTTCTGCTTTATTGAATTTGCCAAAGCCTTTGACTGTGTAGACCACAACAGACTCTGGAAAATGCTTAAAGAGATGGGAATACCAGATCACCTGACCTGCCTGTTGAGAAATCTGTATACAGGTCAGGAAGCAACAGTTAGAACTGGATGTGGAACAACAGACTGGTTCAAAATAGGGAAAGGCTGTATATTTTCACCCTGCTTATTTAACTTATATACAGAGTGCATCATGAGAAACGCTGGTCTGGATGAAGCACAAGCTGGAATTAAGATGGCTGGGAGAAATATCAATAACCTTTGATATGCAGATGACACCACTCTTATGGCATAAATTGAAAGAAGAACTAAAGAGCCTCTTGATGAAAGTGAAAGAAGAGAGTGAAAAAGTTGGCTTAAAGCTCAACATTCAGAAACCTAAGATCATGGTCACAAATAGATGGCGAAACAGGGGAACCAGTGACAGACTTTATTCTTTTGGGATCCAAAATCACTGCAGATGGTGACTGCAGCCATGAAATTAAAAGACACTTGCACCTTGGAAAAAAAGTTATGACCAACATAGACAGCATATTAAAAAGTGGAGACATTACTTTGCCAACAAAGGTCTATCCAGTAGTTATGTATGGATGTGAGAGTTGGACTATAAAGAAACCTGAGCACCAAAGAACTGATGCTTTCAAACAGTGGTGTTGGAGAAGACTCTTGAGAGTCCCTTGGACAGCAAGGAAATCTAACTAGTCCATACTAAAGGAAATCAGCCATGAATATTCATTGGAATATTTCAGCTAAAGCTAAACTCCAATACTTTGGCCATGTGATGCAAAGAACTGACTAGTTGGAAAAGAACCTGAAGCTGGGAAAGACTGAAGGTGGGAGGAGAAGGGGAAGACAGAGGATGAGATGGTTGGATGGCATCACTGACTCAATGGACATGAGTTTGAGTAGACTCCGGAAGGTGGTGATGGACAGGGAGGCCAGGCGTGCTGTGCAGTCCATGGGGTTGGAGAGTCGGACATGACTGAGTGACTGAACTGAACTGAATTGAACTGCTCCTTGGAAGTAAACCTATACCACACCTATACAGCGTATTAAAAAGCAGAGACCTTACTTTGTCAACAAAGGTTCATATAGTCAAAGCTACGGTTTTTCCAGTGGTCATGTATAGACCTGAGAGTTAGACCATAAAGAAAGCTGAGCTTCGAAGAATTGATCCTTTTGATCTGTCATGTTGGAGAAGACTCTTGAGAGTCCCTTGGACTGCAAGAAGATCCAACCAGTCCATTCTGAAGGAGATCAGCCCTGGGTGTTCATTGGAAGGACTGATGTTGGAGCTGAAACTCTAATACTTTGTCCACCTCATGCAAAGAGTTGACTCATTGGAAAAGACCCTGATGATGGGAAGGATTGAAGGTGGGAGGAGAAGGGGACGATAGGGATGAGATAGTTGGACGACATCATCAACTCAATGGACATGAATTTGAGCAAGCTCCAGGAGATGGTGAAGGACAGGGAAGTCTAAGGTGCAGTCCACGGGGTCACAAAGAGTTGGACAGGACTGAATGACTGATCAACAACAGTGTTTATATGGCCCGTTTCTGCATCCTAACAAGGCATTTATTGCTTTAAAGATTTAATCATAGTATGAACACTGCATATTCCTTCAAGCAAAACAGTTATTGTACTCATGTACACAGAAACACACATACTTTTTCAATTTCTTCACTGAATAGAGAAAAACATCAAGAGCAGTAAAATTGAAAAACACCTTTAAAAGAACAAAAATATAGTCATTTTAGAATTTCAGGTTTCTCTCATTATCTACATATTTATATCAATCTTCTGAGCCTTAAAATTCTTTCTAATATATGGAAACATATTATTTTCTAAATTTTATACCTTCTGACAATTTATTTCAAGTGAGTAAGACAAATATCAGAGAATTTAAAAAATGAGAATTATGGAAAAAATGGGAGTTGAAACCACATTATTTTGACACAAAAGTAGTTGATGATGTTATGAATAGAAGGAATGACCCATTTCTTGATTTTTTCACCACCAGCATGTACTCTTTCCTCTCCCACTTACAGTGATCCTCAGTTTTTAAAAGCTATAACACAAAATGAATCTAAAAATTCTTTACCAACTTTAGTTTAACTTAGTAACACCCATGAAAGTCAAATCCTTTTTCATTTTGCAGATAATGAAAGTGATCAGAGAAATTAAATTCTTTTTCTAAATAAACTGCATGAGTATTGATATTCATTGGCATAACATTTGATATACTTTATTAAAAGATGCAGTTTTGGAAAGTAATTTTCAATTGTCATTTTTTTTACCTACTAAATAGACTCTAACATATCAATTTCTTAAGCACAAATTTATAATACAAGTGTATTAAAGAGCTCTTTGAGTATCTTCAAAATTTAATTCATACGCATATGTTTATTCATAGATGAATAACAGCTCATATGTTATGTGGAGATTAGAAAAGAGACAAGTTGAATAATATACCATGCTATTAAAATATATTAAAACCAAAACAACTGAAAAGTAGTTACATAAACTGAGCTTTTGATGGGATTATACCACTTAGAATACAGGAAGACATACACGAATTTTTGAGAGTCAAGTTTTTACCCATGATACAAAGTAGGGAAAAAAAGAAAAACAATCTGGGAAATGAAAACTTTTTCTGTGACACTAAAACCTTATTTATCTCTCCTTATTCTAGTTCTGGAAATTATCCTTTGTTGCCCCTAGAGAAGCTTTGATTTGGAAAATGGTGATGTTATTATAGAATAACTTTCATTATGATTCTATAAATCAAGCAGTATTTAATTCATTGGATTTACTATATGAGCCATGCAGTGCTCAAAAATAGAAAGAAAGAAGTACTAATTATATGGAAGAGATGGTTTTAAGTGAATATAGGAGATTTTTATTTATTTCTATGTGTAATTTTGCTTATTCCCTGACTATTGAGTAGGAATGTTGACTTTAGAAAAAGACAATATTTGTTATAGAAAATAGAGCTATATATTTTCCTCATCTGAATAGCACACTAAATATCGAGCACCAACTAGAATAATAATTTTAAAAATTCTGGAAAGAATAGTATAGACAATGGATTTGATGCAAGAAAAAATTCTTCTAGAATTCTTCTAGAAACCTAAGTTTCTTTATCACACTTAATGTACTTAAAGAGGTTTCAAGGTACGTGGTTGGGTGGTTAATGAAAGATAAAGACTTGTCAGTTGCATGATGTGGCATGAGAGAAAAACTTTGCGAAGTAACTGGCAGAAGGTTGAGAAGACCAGAATCTGAGCTCATAAGTAAATGAGGGATGTTCTGATCAGTTTCTAGGCAAGGTGATATTAACAGGGAAAGGCTCAAATGCTAAAGATCTGCCTGCAATGCGGGAGACCTGGGTTCCATCCCTGGGTCGGGAAGATCCCCTGGAGAAGGGAATGACAACCCACTCCAGTATTCTTTCCTGGAGAATCTCCATGGACAGGGGAGCCTGGTGGGCTACAGTCCATGGGGGCATAGAAGGTTAGACACTACTGAGCAACTAAGCACAGCACATGGTATTCTTTAGTGACATTCCACATCTGAAGGATTTACTTTTCTTCTACCAGCTTTGACATTTTATTTCTTTGTTAAACTTGCCTTCAATTGCTTTGACATCTTCTAAAAGATAAGTCTTTGATCTTCTGTCTCATATAGGAGGGAGGGTGCACTCATTTAGGAAGCTTTCTTAAAAATTGCCTTTAATTCTCTACCTTGTTTCTGCTAAAGAGTTTAATAATTGATTTGTATTGTTTCTTGTTCTTTTGTCCACATACATTTTTATTGAAATATTTAAAATTGTTTGTTAGGATTTGGTCATTTACCGAGAGCATTCCTGAAATGGTTTACTTGTTTATGAACAAAAAATGAACTTCTGTTATCAATGCTGTAAGATGTTATAGCATGTCTACAAATGGTATAGGTATGTTATGTTGTAGAAAGATATATTGATCTGTAGATATGTTGCACAGACGTTGTTGAAAGTATACATGTAGCTTGTTGTTGTTCAGTTACTCAGTCATGTCTGATTTGGGGGGATCCCATGGGCTGCAGCATGCCAGGCTTCCCCGTCCTTCACTATCTGCCTGAGTTTGCTCAGACTCCTGTTCGTTGAGTCGGTGATGCCATCCAATCATCTTATCCTCCGTCACCCCCTTCTCTACCTTCAATCTTTCCCAGCATCAGGTTTTTTTCCCAGTGAGTCTACCCTATGCATCAGATGGCCAGAGTATTAGAGCTTCAGCATCAGTCCTTCCAAAGAATATTCAGAGTTGGTTTCCTTTAAGATTGACGGATATGATCTCCTTGCTGTACAAGGGACTTTCAAGATTCTTCTCCAGCACCACAATTTTAAAAGCATCAATGTTCTTCAATGTTCAGCCTTGTTTATGGTCCAACTCTCACATCTGTCCATGACTACTGGAAAAACCATAGCCTTGACTATAAAGACCTTAGTTGGCAAAAGTGATGTCTCTGCTTCTTAATATGCTATCTAGGTTTGTCATAGCTTTTCTCCCAAGGTGCAAGTGTCTTTTAAGTTCTTGGCTGCAGTCACCATCAATATTGATTTTGGAGCCCAAGAAAATATATGTGTTAGCAAGTTATTTTACTGAAAATTAATTTTTCAAATGCAAACAATATCAAGTCAGGCTTGACACTCTACAATTAAATCATTGGCAATGAAACAAAGTAGTTGAAATATATGTATCTAAATCAAGCAGACTAGAATTTGAATTCTGGTTCTGACAATAGTAACTGTAATTTTAAGCAATTTTTTAAATTCCCTGGGCCTTAGCTTTTTCCATCTGTACAGTAACATCATTAATGCTTTTGCTTTAGGTTGTGGACAAGTTTAACAATTTCCTAAATGAGTCACAAATCATGTGAAAAATATCGTAGCAGCTACATTGTTTGGTATTCTAGAGTACTCTATAACATAAAAGATTTTTCATGAATATTCTTGAAGACTTAGGAAATGTGTCAATAATATACAGTTTCTCTGGTATAAAAACTTGCAGCTGAGGAAAAGGGCAGAATTGTTGCTTAAATAACCACATTACCATCTCTTAATTTCAGCTCTGCACTTTCCAGAACATCTTGCAATTATTTTTCCCTTTAAATCATAATGTCTTTTTAGAGATCAGAGTGGAGCAAGAATGAAAAGAAAAAATAATTGCAGAAGAGAGGTTGTTTTGTAGCATTTTACTTTTCCAACTTCAGACATTTTCCCAAAGCCAGTCAGACAATAAGCAGCTGGAGAGAGAATAAACTATTTTGGTGATGGCATGTTAAGACACAAGGCAAGTCCAAGAGTTCTAGAGCTAGAGAAATCTGTGCTTATCTACATTCCCAGTTGTAGAACTTTAGGTCATCGCTTTACTTTTCTAAGCCTCAGTTTCTGTATCTGAAAAATGGGAAGTAAGTGTATCTTTGCTGGATGCAATATTTCTAGTATCTACAGAGCATTCAGCTCATGAAAATTTAGCATCACACAGACATGAAGGATCTATCAATGCTGAAATTAACTGAAAGAATTATGAAAGTGTGGGGGCAGGGATTCCCTGTAAGCCACACGCTTAGGTGCCGATATGGGTGAGATGTTCATTCAAATGTTATTGGACTGATCCTAAAACATTCTCACTTATACACATTAACACACTAGGTATAACTCATTTTTCTGAGATGACTTTAAAGAAAATATCGAGTAACAAAATAAATCTATATGCACTAATGTTAAAAAGTTGTTCAGAGTTTTATTTTATTACATAGATAATGTTATTTCATGATATCTTCATTAAAGCCATGTAGTTATGTAGTTGTGTTTCCCTGGTGGTTAGTGGTAAAGAATCTGCCTGCAATGCAGGAGACTCAGGTTGGGAAGGTTCCTGGGAGAAGGAAATGGCAACCCACTCCAGTAGTCTTGCCTGTAGCACCCCATGGACAGAGGAACCTGCTGGGCTACAGTCTAGTTGCAAAGAGTTGGACATGACTGTGTACATACACACAGACACAGTCACGTAGTTATATTTGTTTATTTGTTTGTTTGTTTAATTTTAACTTTGTCTTCTTAGATACTCCTCTAGTGAGGAATTTAAAAATAATTAGTACTAAAATTCATTAATTTGCTCTTGTTTATTTTTATTTATTTTAATTGGAGGCTAATTACCTTACAATATTGTATTGATTTTGCCATACATCAACATGAATCCACCGCGGGTGCTCTTGTTTTTTGTATTTATCATTTTTTGTGGCTTCCCAGGTGGTGCCAGTGTGGTTAAGAACTCACCTGCCAATGCATTAGATGAAAGAGACTAGGGATTGATCCCTAGGTTGGGAAGATTCCCTGGAGAAGGAAATGACAATCCACTGGAAAATCCTATAGGCAGAGGAGACTGGTGGGCTAAAAAGTGTTGTAGTCCATGGAGTTGAAGAGATTCAGACATGACTGAACTGCACACATACATTTATATTTTTACACATATATTCAGTGGTAGTAAGTTGTGTAGATATGCCTAACTGGGCTTGCATACATATGCTTATTGTAAGAGTATGTGTGTAAAAGCTATTAATCATATGAGTAACATGAATGGTTACCAATACAAATTCTAAACATTGCTTAATTTTAAATGATGAGGGCTACCTCAAAGAATGGGACAATTTGATGAAACTATTTTGTGACGATCACCCAAAGCAAAAGCAAACAAACAAAACTGTATTTTATGAAAGGAGGAGAGCTAGGTGGAAAACTTGGAAACTTAGGTTGAAATTTTGACTGTTATATTTACCAGCTATTCAGCTTAGAAGAAAAACATTAATTTCACCCTATGAGCCTCATGTACGATTAAAATCAAACTAGTAATACTTGTCCTTCCTTGTCATATAACAAGTGTGAAAGAAAATTAAAATAATGTCTTCAAAACTATATTTTATCATGAAGAAAGCATTACAAACATGAGTTTTGAAATTATCAAAGAAGAGGATAAAGTCATTTCATGATATTCTGGCTCTTTCTGAGTCTTTCATGCATATAAAAGAGGGAAGAAATTAACTGTAGAGAAATTAACTCAGAAGGTAAAAACTGGGAAGAACAAGATTTGGAGTCTTAAAGAATAAGAAACAGTACACTGCATGACTCTCCAGAATTACAGGTAATGCTACTCTGCAACCTAATGATGGATCCATGAGTTTTGAAATGTAATGCTTGTGGAGTCTTTAGGGTTTTCTATGTAGAGGATCATGTCATCTGCAGACAGTGAGAGTTTTACTTCTTCTNCTGATGAGTGGGGATGATCTGGAGGGATGGTGTGGGGAGGGAGGGGGAAGGGAGGGGGTCCGGATTGGGAACTCAGGTACACTTATGGCTGATTTATGTCAATGTATGGCAAAATGAGTACAGTATTGTAAAGCAAAACAAACTAAAAAATAAAAATTAAAAATAAAAAGAAATGTAATGCTTGTCAGTGTCAAAATAGATTGAAAGTCTGTAAAATAGAACTCTTGCCCTCTGCTATTATTTCCAGTTAAATTTTTAATGAATATAATACTCATCTCAGGATAAAGAAGAGACTAAGAGTCCTGGTTCTTTATGAATTATGGTGATTATCATGTTTTATCCCCCTGAAGAAGGCACAACACTTGCTACTTTATTTATTAATGTATGCTAGGTGCAAAATAACAATGAATGCAGAGTTAGCATAGATTTTACTTACAGAATATGTAACTAATCCAAAACAGAAGACTGACTCATGAAAGTCGTTAATAAGTAAATTCTATAGTGAAAATCGTACAGGGTTTATTCTTTTCCAAGGTAATTAAAAACTGAATTCCAGAGAAATTCACATTGACTGGCACAGATAATAGTGTCTTTATGTCTGCAATTAATGAGTTAGAATCTTACTCCTGAAAAGGTTCCTTGTAGTATTAACCTTAATCATTTTTGTCAAAACAGTGATTTCTGTCTGGTGTGGCAGACTTACATAGGATATGATATGCATGAAGTGTGTAAGTTTGTTATATGCCATTAGCTGAGCATGATAGTCAGAGTTAACTCTTGTTGTTAGCTTCGTATTTTATCTAGTTTGCCCCATTTACCTTTTCACCATGAGACATACACATGGAAGGATCAAGGTAGAAAATTAAGCTGCACAAGTCAGAAGAAAATACATTATAAGCATTATCTAGTTACTAATTAGACTCTAGCACGGCCTCACTTCAGTGATTAATGCAGTCTTTACAAAAGAAAAAGCAATTTATCCTGGATATGAAAGAGATTTGGTTAACACTGCAATTAATCTTTCCATTTATGGGAGAAAATTGTTTACTGAAAATTTTACTTGTCTGACAAATTTAGATGAATTATCTTAGATGTCAGTCAAAATCATTTCATGCTATAGTCTCCCTGTGTTCCAGTATTGATTAATTTGATCTAATGTTTTCTTGATATATTGGCTTATTTATGCTCAGTTACTGCAGATAGCTGAATCCTTACCACAAATCACTAACATTAGCAGAAAAATCACACAAATACTGTTTATTTTAACAAGTAATACACACTTAAAAGCACAGCTAAGTCATTTTTACAACAAAAATAGCAAACTAAAAACATGTATTTAAAAAGACATAATTTGTCTTTGTGAACTTGAAAACTGAATTATGGTGATGCTGAATGTGAATACAATCATGATAAATAAGATTAGTCTTTATTTACAGTAGCATTTCATCTACTCTAATTCATTTCCAAATCAATTAATTCTAGATATTGCAATATGAATAATATTCCAGAGATGCAAAGAGCTATTGAAACTTTTTATGAAAAGGAAATTCTGTATAAGCTTTAATTAGTGAGTAGTTTATAAGAAATTATTTTAACTGGGCAATAGTACTTGCCATTATTAATGATAAATATCCCCTCAAATGATTTCTGGCACTTAGTACCATTCTCTGAATCATATTCTTCAGAAAAAAAAAAAAAAGGTTGTTTTAAAGCAAAGATGGCATATTGCATTGAATCATGAGTTTAAACTGTATTTAGAATACAATGCTTAAATAGAAGACAGTGATACAAATTAACCATTTCAAGAAGAGTGTCATTTGAAAAGTTAGTCTCTGATTATGTTATGGCTTTAAGACTGTTGATATAACTTAAGAGCAATCATTTTCCTTTGTAACATGGCAAAAATTTTTATCTCTAAAGTTCATGATGATGTGTGGCAGAACCAACACAATATTGTAAAGTAATTAGCCTCCAATTAAAATAAATAAATTTAAATTTAAAAAAATCATAATACTAGTAAGCCCACTTTTTGCTAGTAATATAATATTAGAAAGATGTAAACTTAGTTTATATTTTTTTTCTCCCCAAATTATTTTTACTGTACCTGTATATGCTGGATACAGTTACATAAGTGTACTTAATATAAAGAGCCTAAGTTACTATGGAAAGACAAATTTAAACTTAAATAGGAAGTTGTGGCAGGTCCACCAGATGCATTTAGAATTACATGCTTCCTATTTTGTAAAAGATTTGGGAGAATTTATTGCTCTATTTATTCAATTGTTCATTTAACCCTTCTGTTATTGATTCAGACTTTATTATGTAATTACTTTATCCCATGTGCATTTAATCACTGGGTTCACAGCCAATCTGGGAACTTGGAAGAATCAAGACTGTAATATTGATACCAAGGAAGTTTGGCCGAAGTTGGGAAAAGCCTGTATGTGGATGAAGAACTTTTCATTGTAGTGGTGGTGGTGGTTTAAGTCATGTCTGACCCTTGTGACTCTGTGAACTGTAGCCTGCCCCAGGGATGGAACTCGAGTCTCCTGCATTAAAAGCAAGTTCTTCACTGCTGAGCCACCAGGGAAGCCCTTTCCTTGCAGACCCAGATTGAAAATATGTTCGTTTCAAGTGAATGCTCATCAAATAATACCCACTGCAAAAATTTCCCAATACTCAAATGACAGAATGATCTGTCCTGTAGATGTTAGCAAGACTTTTCTTCAACTACTAGCTTAATGGACAAACTGGACGAAGCAAGAATGGAAGCAATACATGGGCTCACTAACATGTTCTTTTTCCTTAACCAAGGCTGAATGGGCTACCACTGTGACTCGATATTTGCTTAGAGTTGCTTCTGCTGCTGCTAAGTCGCTTCAGTCGTGTCCGACTCTGTGCGACCCCGTAGACGGCAGCCTATCAGGCTCCCCCGTCCCTGGCATTCTCCAGGCAAGAACACTGGAGTGGGTTGCCATTTCCTTCTCCAATGCATGAGAGTGAAAAGTGAAAGTAAAAGTCGCTCAGTCGTGCCCAAACCTTAACCCCATGGACCCCATGCAGACCCCATGGACTGCGGCCCATCAGGCTCCTCTGTCCATGGGAGATTCCAGGCAAGAGTACTGGAGTGGGGTGCTACTGCCTTCTCCATTGCTTAGAGTTAGGTATCAGCAATCCAGAGCCTTTCACATGTTACCATNCAAACCTTAACCCCATGGACCCCATGCAGACCCCATGGACTGCGGCCCATCAGGCTCCTCTGTCCATGGGAGATTCCAGGCAAGAGTACTGGAGTGGGGTGCTACTGCCTTCTCCATTGCTTAGAGTTAGGTATCAGCAATCCAGAGCCTTTCACATGTTACCATACCTTGGAGAGAATAGCCTGCTTACCAATGGCAGGTTAATAATATTGAATATATTCCACCATGGAAGGAGTTCTATTTTCCCTTACTGGTATAGGGTTTGATTATGGAGGTGGATTTTCCTTCCTCGTCCACAGTTCTGCTGCCATTTGCATCCTTACTAATCCTCATTTGCTCATATATCCCACAGAATTTTTCTTAGATAAATAAACTGTCCTTATAGAAAGAGAAGGGAGAAAATAAGCTCATGCTTATCAAGCTACTAGCTTTACCATGTTTCTTATCATTCAAAAATGGCTAGCCTGAAAGAATAGTGGAAGGTTCTATAGAATACTCAGTTTAAGATGTTAAAAAGGAGATAATACTTTGGGTTTGGAATATGGTGTGTTAGCTTAGTACATAAGATCAATATGTACTGCTATTTCTCCCAGAGTTTGGAAATATAAACCTAAGGGAACAGGATTGATTACAAAGCTAGAGTAGCAACTTCCAATCAAGATTCCTTTCAAAGTATTGATTTTTTAACATATTACATTAAAGTTCCACTCTTATTGAGGTCTTATACTAGTAGGGAAAGACTGAAAACACTCCAAAAGAGGATTCCAAATATATTTCTATTGAATTTATAAGCTATGATTGATAAATGGCTGTATTAGCCAGCTTTTTGTTTTTTCAGGTAAACATAATCCATCAGATCTATGTACATACATATATATAGTCAATCTATCTGTATCTTTGGCAAAAGAAGCCAGAGATCATATGCAATGCAGAAGATCCAGTTTTGATCTCTGGGGCAGGAAGATCCCCTGGAGAAGAAATTGGCAACCCATTTCATATTCTTTTTTGGGAAGTTCCATGGACAGAGAGGATCCTGGCTGTCTACAGTCCTTGGGGTCACAGAGTCAGACACAACTTAGAGACTAAGCCACCACCATATCTTTATCTATTTATCTGCACACACATGCACACACACACGCAGAGAAATTTATTACAGGGATTAGCCCATGTGATTTGGAAACCGAGAAATCCTACAGTCTAACAATCTGCTATCTACAATCTCTCCCAGAAATACTTTCATAGACACACCCAGAAATAAAGTGTCACCTGATACCTGGGCATCTCTTAACTCAATCAAGTGGACACATACAATTAACCATCAAAATTACCATTTGGGACTTCTCACGTCATTGAGAAAATAGGAACAGAGAGATTAATCTTGAATAATTGTTCCTGATTAACAAAGAACAATACTCTTGGTATAATAAGGTATAAGCATAGAAGATCTAAGGCACCAACATAAAATTCTATGTGTTTTGATTAAAGTTAATGCAATATGCATATAGTAGTATTGAGAGTTTCTTAATCTTCAAAGAAGTTTAGATATCCAATCAACTAGGTAGTCCTGGTCAAGTGAAGTGCTCATTGAAGGCAAAGGAAATGTTAAACCAGAAAAAAAGAAAAACTAGTAAAAATAGTAATTTTGACCTTGTGAAAAGTTGAAGAAACAAAGTCATAGAACTAAATTAGTTATATTAGTTAATTTTTTCAAAATACTCTTTTACTTTTCATTTAATATACTGTGGTGTTAATTTTATTATGTACACAGTTAAGAGATTATTGAGTTATGTCTGTGAAGAAATTACAGAGAAAAGGCCATTAATTAGAAACTCTAGACTCCAAGCTGTGTTCAGTGATGGAAAAACTGGGCACTTGCCCTTTGGGGAAGGGATAAATCTAATTTTGTTTATATGTAGACAGTTGCAATATATTATGTTGAAAGGTATGTCACTTCTTTTTTGATACTGAACAGTCCAAGGTGGGAATTCTGGTGATATCTGGATATTACAATATTGTAATATCTGGATATTACACCGACTGTAATTTCCTCCATAATTTGGTCTCTTTCTTTGCCTTTTACTTGGCCTTATTTTACTTGCCCTCCCAATACAAAATCTCCCCAAACCACTCCCTTATACTTAAAAAATCATTTCTTTTTCTTTCTACTAAGGCTTAGACATGAAATTTAGATTCCACCAATTTTATGCACCCAAGGGAAATTTCGATTGGATAAATGGAGAAAGAACTAAAGTACCACATAGGTCTTGTGCTGACACTGATGCCAAGTTTTACAAAGACCTGAAACTGCAGGAATGAAATGATTTGTAGCTTTATGTTCATGGCAGAGGAAATAGCTTTTCTAAGAAACCACTTCTATGGTGTGGGGTAGAAAGTCAATTCTAGATTCTCTGTCTAAAATTTATTTTCTCAGCCTGAAAATTTCTGTGAAATATCTATAATTTTCACAACTTCTTTCTACCTCAGTTTATATGTTGATAAGAATTCTGACCAATAAGAGTCATATATGTCCATGTCAAGTTGTCAATTTTTCATTTTTTCCCTACTTTTGAGAAGGTCCAGAGAATAATTTTATATAAAACTGATAACTTGCAAAGTATGATAAAGTAGGCCTAACTTATAGGACCACAAATAAAATAATTCAGCTAAAAACCTAACTTGCAAAATTTGTTTTACTGTATCTTTTAATAGAGATTCATGAATATGCTAGACTTCTCACCTATACTAGTTATATCAGAAGACTTTCTAGAGCAATCAGGACTTACTCAAAGGTTAGAATCCTTAGGAGTATAACAAAGAAAGTGTCTGGGGAAGGACCATACAGAATTCTTACTCTAGAACATAGTACTAATAGTAGCAAGTTCCAGGAGCCTGAACGATAGGGAAATATGCCTGTTTCGTTAGCCAGCTTTTCTTCTCTTGCTGTTTGTAATCTTTTCTCTGCAGCAATAGTAGAAGGTGCTGGGTGTTTTTTACTGTGCCACTTGGTGTTATGTTTCGAACTCCATTACCACTAAATGGTTGCCTATATTCACAGCAGACGTGGCACTGGCTGCCAAAAGCCTAGAGGGTTTTATTGATGACATTTGAATATCAAGGGGAAACGATTACACTAGGTTACTAGAGTGCTTTTCCAGATGATTCTTCATAATTAAATGTTTTTGGAGTTGGAAATAAGAGAAATCCCTACCCAGCGCACCACCAGTGGAGTATGCCAGATGGTACCTATACTACAAAGAGGACCCTTAACAGTCCTATGGTTAAAGCTGTCAACTTTGATTAAAACTATAAGGGTGAATAAATCATTAACAGAAACAGAACAGGGAATAATTATAATGGATGTGCAACTGATAAGGTAAACTGGAATTGGAAGCCAGAATTAACACATACAGGCAGCGTCACTTAGGTTGATAACTGAGAACTGCAGAGGCCCCTAGGACCCTGTGGGCTCCCTAGACTGTCAGGCAGCAACTTTCCAGGCAGAAACTTTGTAACAACTAATTCACTCTTCCTGTGCAAGTGAGTAGGACCAAGAAATTCTTTCTCAAATGGGTGTCTCTTTCTTTAGCAATGGTAAGAGAAACAGTATCTGCAAACTTTTAGATGTGGTATGAAGCAAAGCAAACAACAACAGACTAAAAACATTAATTTTTACTTATTCCATTTGAAAAATTATCTTAGGTTAAAAGATTTAACAGTCAGCAATTCTTATCCAAAATGTGTACATTAAAATTTTCTTTTAGGTAATCATAACTGTTCAGAAATTATTGTCTACTTAGGCTAGGAGATTCTGAGCTGAAAACTAAAAGTACAAAATTGAAGCACAAAATTTTCAGTAACATGTACAATAAGCAATTTATTGCTTAGTAAACTATTTCTAGCATGAGAAAATATGTATAAGAATATAATTTGCACTTGTGCATCTATTGCCAAGTTTAAGAAATAAAATAGAATCGAACTTGCAATTTATTCCTCCCAGAACTCATTTCCAACGTTCCTGCTTACAGATAACCTCTACTCCACATTTGGCATTTAAACTCATGCAAATTTTTATATTTTATTTGTATGGAGTTGTATCAAAACAGCATGTAATTTATTCTGCATGCATTAAAATCATATTAAAGATATTATACTTTATGATCATCTGGAACTTGCTCTTTCAGTCAATATTTTAAAATAAATTATCCATATTATTACAAGAGGCTCTTGTTCTTTCATTGTAGTGAGTATGTACTTGAGTGTTGTGTGACTAAAGCAACTACTTGATTTATATTATTTTCGGTTTTTCAGAATTACAAAGAAAGCTATCAGGAACATTTCTGTATATGTCTCCTTAGGTACATGTGCCCATTTCTTGGGGAAATGTAATTGCTGAGTATAATACATGTGCATCTTCTACTTCACTAGAGAGTGAGAAATTGCTCTCCAGAGGGGCTGTGCCAATTTACAAATGTCACAGCAGTGAATGAGAGTTTCCTTTGCCCCACACCTTGCCATTAGTTCTTGCTATTTTTTAAATTGTTGCCAATTAAATAGGTGTGAAATTGTAGGTAATTATTATTTTAATTTACATTTTACTGGTGATAGAAGCAAGGTCTGATGCTGTAAAGAGCAATATTGCATAGGAACCTGGAATGTCAGGTNCATTGGAAAAGACTCTGATGCTGGGAGGGATTGGGGGCAGGAGGAGAAGGGTACAACAAAGGATGAGATGGCTGGATGGCATCACTGACTCAATGGCCGTGAGTCTGAGTCAACTCCGGGAGTTGGTGATGGACAGGGAGGCCTGGCGTGCTGTGATTCATGGGGTCGCTGAGTCGGACACAACTGAGCGACGGAACTGAACTAAATCAGTTTTCTTGCCTTGAGAATTCCAGCGACAGGGGAGCTGTTGAGCTGCTGTCTATGTGGTGGCACAGAGTCAGACACGACTGAAGCGACTTAGCAGCAGCAGCAGCAGCAACAGCACCTGGCAACCACATTTTGTGCTCTGTTTCTGTAAGCGGAACTGTTTTTCTTTAAGGATTCTAAATAAAAGTGATATCATGTAGCATTTGTCTTTTTTTGTCTTTGATGTCACTTGGCATGATATTCTCTAGGTTCGTCCTGTCATTGCACATGAAAGTGTTTCCTTCTTTCTAAAGGCTACATAATATTCCATTGTATATATGTATGTCACATTTTCTTTATTTATTCCTCAACAGACACATATGGCANTAAATAAAAGTGATATCATGTAGCATTTGTCTTTTTTTGTCTTTGATGTCACTTGGCATGATATTCTCTAGGTTCGTCCTGTCATTGCACATGAAAGTGTTTCCTTCTTTCTAAAGGCTACATAATATTCCATTGTATATATGTATGTCACATTTTCTTTATTTATTCCTCAACAGACACATATGGCAGCCCACTCCAGTACTCTTGCCTGGAAAATACCATGGACAGAGGAGCCTGGTAGGCTGCAGTCCATGGGTCGCTAAGAGTCGGACACAACTGAGTGACCTCATTTTCACTTCTCACTTGCATGCACTGGAGAAGGAAATGGCAACCCACTCCAGTGTTCTTGACTAGAGAATCCCAGGGACGGGAGAGCCTGGTGGGTTTCTGTCTATGGGGTCGCGCAGAGTCGGACAGGACTGAAGCGACTTAGCAGCAGCAGCAACAGACACATACACTGTTTCTATACTTTGGATATTGTGAATGATATTGCAAAGAACATGAAAGAAAAGACATCTCTTCCAGATATTCATTTCACTCTCTTTGGATACACATACCCAATGGTGGCATTTTAGATCATGTGGCATTTAGATCATTTTTATTTTTAATTAAAAATAATTAAATTATTTTTAATTTCTTTGGAACCTCCATTCTGTTTTTCATCGTGCCTATACTAATTTACATTCCCACCAACAGTGCACAAGAGTTCCCTTCTATAAACCTTCTTGTTAGCATTTTTTTTTTTTTACTCTTTTATCATTTTGACAATAGATATCCCAAACAATGTGAGAGGATACCTCATTGTGGTTTCTATTTGGATTGCCTCAATGATTAGTGATGTTAAACAACTGTATATTATGTATGTACATGTGTACTATTTGAATATCTTCTCTAAGAAAATGTCTCTTAAAGTTCTTTGTCCACTTTCTGATTGGGTTATTTTTTATTTCTCTTGAGTTATATGGATTCCTTATATATTTTGAATATTAACTCCTTATTGAACATGTAGTTTGAAAATATTTTCTCCCATTTCAAACATAACATTCCTTTCCATTTTATTGAGGATTTTTGCATTTATGTTCATCAGGGCTATTGGCTTATAATTTTCTTTTCTTTTGTTATTTTTGTTTGGCTTTTCTATTGGGGTGATGCTGGCCTGGTAAAATAAGTTAGGAAGCTTTCTTCCTCTTCAACTTTTGTGATGAGTTTGATAAGGGTGGGCATTTATTCTTCTTTACATGTTTGGTAAAATTCACCAGTAAAGCTGGCTTTGCTATGGGCTCAGTTGGTAAAGAATTTGCCTGCAATACAGGAAACACAGGTTCGATCCTTGTGCCGGGAAGATCCCCTGGAGAAGGGCATGGCAACCCAATCCAGTATTTTTGCCTGGAGAATCCCATGGACTGAGAAGCCTGGCAAGCTTCTTTATCCATGGGGTCACTGAGTTGGACATAACTAAAACAAGTGATCATGTATGCATCAGTAAGCCTCTCTAGTTTGAGACTTCTCTTTGTTATGAGGTTTTTGATTACTGATTAAATCTTCTTGCTATTAATTAATCTGTGCAGATATTCTATTTTTTCATGATTCAGTTTCCTACGCTATATGTTTCTAAGAATATATACATTGCTTCTGGGCTTTCCAATTTGTTAGCATATGACTATTCATTGTAGCTTCCCAGGTGGCTCAGTTGTAAAGAGTTCACCTTCCAATGCAGGAGACACAGGAGGTGTGAGTTGGATCCCTGGGTCAGAAAGATCCCCTAGAATAGGAAATAGCAACACACTCCTGTATTCTTGCCTGGAAAATTCTGTGGACAGAGCAGTCTGGCAGGCTACAGTCCATGGGTCGCAGAGTCAGACAAGACTGAGCACATACCCATAATTGTTCATTGCAGTCTTTTATGATCTTTGCTGGATTCTTAGCATTAGATAAAACCATCTCTCTCAGTATTGACAAAGAGGTTTCTTGTAGGAAGTGATCCTCTGCAAGCAGCTCCAAATTGTAAAAAGAAAATTGACAATTTCATACACAAAGTGCAGATGTCAAGGCCAACCCATTTACAAAATACTAGTAAAGATTTGCTTGTTTCTAAATTTAACTATAAACATGATTTACAACATTTTCTTAGGCAGATGAGACTCTGATATTACCCACTGGGTGTGAACTCCTTTAAAGACTTCTGTTTAATTTGGAGGAAGGACAAGTTAAATCCAAACAAAAGTAGAATTAAATTAGAACAAAAACTCTGAGTTAGGAGATCTCATGATGGGAAAATGTTGTCAACTGTTTGGGATGTTTAGACAGAAAAGGAAAGTTTTAGTGACAGTCATTTTCAGTTTGCTCTGTGAAGCAAAGCTGACAGAATGCTGCTCGATAACCTGCCAGAAGCTGAGAAGAGCAAAGAGCAATTTCACACCTCTCTCTGATAAGGCAGTAGGTTAATTAAAGGTAATCAATCTAGCAGCAAATTAAAAAAAAAATTGCAGATTGTTTTAACACAAGAGCTTTTCAGTAATGAATAGATCTTTTCAACTGAAGAAAAGCCTGGAAGCAGAGGAATCTGTATGCTGGACCTTATGAGGTGGGAGGAATGACTGATGAACCTGCTGTCATCTTGAGTATGATATCTCAGTTTCTTGCTCTGTTTTGCATGGTTTCGACCTTAGTGTCTTAATCTCTAAACTGATGACCTCCTATGATGCAATTATCCCTTAGTGTCTATTTCTTTTGTGTACATAGACTCAAAGTATTTGAATAAGCTCAGCATTGGAAATACTGACATGATTTTTTATTTTACCCAGGTAATTTCCTTGGCCAATAAATCCTATAAAATGGTTATGAGGTTGAATCAGAACTGCCTGGATTTTAATAATAATAGCATGGAATGTTTATTTATATAGTATCTTTCATTTCTGAAACTCAAATGATTTAAATATACCTCATTAATCACCTAAGCATTCTTGGAGGTATGTAGATGGGTGTTTTTAGCATTATTGTCAACAATTAAGCAATACCAAAGAGATCAATCTTATCTTTTACAACATAAAGAAAGTATAATTTTTTTTACCTCCAAAAGGCTCATAATGAATAAAGAGAAAGACATTCAAATATAAATATGCCTCTAAACATGGTGTCAAATATCAGTGGGATAATTGTACAAAATGAATTTGAGATTTATAGCAAAGAAACTACTCTCTTTAGAATATATTAGATTTTTGTGAAAACAGCATCAATACTTTTAGGCCTCTAGGATATGATTAGAGGCATTAGAACAGTAATTTAATTTATTATTGATTCAAGTATAGTCTCTGTCTTCTAATGTCTCTCTATATAAAAAGTTTGTAAGAATTATGTTTTTATTAAAAACAAAAAAATGAAAATGGAAAGATGTCATTAGCTGAATAATCCTTTTTAAGGATAAGCACAATTAGTCATTTATCTGTTGTGTCTAACCGCATAAAGTATTATGAATAAATCCAGAAGCTTTTTACCTATTTGGAATTCTTAAAAATAAAGCCACACCTATACTGTAATAGCACAGGAGAAAAACTTAATTTTCTGAAATATCCTAAAATATTCTTAGGGATAATTTTTCATACAGGAAAAATGTTCATTAGCAACACACTGACACTAGTAAAACTGGTAAGGAAATCTGCTTTTGCAATAAAGTTAAAAATAACTAGAAATTTCTCAGGACATTAAGTAAATACATGTGTTTGGTTTTGATCTGAAGATTATCGTTCTTAAGTTCAAATGTTATCTATTTGGCTACCATCACTCTCCTTTCTGTGCTTTGTAAAATGTAGTTAAATATACTTTTAAAATGTTATAATAGGGAAAATTTCAATTTCATTACAGAAGTTTTAAAAAACTGGTTGACTTAAATAAATAGTGACTCTAACTATCTCAGTATATTTATCTAACCACTCCTGAGATCTGGATATGGTTCATCTATAATGTTCATGAAAATGAATTATTGATAAATAGTATTCCGTAAGCTTAATTTTAAAATGTTAAAATTCAAAAGCTAACTTTTTGACTGTAGTTAAAAATCTTTAAAACACTGACATGCAGTATTAAATGTACTTGAGAAGTATAAAAGTAAAAGTAAAAGCACAAATGTGTGGCATAATATCTATCATATATAATTCTATAGAGTCATTTGTTACTCGTGTTCCAAAAAAGTAAGTAAGCTATATTAAATATGACTGTATGACAAAATTTTTCACTACAACATATAGTGGAATTTTCTCTGAAATTTCTATTTCACAACGTTTAGCTTATAAAATATATTTTATATAAAATTGGACTTGCCAGTTTACAACATAGATCTTTACTGAGAATTTGTCCATAGCCATTGCATTTTGTGAAACGATCTTTCATTTGTGTGTGTATGTGTGTGTGTGCATATCAACATAAATTTTGCATGAAGAAAACAAGAGTCACATTTGAAGATAGAGAATACTAAATGGAACCATCTATAGAAATACATTTGTACTTTCACTGGGAATAGGAAGTCACTCATGCTTTTTCCTTCCCCTTCTACAAAGCGGACAATCTATTGTTCATGTCAAGTTGACAGACACCTTAAGAACAATTTTGGAGTTTTGAAGGTGGTTGAAGACTTCCATTTATGCTTTGCATTGCACAATACCTTTCAAGCTGTAACTATTTTTTTTCTCTTACATCCTACTTAATATAATAATAACTTTAAGCACATTTCCCTAATACATACATGTTCTTTACTTACCAATGTTATGTCCACACAACTGTAGTAAAACTTCATAAACAGAAGTAGATCTAAACTTATGAGACTAAATAAAGAATAAAGAATAATACAATTTCTAGTTTTTTTTTGGTGTGTTTGTGTACTTTTGGAAGTAGACACTGCACTTCGAATATCACTTCTCTAAGACCCTAAAATATTCCTATGTTCAAACCAAGAAGTCTCAAATAATATTAACTCAGCAGCTATCTGCTAATTTTTCATCTAACTGGCCTAATTTTTAAAGACTCCATTCTAGTATATTAGCAAGCATAAGGAGTAAATTCACTTTCTGTCAAAAGTAATTTCAGAAAAGGAAGGTTAGGAACTGCAACATGTTTTTAATATCACTATTTAACACATTTTTTTCTTTTACCTCTGGTTCCCCAAAACATATGAATTTTATGGCTGCTAAAGGTACGACCTTTGCTATGTATTTTTACACATTTATGCACACTGCACACTCATTTGCAAAGGTACTTGCAAACACACAAAGATTTTATAAAAGGACTTGAATTGCCTTCAGCTTACACTTTTGGTATTTTCATGCAATTTGCAGAATTTTTAATCATACCTGCCATTCAAAGATGTGGTTCCAAATATACATTTATTCCACTGAGTCAATTACTATGTTCAATATGCTCTCCCTCTCTTTCTTTCTCCGTTGAATAGAAAAGGATAAAAAAAAAATAATGAGCAAGACTCACAGCAATCTGAGAATAAGGGAACAAGGAAGGAGTAGGAAGGCGGGTAGGGCAAAGGGACACGGCCCTAGGCTTAGAATCAGGAGCTTATGTTCACTATAACTAGGTGTTTCAAGAGACAAGGGGACTGTAACTCACACTGAGATGAGGATTTCAAATAATTAATGATAATAGAGGTAAATATAGTTAAAATGTAAGACTGCTAACATTTTCTTCTTTAGGAAACTTGAGCAGTCACAAAGGAAGCATCAAAGTTGGATGGATTTCTTATATCATTCCCATCTATAGGAGCGAGTATGGATAATTGACCCATAGGATTTGATATCTGGCCGTGACTTTTTCCATATAAGTGTTTTCTCATTTATTGTAACTGTTAAGATTCTGCATAATTTAAAAGAGTAGTTGTTTGTCTGATTACATTTTGATTTATTCCAGAGCCTCATCTAAAGAGCTCAACTGTTCAAAAAACGTTCTCACATCTTAGAAGAAAAAATATGAAAACTTAAAGGAATATCTCATAGATTACCTCCTCTCAAATTATATAATAGAATATCAAGGATGTCAGTCAATTTAGATCAGGTCTTGGCATTTCATGAATTTTCCAGTGATTTCAGGAGTTCAAATCCAATTTTTCTAGTCATTTAATATTTGATTTTGCTTTATTGATAATACACCAGTTGTATTCCTGGAAAGGATCACAACTGATGCCTTTATGGATGCTATCCCTAACTTCTTATAACTGATCTTATAGTATAAAATAACACCTAAATACCATAGAGGATAATTATCCAACAAAAATAATTAGAAAGCTTAGATGACTTCTATCCTCATATAATTTGTTAGCAGTGGAAACCAGATACCTTAAAAAATTAAAGATAAAGATAATCTCCAGGTACTATACACATAAATCTTAGATAGCACTACACTTTGTGCCCAATGCAAAAGCAATATATTGTTGGGGAAAAGAAACAGAGCAATAGATTATTGGATAGTAATTTGACATCTAATAATTGTATAAATTTTAGAACAAGTTTAAGAAGTCAAGATAATGATTGCTAAGAATAAAAAAAAAAAAAAAAAAAAAAAAGAACCATAAAAGTCAGCAGTGCCAAACTAGACAGATGTTTTGTGAACTATATCAAGTTCAATTGTGGCCTTAAAAAGCAGATAAAACATAACAGAGAGGGAAGACTTCAGGTCAGAGAATGACGAAGTTTTATTAAACAAAGTCAAATACTTCATTCTAGAACTTTAACTTTTGCTGTTCCGTAGGTTTGGAGAGTCATGGGGTGGTTGCAGATGAAGAATTTTATGGCTGCTTCACAAAGACTTCCCATTTATAAGTCAGAGACAGAGGCAATTGCCTTACATGTCAAGTAAAATCCCAGTTTCTTGCAGAAACCCTGGCTGACCAGTCTCCTTGAGAGATTGTCTTCCACATCTATGTGGTCCTAGCAACTGTTCTCTCTGCCCTTCATGGATGCTTGGTTCTACAACTCGCCATTAACCATCTCACCCTAGTTTTCTTAGAAGCTTCAGGAATACATTCCATTTTATATTTTCTTATGGTCTGCCTGGTGATTAGCTTTGGATGAGGTGCTCAACAAATATTTACAAAAGGAATATATCAAATTATAGAGGATGTGCAATTGCAAATTTGATTGCGTTGTCATGTCAGTGTGACTCATTGAGGTAAAGGACAAAACTGCACAAGTACAACAAAATTAGAGAACAGACACATCTTTTGGAGGCTATTCTTCACGCTTACTTGTACTATTCACTTGTCTATTCTTGGCATAGCTGTCAAAAAGCAGAATCATATTTGGTGACCGCCATCTGGAGCTGGACCTCCTAGATGAAAATCTGAAGTCTTCCATTGTCAGACTAGGTGGTCTTGAACCCATCACTTATTACAATCTTGTTTCTCAGAGGTGATAACACTTTCTAGTCTCATATAGCTGATATGTGAATGAAGAGATGATTATAACGAAAGACTTTGTAAGTACAAAGCAAGCAATCAATAAATATTAGCTCTTATTATCTGAACCATGATTAATCATGCATTTCTCTGCCTGTGGGTGTTCAGTCTTGGTTTCTCAAGCATTTCATCATTCAGAGCCCTGTCTCATCATTTTCTGCCCGTATTGTGGAAGAGTTATAGATTCCTGAGGACAGCACTTTTTTTAGGCCAATGAGTCTGCAGTGAAAGACTCTGTGGGTCCCCAATGGAGCAATATGTATGTTTCTTGTTCTTTAAAGGCCTTTTGCTGAGAAACCACAAAATCTTACTCAGAGACCTGACATTTTCTGTTACTAGATCTTATGCAATCTGAATCATGAAAAACTACCTTCTGGAAATTCCTGTCCTTCATCAAATTCATAAGAGAAAAGAACTTCTATTTCTGAAATAGTACCCTTTAGATATTGCTTCATACTGGCCTCATATATGCATTGCTTCAATATTTCTACAATTACTTTATATATATATATATTTCATAGTTTCACATCTTTCCTCATTAGTTATCGTCCCATGTATTTTCTTACAAAGATGGAGAACTAGAAATGAACTAGTGAAAGTGAAGTCGCTCGGCCGTGTCTGACTCTTGGCGACCCCATGGACTGTAGCCCACCACGCTCCTCCGTCCATGTAATATTCCAGGCAAGAGTACTGGAGTGGGTTGCCATTTCCTTCTCCAGAGGATCTTCCTGACCCAGGGATCGAACCTGGGTCTCCCCATTGTAGGCAGATGCTTTACCATCTGAGCCACCAGGGAAGTCTTATCATTTAGTTGCTATAACCAATATTTTAAACTAATGAAACTATTAGTCTTAATTCTACTTTTATTTTGATGGTAAATTGTTTTAGTTGGGAAGTTTTGGGGTACCAGGGAAAGAAATTAAGTCTAATTAGCTCCAGTAAAAAGGCAATAATAATAAGAATAATAGGAGTCTTACAGAATCCTACATCGGATCAGAACAGGTATTGGGGATTACTGAAACCACAAACAAGACACTAGGAGTGTGATCTTTTATTTTCTTCTACACATATGCTTTGTGCTGTTCCTGGACGGAGGGGCATTATCTGATACAGATTCCAAATAGACATAAGCATCTTACAATTTTAAAATCTAATATGCATCATTTTGTATAGTATTTTACCCCCCCTTTTTTTTTTGCTAATGTGCAGTGGTTTTAATATATCAGCTATCTTGCATTCATGGCATAGACAAGTTGAGAAGGGATTTTAATATATCAAATTTATCTTAATATATCAAACTTTGATGCCAGGGGCCAGCGTGAGGAACTGCGCCTAGGGCCAGCGTGAGGAACTGCGCCTATGGCAAAGGTCATGAGGAAGGAGACTTGGCATATGCAAAGGTGTGATCAAGCCTCAGGAAACCCCCTGTTCCCGAGCATCTACCCCCAAAACCAAAGTCTGTTTTATGCTCTCACCTACACCTCTGACTTTATGGGGGGTTCTNTAAGTTAAATAAGCAGGGTGACAATATGCACCCTTGACGTACTCTTTTTCCTATTTGGAACCAGTCTGTTGTTCCATGTCCAGTTCTAACTGTTTCTTCCTGACCTGCATACAGATTTCTCAAGAAGCAAGTTAGGTGGTCTGGTATTTCCATCTCTTTCAGAATTTTATATATATGTATATTTTTATATATATATTTTACTTGAATATATATATTATATTTGAAAAAAGCATGATTAAAACAAAATGAAAATCTTTATGTAACTAAGAGTGTTACAGGCATGCATTATTCCTTGCTGTGACAGAATAAACAAACACATTATTTTGAAAAGGACTAGGAAAATTAGTATGTTTATTGTCAAAATTTCATACATTTTCACATCGTAATTCTACTTTGGGTATTCTAAAAAGTAATTAATAGCAAGTGGTGAAGAAAAGTTATAATCATTAAAGACTCTATCAATGTAAAAAATTTTTGAAGAAATATATTCACTGATAAAAGACTACTACTTNTTCCTTGCTGTGACAGAATAAACAAACACATTATTTTGAAAAGGACTAGGAAAATTAGTATGTTTATTGTCAAAATTTCATACATTTTCACATCGTAATTCTACTTTGGGTATTCTAAAAAGTAATTAATAGCAAGTGGTGAAGAAAAGTTATAATCATTAAAGACTCTATCAATGTAAAAAATTTTTGAAGAAATATATTCACTGATAAAAGACTACTACTTAAGTAATGTCCTAACCACTTGTGGAAACATATTCTTTAAAAGTTGAATATATATATATATATATATATATATATATATATATAATATGTTAAATTCAAAGAATATTGTTTATTTGTTTAACATCAAACCTAGATGTGAAATGCTTAATTTTCAAAAACCTTATAGAGTTAATTATAAAAGTTTCAGTAAAAACAAACAAAACAACAACAAAAACCCAGTTTTTCTCAGTGTACTTAATTGAATTAACTTCAGTTGTTCATAGAAAGTGTCAAATTGGTTCTGTGTATGTATCCTGATAAAACATATTTAATACACCTTCAATTCACAATCCCTGTGTCATTAATCTTAATTGTCTATCTCTAAAAGCGATATAATTTACACTTTAATAGATATTTTGAAGTAATTATTTTTCTCTAGTAGCATTTTGAGAAACAAGTGTATTTAGAACAAAGTTAGAGAAAAAAATGGAATGAAATAGGCCAAAAATATGTATATTAGCCTTCTTTGAATCCTTCCACTGATTGTTGTAAGATTTCTCTATTTCAGTTGTTTCTTTTCAATAATCATGTTAGTCAATTTTAAACTACTACCTAAAATGCTATTTTTCTCATGAATATATTTTAAAAGTAAGAATACATTTCATTTGTTAATACTGCTTCTCTAAATAGGTAACATAGTGGTACTACAATGAAAAGGAAAGAAAACTGTAGTTAGAAATCTTTCCATAAAAAATATGTGTAGTTTTCTTTTATTGATTGACTAGTATAGAAAGGGCAAATATCTGATATTTATTTTATTGCTCTATGACATAGTCTAATCATTTTCTTTTCATTTTATTTTACTCAATATATTTCAGCAGAATTTGAAAAAAGAAATTCTAAAATTTAGTAATTATGCCCTTTATATAATGGAATGAGTATTGCTGACTTGTTTCAAAATGTAAATTGGACATTTACAAATTTGAGTCTTATTTGCCCTGGTTCCATTACCAGAGGGAAAATATAAACAGGAAGTGTGTCTTAGCATTCATATCTATGAGGAACTGTTGACCTTCAGATAGTGCTATTAAAATTTTTTAAAATAATTATTTTATACAAGTGAATGGTTCTGGAAAGAATTTGTTTTAAAAGGATGATATTGTCTTAATTAAAAGTGCATTCATGTGTAAAAACATAAGGTTAAAGGCATTTCTGCTTTACATAGTATCCAGAAGCATGAACAAAAGTTGTAAATTATTATATCATACTTATTATATTTTTTAAATTGCAATTTTACTTTATATCTATAAATTGCAATTTTACTTTATATCTATGAGGCTTCAGCTCCTCTTTTCAAATTAATAAAGAAAATAAACCTCAGCATTTTTAACTGATCTAAGTGAATATAAAGAAGGAAATGGCAACCCACTCCAGTATTCTTGCCTGAAGAATCCCATGGACAAAGGAGCCTGGTGGGCTACAGCCCATCGGATTGCAGAGTCGGACACGACTGAAGTGACTAAGTAAGTGAATATAACTAATTTTAAAGAAAATTGCTTCTATATTAAAAAAATTGAAATTAATTTACAAAACATTTTAGAATTTATGAAAAGACTCTATTCAATTGTATACTGAGTTTATAATGAAGATGATTGTATAAGTGATTTAGAAGATATTCTCACTACTCACTCACTTCCAACCAGATTCTCATTAACAATTTAACAATAACAACATCCTCAAATCCCAGAAATGTATTTTAGTTTGATTAATTCTGAAATGAGAGCTCAATTAACCAATTATACAATATTTAACATATTGAGTTTCTTGCATTGGATTAAGTATAGTGCAGAATATATAAATACAAGACCTATATAAGTATGAAAATATTTTTAAATACAAAGTCTATATATGAATTTAATTAAGAATCACATTTGACTTGCTAAGAAATTTCATCACATCATTATCAAATTTATCTTCTATAATCCACATAGCATAGTGAACTTTTTAAAATTCATAGACATTGTCTTCTCATCTCTGTGTAAAATTTGATTCCTTGATGATTATGCCATGTCTTCTCCTAAACAAACATTATAGGAGTAAAACTTGGGGAAAAAAGGCATTTAAGAGTGCTGGAGCAACAAGATCTTTTATCTGCCATATATGTGTTTGTCACATTTTGCAGATAATACACTGCTCATGTCTTCAAAGAGTTATAAGCAGTAACAGCTGATAGGAAGGTGACCCCAGGAAAAATTTTACTTCATTTATTTTTTCTCTGTCTAAACATAATTCATGATGTTCATGGGGTTCTTGAGGCAAGAAAACTAAAGTGATTTGCTATTCCCTTTTACAGTGGACCACATTTTGTCAGAACTCCCCACCATGTCCCATCTGTCTTGGGTGGCCCTGAACAGCATAACTCATAGCTTCATTGAGTTATACAAGGCTGTGATCATGTGATTATACTGGTTAGCTTTATTTGGAGTCTGTGGGATATAGTTTTTGCTTCTTCTGTCTGCCCTCTGATGGATGAGGATAAGAGGCAAGCTTCCTGATGGGAGGGACTGGTGTTGGGGAAAACTGGGTTTTGCTCTGGTGGGCAGGACCAGGCTCAGTATACCTTTAATACAATTTTCTGCTGATGGGTGGTGCAGTGCTCCCTCTCTGTTTAGTTGTGTGGCCTGAGGCAACCCAATCCTTGAGTCTAAAGGCTTTATGGTAAGGCTACTGCATACCTCTAAAAGGACTTATGCCAACAAGCCCTTCCCAGGACTGTTGCTTCCAGCGCCTCTGTCCTTGAAGCAGGCCACTGCCATCCCACACATCTGCAGGAGACCCTCAAACACTCACAGACATGAAAGTTATGACAAATCTAGACTGCATATTAAAAGGCAGGGACATCACTTTGCCAACCAAGATCCGTATAGTCAAAGCTATGGTTTTTCCAGTAGTCACATACGGATATTAGAGCTGGAACATAGGGAAGGTTGAGCACCAAAGAACTGATGCTTTTGAACTGTGGCTCTGGAAAACACTCTTAAAAATCCCTTGGATAGCAAGGAGATCAAACCAATCAATCCTAAAGGAAATCAATGCTTAATATTCATTGGAAGAACTGATCCTGAAGCTGAAGCTCCAACACTTTGGCCACCTGATGACAAGAGCCAACTCATTGGTAAAGAGCCTGATGCTGGGAAAGATTGAGGGTGGGAAGAGAAGGGGGCAATAGAGGATGAAATGACTGGATGGCATGGACATGAGTTTGAGCAAACTTCAGAAGATAGTGAAGGACAGGGAAACCTGGTGTGCTGCAGCCCATGGGATCACACAGTCAGACATGTTCAGTTAGCAACTGAACAACAGCGGTCTAATCATTTAACTCATCCATTGATTCAGCCAATCAGCGACCATCACATAATTATATATTTAATATATACAGCTGTTCAGTATATGTATGTGTTCTGATATGTATGTCATAGAACACAAATCAGGAAAAAAGTCAAGCATAACTAATTATAATGATCATGTGCTCAGTCACTTAGTCATGTCTAACTCTTTGCAACCCCATGGACTGTAGTCCACTAGGCTTCTCTGTCCATGGGATTCTCCAGGAAAGAGTACTAGAGTGGGTTGCCATTCCCTTCTCCATTAAAGACGAGTGCTGACTAATGGCAAAAGTCCCAGTTTGAGAGCAGGAGAAAGCCTAATGGCCAGTTTATTTGTGAAACAGAGAGGAAAAAATGGTAATTTTCCGTTCCCTTGCATTTTTGTTCTACTCAGCTCCTCAACAGAGTACACTGTGGATGGCACTTTGCTCTACTCAGTCTACTGATTCAAAGGCTAGCAACCTGACTGAACGGTTAAATCAGTGCAGCTAATCCAAGAGTCTCTGCTCAAAAGATACATAAGGAATTTTCAATTTCCCAAAGTAGCAAAATAATTTTTGTATTTGTTAAATGTGGGAAGGAGAAAAACTGTGTGAGAATAATAATGTTTTCAAGGTACCATTTCACACCAGTCAGAGTGGCTGCGATCCAAAAGTCTACAAGCAATAAATGCTGGAGAGGGTGTGGAGACAAGGGAACCCTCTTACACTGTTGGTGGAAATGCAAACTAGTACAGCCACTATGGAGAACAGTGTGGAGATTCCTTTAAAAATTGCAAATAGAACTGCCATATGACCCAGCAATCCCACTGCTGGGCATACACACTGAGGAAACCAGAATTGAAAGAGACACATGTACCCCAATGTTCATTGAAACACTGTTTNACTGTTGGTGGAAATGCAAACTAGTACAGCCACTATGGAGAACAGTGTGGAGATTCCTTAAAAAATTGCAAATAGAACTGCCATATGACCCAGCAATCCCACTGCTGGGCATACACACTGAGGAAACCAGAATTGAAAGAGACACATGTACCCCAATGTTCATTGAAACACTGTTTATAATAGCCAGGACATGGAGACAACCTAGATGTCCATCAGGAGATGAATGGATAAGAAAGCAATGGTACATATACACAATGGAGTATTACTCAGCCATTAAAAAGAATACATTTGAATCAGTTCTAATGAGATGGATGAAACTGGAGCCGGTTATACAGAGTGAAGTAAGCCAGAAAGAAAATCACCAATACAGTACACTAACACATATATATGGACTTTAGAAAGATGGTAATGATAACCCTGTATGTGAGACAACAAAAGAGACACAGATGTATAGAATGGACTTTTGGACTCTGAGGGAGAGGGAGAGGGTGGGATGATTTGGGAGAATGGTACTGAAACATGTATACTATCATGTAAGAAATGAATCACCAGTCTATGTTCGATACAGGATACAGATGCTTGGGGCTGGTGCACGGGGATGATCCAGAGAGATGATATGAGTGGGAGGTGGGAAGGGAATTCAGGATTGGGAACTCATGTACAGCCGTGGCAGATTCATGTCAATGTATGGCAAAACCAATACAGTATTGTAAAGTAAAATAAATCAAAAATAAAAATTAAAAAAAAAATAAATAAAAAGAATAGAGAAATGTAAATATCCAAGACCAGAGGAAGTCACATCAACCATATATACTTGTTTGTCCTTTAATAAAAGTTGATCTTAATCAATGAAGTATTAGCAGAATTTTGAAAAAATGTACCTATATACTTTCAAATGAACATGCACATAGCAATATTGAATTCAGTTCACTGTAAATGATAGAAAAATATATAATATTCCTGAAATTTTTTCTATGAGATAATTGGAGATTGACAATAAAATATTTCATAGTATATTTTTCTTTTAGACTTCCAAAGTTAGGTTATTTTTAGATGTGCTTGATAATGCATATTCTTAAAAGCCATTCATATAATCTACACACAATATTTTTAAAAATAGTCATAGAGTTTTATTATAACACAATTCATTATCAGTAGGATTGACTATTCTAGAATTCTAATACAAATTACCATTTGCAAATATTTTGTCTTTTATGTTTCATTTAACAAAAATTATAGATAAATATACCTATTATATCGGAGAAGGCAATGGCACGCCACTCCAGTACTCTTTTGCCTGGAAAATCCCATGGACAGAGGAGCCTGGTGGGCTGCAGTCCTTGGGGTCACGAAGAGTCGGATACGACTGAACGACTTCACCTTCTCTTTTCCCTTTCATGCACTGGAGAAGGAAATGGCAACCCACTCCAGTGTTCTTGCCCAGAGAATCCCAGGGACAGGGAAGTCCGGTGGGCTGCCGTCTATGGGGTCGCACAGAGTCGGTCATGACTGAAGCGACTTAGCAGCAGCAGCAGCATACCTATTATATATTTCTCCTTAGAAATGGTGTCTATGAGCAACTCACTCTATAAAATTATAAAAGATTAAGGTGAAGTTGCTCAGTCGTGCCTGACTCTTTGCGACCCCATGGATAGTAGCCTGCACCAAGCTCCTCCGTCCATGGGATTTTCAAGGCAAGAGTACTGGAGTGGGTTGCCACTTCCTTCTCCAGGGAGTCTTCCCAACCCAGAGATCGAACCCAGGTCTCTCACATTGTAGACAGACATTTTACCCATCTGAGCCACCAAAGCCTACTACAAAATTATACTAATTCTTTTATAGTTTCAAACATGTTTCCACAATTTATTTTATAGATAACAGGTGCTAGAGATCATGCATTTCACCCCTCTCAAGGCAGTCTGTTTCTACTAGCAGATGTACAACATTTGGTAGATATCAGTAAAAAATCCACGCATCACAAATGGATGAATATCATCCAAATTTAGTACAGCTCATGGAAGATGTTGGTGGGAGAAATAGTTCTATACTTATATTTTTGTTAGCTAAATATTAAATGAGGAGAAATGAATGAAAATGACTATTATGTTTGCAGAAAAATTACCCTGAAAACATGTATTTATAGAACGATGAAACTTAAATGCATCACTTATTTTACTCCTCAGTCTAATATATTCTGATAATAAATACTCCAAATGACAAAAATACAGTCATCCCTCTTTATATGCATGTTCCACATCTGTGGATTCTACAAATGGCAGATCAAAAATATTTAAAAGAATACTTCAGAAATTTATGAAAAGCAAAACTTGAATTTGCCACATGCACAACTATTTGCATGAGCATTTACATTGTATCAGGCATTATAAGACATCTATAGATAGCTGAGATCTTCCCAGGTGGCACAGTTGTAAAGAACCTGCTTGCCAAAGCAGGAGTTGCAGGAGATGCAGTTTTGATCCCTGAGCCAGGAAGATCTCCTGGAATAAGAAATGGCAACCCACTTCAGTATTCTTGCCTGGAGAATCCTATGGATCTTACGGATCTCCAGAGGGGCCTGGTAGGCTAGAGTCCATGGGGTCACAAAGAGTTAGACGTGACTTAGAGACTGAGAACACAAGTAGAGATGATTTAAAGTGGATGAGAGATTGTATGTAGGTTCTAGGCAAATATTGTACCATTTTACATAAGGGACTTGAGCATCCAGTGAATTTTAGTATTTGTGGGAGAGTCCTGGAACTGGACCCCTGTGGCCATGAAGGGTTGACACTATCCTTGGCTCATGAGTATTTTGAAGGTTGAAAAGATTCCATATTTGGTGTTTTTTTTTTTTTTTTTTTTTAATTGCATGATTATAGCAGACATTGCTCCAGAGAGGTGTTTCCTTTTCTTCTGTTGCAGGTATTTCCCACTACAAATCTTGAACAAATCTGTTAGTCCCTCAGTCATGTCTGCCTCTTTGTGACCCCAAGAACTATAGCCCTCCAGGCTCCTCTGTCCATGGAAGTCTTCAAGCAAGAAGACTGGAGTGGGGAATCATCCCCTCTTCTAGGGATTTTCCCAATCCAGGGATTGAACTCAGGTTTCCTGCATTGCAGGCAATTCTTTACTGACTGAGCCACCAGGGAAGCCCTTCAGTTCAGTTCAGTTTAGTCACTCAGTCATGTCCGACTCTTTGCGACCCCATGAATAGCAGCACGCCAGGCCTCCCTGTCCATCATCAACTCCCGGAGTTCACTCAGACTCACGTCCATCGAGTCCCTGATGCCATCCAGCCATCTCATCCTCTGTCGTCCCCTTTTCCTCCTGCCCCCAATCCCTTTCAGCATCAGAATCTTTTCCAATGAGTCAACTCTCCACATGAGGTGGCCAAAGTACTGGTTTCAGCTTTAGTATCATTCCTTCCAAAGAAATCCCAGGGCTGGTCTCCTTTAGAATGGACTTGTTGGGTCTCCTTGCAGTCCAAGGGACTCTCAAGAGTCTTCTCCAACACCACACTTCAAAAGCATCAATTTTTCGATGCTCAGCTTTCTTCACAGTCCAACTCTCACATCCATACATGACCAGTAGAAAAACCATAGCCTTGACTAGATGGACCTTTGCTGGCAAAGTAATGTCTCTGCTTTTCAATATGCTGCCTAGGTTGGTCATAACTTTCCTTCCAATGAATAAGCATCTTTTAATTTCATGGCTGCAACCACCAACTGCAGTGACTTTGGAAGCCCTTAGACATCCTTATAATACATTTCAGCAGATTTTTCAAACAGATAATTCATATGAACTGTAGGTGTGTGATTAGAGATTGTCCCTGATAGCTTTTCCTATTATGTCTCCCCTCTAGCTAAGGTTGAAACAGGCATTGATATCTTCTATCACCCTGCCTCTACATGGTGAGTTTTTCCTCACTTACCTACTGAGGAGGCTGGCTTTTTCTGAGAAATCTATAATCTAACTTTCCTATCGCCAAGGCTACCTGACTCTGGGATAAAAGCTGGCCTTAGCGCTCTCTGGCTTTTCTGAAATCCCTTTATCTCATATTATGAAAGTTTCCTTTAAGTTCCTGAAAAGTCAGTCAAGCATTAAAAAAAAAAAAAAAAATGTTTTCTTCTCTCACCTAATGCCCTCATACACCGATTTTTAGATGTTCTTAACTGGAAAATTGTTTCTGGTTATCTTATTTGAAGATACAAATGTGGCCTGGCACAAAGACTTGGACTCTGCACTTCTAATGCAGGGGGCCTAGATTCTATCCCTGGTCCAGAAACTAGAGTCCACATGCCACAATTATGAGTTCACTTGCTGGAGCAAAGATCAAAAATCCCACCTGCCACAACCAAGACTAAGTTCAATTCAGTTCAATCGTTCAGTCATGTCCGACTCTTTGCGACCCCATGGACTGCAGCACTCCAGGTTTTCTTATCCATCAACAAATCCCGGAAATTGCTCAAACTCAAGTCCATTGAGTCCGTGATGCCATCTGAACATCTCATCCTCTGTCGTCCCCTTCTCCTCCTGCCTTTGATCTTTCCCAGCATCAGGATCTTTTCCAGTGAGTCAGTTCTTTACATCAGGTGGCCAAAGTATTGGAGTTTCAGCTTCAGCATCAGTCCTTCAAAGGAATATTCGGGATTGATTTCCTTTAGGATTGACTAGTTGGATCTCCTTATAGTCCAAGGGACTCTCAAGAGTCTTCTCCAACATAGCATTTCAAATTCATCAATTCTTCAGCACTCAGGGTGATGGCACCCCACTCCATTACTCTTGCCTGGAAAATCCCATGGATGGAGGAGCCTGGTGGGCTGCAGTCCATAGGGTCAAAAGAAGTTGGACCTAGCTGAAGCAACTGAGCAAGATATATATATAAAACACCTCTTTTATCTTTGTCCCTTCAGAGGGAGAAACAACAAAAAATGATGAGAAAAGGAGGAAGATGCTTAACATGCCCTGGAGGGCATGCTGGAGCGTGTCCTTAATATAAGCAAATGAGGGTATGTTGGGTCATAACTTATTCTACTCTCATTGTCAATGTGCATGTGGGTGGCAGGAGTTATAAATTCTAGATTCTTTAATAAGGAAATATATTTGAAAACTAGACTTTGAATTAAAAGACATCACTTGAGTACAAGCGTCCTCACTGGATGAATGTCATATAAGTGAGAACTACAGGAAGGGCAAAGCATGTCCACACATTGTTTAGTTGTAGATCTAAGAAGGGCAATCAGATATTACCCAAGTCAATATTAAGTCGAGGCAAGAGAAAACCAAATGTATGACTCTAGCTAAGATGAAGGAAGAAGACAGTTTACAAAAGACAACTTAAAAACCAGTGAAATATATAAGTTGTTTACCTGGGTGCTTGACAGAGCATGTGCTTGATAGATAGCAACTTTCATTGTCTCCCCTTTCCTCTCATATAACTTTCCTCAGTACTTCTTAAAATATCCAGAACATTCCGGGAATTCATCATATTCTAAATTCAGATTTTCACATTTACAAGTTTAGTTTCCTGGGTTCTTCAGTTTCTAGGAATAGGTTGATCTATAAAGCAGAATGGAAAATAGCTAATTTATGGTGATTTTTCAATAAGATAATAGTCCTCCCCTCACCCAAATACATGAGTGTTAAGTTTTCCTTGCTGATATTAGGATAGTTTGAAAATACTCCTTCTTCTCCCAATAAAGAATAACAATAATAAGAAATAATTCTTATTATTAGAGCCTAAGCAGATGCTGCTTTTTTCTATTGAATATAACATTTAGCTGTTGTAGGAGTTAAGTGATCTAGGCTTCTACTCATCTATGACTTCTGCTTATAGTCTTAACAATACAGAAGCTCCTTCCTAGACTTGGAGAAAGCGCCAGATTTAGTTTCTAGTTATTGGTGTTTATATAGTCACTTGTACCAGTGACTCATGTTTCCATTGTATCAATTAATATTAGGTTCAGCTGCAGAACAAAAAAACCTGAAGTAGCAGTGACACAAATAAGATAGAAGTTTATATTTTATCATGTATATGTCCAGGTACTGGAGACATTGCTCTCCAGCATCTCAGAGATCCTGCTTCTTCTGTCCATTTGCATACGTGATCTTTACCTTAGGTCCCCAGGTGCATTGTTTTGCAAACTACGTAGCAAAAAGAAGGCAAAACAGTAGAAAGGGACAAGGAACATAGTACGGTATCTCTAAAAGACTCCTAGACTTGACTGAAGGCACTGTTTTTATAATTCATTAATCAAACTTAACCCCATGAACAGTATGAAAAGGCAAAATGATAGGATACTGAAAGAGGAACTCCCCAGGTCAGTAGGNGGAAGAGAAGGGGACGACCAAGGATGAGATGGATGGATGGCATCACTGACTCGATGGACGTGAGTCTGAGTGAACTCCGGGAGTTGGTGATGGACAGGGAAGCCTGGCGTGCTGCGATTCATGGGGTCACAAAGAGTTGGACACGACTGAGTGACTGAACTGAACTGAATCAAACTTAGATATATTGTCTGTATTTATCTTGAAAACATCTGAGTAATGGTCACTTTGACCTGTGTCCAACCGAACATTTGCGTTTCTATTACTATAAAATGAGAAAATGGATATTATACGTAAGCCCATTTGGCCATACTCACTGATTGGTGTAAGCCCACTGTGTTTATTGTATTGTTGTTGCTCTTTCCTTTTATTTTCTGTGAGATCAGGTATGTTTTAAAAAATGTGTTTATTATGTATGTAGTGTCTGCTAGTAAGGAGGTAGAGGTCCTGTCAATTATTTAGTCAGCTATATGGAAGAACATAGAAAACAAACTTTTCTTTATCTGAATGTATTAGTGTTAATAATTAGGATATGGGTTTCCTTCACTCAGCCAAATTGTGGCTATGAATTTCACATTTTGGCTTTGAGCAGGGAAAATCAGAACAGAGCCTGAAGACTCCCGAGGCATGTATGGTGTTTCCTGGTGGAACAATAAAATAATATCAGCCAATGTTACTCTGATACTCTTGATACAATACTACCAAGATGGGGCCAAGCCAAAAGAAAAGCAATCCATAATTATTTCAACAATGATAAAAATAACAATATTGTCAAACAACACTGACCAAACATCTCCCTCCCAGCTAACACAAGTGAGTGCTACTTTGCTTAGAATTAACACTTTTAGCTCCTTCTCAACTTCTAGACAAAATTACTAAGATAATCAATCATACAATCACCTTTTTTTTTTTCCTGGCAATATGTAATCCAGAAGAAGGCTATGTTTTCCTGCACTCTCTTCAAATCACTTAAAAAAGCTCAGATTCTGTAAGAAAGTCCTAACATTCTTAATGAGACTTCTCAAACCACCCCCACCCCCACTTCATGCCTTGTTCATTCCCTCATTTCAGAGAGCAAATAAAATCACCTTTGTTCAACTGCAATGAGCTCTGCTCTTTTTGAACAGGGTGGAATCCTCATATGTTTTTATTTTGGAACATACCCAGTTCATTAAGGTTTATTTTGATAACTTCTCTTATCAAATCTGTGGGTTTTGCATTTTATTTCACACAAATAATTGATCTCTAGTGTTGAGGAGATCTAAATAGTAGCTGTACATGTCCACAACCACATTTTTATAGTAGTTTTCTATGGATAATATTTCATATACATGTAAGTTTTACTAATTAAAATAAATGATGTTACCATTTGATATTAGTTGACATAATTTGGAACTCTTTGGCCCCATATAAGAGAAAAACAATGTGGGCNTAAAAAAGTTCAGATTCTGTAAGAAAGTCCTAACATTCTTAATGAGACTTCTCAAACCACCCCCACCCCCACTTCATGCCTTGTTCATTCCCTCATTTCAGAGAGCAAATAAAATCACCTTTGTTCAACTGCAATGAGCTCTGCTCTTTTTGAACAGGGTGGAATCCTCATATGTTTTTATTTTGGAACATACCCAGTTCATTAAGGTTTATTTTGATAACTTCTCTTATCAAATCTGTGGGTTTTGCATTTTATTTCACACAAATAATTGATCTCTAGTGTTGAGGAGATCTAAATAGTAGCTGTACATGTCCACAACCACATTTTTATAGTAGTTTTCTATGGATAATATTTCATATACATGTAAGTTTTACTAATTAAAATAAATGATGTTACCATTTGATATTAGTTGACATAATTTGGAACTCTTTGGCCCCATATAAGAGAAAAACAATGTGGGCACACTGAAACCAAAGGATAGAATTTATAAGTATCCACTGTACCTATAGACAACCACATTTCACATCACAGCTGATTTTCAGGGAAGAATTAGAATTAAAATCTGCATCAGACTACTTTTTCTCTTTTTTATATTCTTCTTTGAATGTTTGCTTTGTTTTGTTTAATAAGAATGGATTTTTCTACTCCTTCTTTTAAGTACCAGGCTAGTAATGGCCACTGTATAGCTCCCAACTTTATAAATTAGCCAAGACAACTCTTCAAGTAAATTAAATTACTTGGATCTAGTTGTGAAACCACAGAAGTATATCTGATTTTCCCAACTGAGTCTAACCAATGGTGACAGAGTGAGAGGGCTCACATCATAAAAGACAGGTTATTGGGACTATTCATGGAGAAACCATCACTTTCACAGAAACCACTGAAAGACTGACTTATAGTCTTTAATATTTCAAATGATGGCAAGTCACCTTTTTATTGTGGTGGGTTAAAATATGTATTTATTTATTTTACATTAATTGTGGAAAATTTGAAAAAGAGATATTTTGTCCTGTTTTCTAAGATATAGTTAGCCTTCTGCTGCTGCTGCTACTAAGGCTAACTATATCTTAGAAAACAGAAGGACAAAATATCTTTTTTTCAAATTTTCCACAATTTGAAGTGACTTGAACAAGTCACTTCACTCAGAAGGAAAAGAGGAAAGAAAATGGCAAAAAGTGACAGGAAAGAAAATGAGACCTATCTCTTATTTACAGACAGGAATTTAGAGTGATTATTCATGACCCTTGTTTGCCACTGGGAATTTTATACTAAGAGATGGGGCTCCAAAAACAATGATAAGGGAGAAGAGAGCCATTTTTGAGTGGTTCTAACAGGTTGCTGACCAACAGATAATGTAGGATAAAACTCAAGAGCTGCCAGATTAGTAGATGGAGAAAAGGTTGAGTCTCTAACATGAACCAAAGGCAAGGACTTAAATCATTTTCTGGATACCATGTAAACTTCACAGATTCTTGTACTAATTTTAATAACCAGAGCCCAACAAACAATGAAAGATAATTGTTTGTCAACTAGTCAAGCTGTTTTCTTTTTAAATGATGTTTTTAATGAAGCATAGAAAAGGATTACACAAATGATTTATTTCATAAATCACCAAACACGAAAAATCAGCACTTCTTGGGTTTCAAGTCAGCCAGGTTTTAGACTGGAACTTACATCATTGGCTTTCCTGGGTCCCCAGCTTGTTGGCTGTAGATGGATCTCAAGACTTAGTCTCTACAATTGCATGGTTATGTGAGTGAATTTCTCATAATAAATCCCAATCTCTCTGTATCAATATGTAGAGAGATATGCAGATAAATATAGATATATTAGTGTCTATCATATCCCTTATTGGTTCAGTTTCTCTAGACACCCCGGACCAATATATCCAGTCAGCTAATATGTGTTTCCACAGGTCACCGCTTCTTTACTTGCCCATGAACTCACTTTGGCTAATTGAAGTCACGTACACAGGGAAGTTCTGTCCACCCCCACCCTCCATTTTTGACCATCAGCCCATGATTAACTGCCACATATATACCAGTAGCTATACCTCTTGCCTCACGGGAGGCCAATTTGATGTGCATCTATGTTTCCTATCGTCCTAGTGAGATCAGGTTAAAGCTGGTTTCCACCAGAGATCACATTCTATCTTTGCTTTTGGCCTCTGTCCAGTCTCACTTTTCTCATTCTTCTTTCTTCTAAATAAACAATGGAAAAAAAAAAAACCTTCCTCAGACTCTTTCCTCTAAAGATTTAAGAGAAGTTGTTCTAAGAAGCAAATTGTGCAGATGCAGTTCGAGAGATGCAAGTGGAATGAAATTCACTAGCTGGTACAAGGCTTGGGCAAGTGAGAGGTATAGAAAACACGCTAATTACAAAGACAGTGGAGATAGAATGACTGTCACTGAAGAGAGAAAATTACAAGTTTAGGTGTGTTAATATTTTAAAGCAAAGAAGAAAACTTCAAAAAGCCTTATAGAGAACATTTAAAGAGATCCTCATTATCCACAGCCAGTGGTCACAAATAGTTAAAGGTCAGACAAGGAACCTAATTTTACAAGCAGGAAAAATTCAGTGAAGGATAAATTCTAAAGCTAAATACTTCTATTATGTGAATTTTAAGGCCCTCATAGGGTGGAAGTGGGGCTGTGAGACTTGGGATGGAGGTATATTGATAGGCTTATTTGAAAACCTTGAATCCTCAGATTTACCTGAACAGCCTGAGCCTGCATTCTTAATTACTTGCATTCTTAGTATCAATAGGGCTTCTCAGGTGGCACTAGTGGTAAAGAATCCCCCTGTAATGCAGGAGACAATGATTCAATCCCTGGATTTGGAAGATCCACTGGAGTAGGAAATATTCCAATAGGAATATTTAGGAATATAGTAGGAATATGCTCCAATATTCTTTTTTTTTAAATTTATTTACGTTTCTTTTTTTTTTTAATTTTTTAGTTTGTTTTGCTTTACAATACTGTATTCATTTTGCTATACATTGACATGAATCAGCTACGAGTGTATATGAGCTCCCAATCCCGACCCCCCCTCCACCCTCCCACCCCACACCATCTCTCTGGATCATCCCCGTGCATCAGTCCCAAGCATCCTGCATCCTGCATTGAACCTAGACCGACAATTCATTTCACTTATGATATCATACATGTTACAATGCCACTGTCCCAAA
>SJYA01000718.1:389691-422185 GCA_006410615.1 Neotragus moschatus | reverse complement strand
ATATCATACATGTTACAATGCCACTGTCCCAAATCATCCCACCCTCTCCCTCTCCCACAGAGTCCAAAAGGCTGTCCTATACATCTGTGTCTCTTTTGCTGTCTCACGTACAGTTTAACATTACCATCTTTCTAAATTCCATATATATGTGTTAGTATACTGTATTGGTGTTTTTCTTTCTGGCTTACTTCACTCTGTATAATTGGCTCCAGTTTCATCCATCTCATTAGAACTGATTCAAATGTATTCTTTTTAATGGCTGAATAATACTCCATTGTGTAAGTGTACCACAGCTTTCTTATCCATTCATGTGCTGATGGACATCTAGGTTGCTTCCATGTCCTGGCTATTATAAATAGTACTGCAATGAACATTGGGGTACATGACTCCAACATTCTTGTCTGGAGAATTCCATGGACAGAGAAGCCTGGAGGGTTACAGTCCATGGTGTCGCAAAGAGGCAGACACAGCTGAGTGACTGAGCATGCTAAAATCAATAAACTTACATCTTAGTACTAGAATCTGTGCTTGATTCTATTTTATTGATTTATCTTCTAGAATTCTGCATTTTATCTTTGTTTTTTTGAAAATATTTGTCACATTTATTTTTAATTTTTGCTTAATATCAATATACAATTATCTGAAGCTCAATTTCTAGTGTCTGCCAATTTCTTTTGCATTTTGTTCTTTTTGTATGAGTGATAATTTATAAGTAAATGGTCATGACATTATATATGACCAATTGTAGAGCTAATACTATATTTTGTATCATCTTACCTTTCTCTATAGAAGGTTTACATTTGCTTCCTAGGGGATGTGCTAATATGATATATGATTGGCCTGTTTCATAAGAGAAGTCTGAAGCAAACAAGACAGTAAAAAGAAAAAAAATGATTTCATCATTTTTTCATTTGTGTAGGAAAACCTATCGGTCCTCAGATAAAATATTTCCCTCCATGTAAAAATGGAAGCTTATGACAAATTCTAAGTTATGCATAAATATTCATAAAAGCATAAAGCTTTGTACCTTCCCCAGATCATTTTAAGGAATTTTGAAAGATGAGGCAAACATAATTTAGACGTTTGCAGCTGAACTGGTTTAAGAATACTGTAGTAACTAAAGAGTTTGAGTGTATAGATCAGGAGGTAAATATAAGCCAGGAGAAACTGAAGCAAAATATTCTATAACAGTCTTGTTGGGGTGATTTTGATCAACAGATTAAGAGGAACAGGTAACAAAGCCACAAAATAGCCTCTATAAAAACACATTAAAGAGGCTTTTGTAAAGGTATTCCTCATAACAATGAAAAAAGAAGTCTGATTGTGAGCAAAGTGAATGTTGAGGTCCAAAGAAAATTACCAAATGCCTAAACTAGTCATTGTAGGGTCTGGGAAGAACTGTTGGAAGTGGATGATTGCAAAAAAAAAAAAAACAGTAATTTTGTGGTTGGTGATAGAAGTGAATAGCTGATAACTGCAATTCTATGAAGACTTTGTAGAGCCACCCCAAACCACAAACACAATCATGGGCTATATAGGAAGTGACATGACAAATTTTATCTCAACAATGCAAGCAGGTACTAAGTATATGGTTTGTTGTCTGTCACAGCGGGGAATGGAGTTAAAGATAGTTCTGCCAAGCCTCACTCATTATAGTGATGGTCANAAGACTTTGTAGAGCCACCCCAAACCACAAACACAATCATGGGCTATATAGGAAGTGACATGACAAATTTTATCTCAACAATGCAAGCAGGTACTAAGTATATGGTTTGTTGTCTGTCACAGCGGGGAATGGAGTTAAAGATAGTTCTGCCAAGCCTCACTCATTATAGTGATGGTCACTTTGCTGAGATTAATCTAAAAGACATTTTTTTAAGGGATTCTATTCTTATTCTGTAGAGATTTGCTGTCTGTTTCCTGAAGCCAAGAAAATTTTTGTTGATCCTTGTTTTTATTTACTTGTTCCTGTTGCCTTTATAAGACAATCTTGAGTCAAATAATAAAATAAAATAATTGTATTTAAGAAAATATGTATGCATGTATAGTACCAATATGATCATGAATTCCTATCTTATTATACATACAAAATATGAATATATATATGCATAGTATGGGTTATAGATGCATATTTCTGAATATATATGTGTGACCTTACAAGGCATATTATAGCTTCCCCACTTAACAAGAAATTATTTTGCCCAAAATTTGAGGCTGAGAATCGCATAGACAAACCATAAGTAAACATTATTCCCTTTCTGCTATAATTTTAATAGGGGTATCAGGCAATAATTGTTAATTGAGTGTCTATGGTACATATACAGTGTCCTTTAAATGAGGATAGAAGAAGCACCATCCCAGTCCAAATAGCAACTCCTTGCAAATAATGCCACATTGCTACCATCCTGAATGCATTGGTAATAATTAAATTTCTGGTTATTTCTGATGTTAATGATACTCCTTGGAAGAGCGAGATGAATGACTTATAAAACTATATGCAGAGGCCCTGTTAGGATGAAAAACCCACCCTCATTTTTCCAGGATCTCCCCAATTTTAGCCCTAAAATTCCCACATCCAGAAAACACTCCCAGGGAAACCAGTGTGATTGGTCACCCTACCAGAAATAAACCTTTTGTCTTTAAAGATCTTACATTTAAGTTTTGAAAAACAAACAACAAAATCTAGATGGTTATATGCCCTTTCATTTAAGCATATGTAAGTGATAAATGAAGTGAAAAAGAATGATCCAGGATGGTAAAGATTTTGGTAGAAGTAGCAAAGAATGTAACTTTGAGATTAAGAGAAAAAAATGATTAAATTTTAAATATATGTCCAAACTTATGCAAACAGCCAACTCACTGGAAAAGACTCTGATGCTGGGAAAGATTGAAGGCAGGAGAAGAGGGTGACAGAGGATGAGATGGTTGGATGGTATCACTGATCAATGGACATGAACTTGGGCAAACACCAAGAGATGGTGAGGGACAGGGAAGCCTGGTGTGCTGCAGCCCACAGGGTCTCAAAGAGTTAGATCTGACTTCATGACTGAATGACAGCAACAACAACATATGTCCAAAAAATAAATATCTAAACTGGTCCCTCAGTTCAGCCTCAGAAATGTACTTAAGAAAATGATATTTTATTCTCAGAATTGTCAATAATGAGATATGTGACCCTAAAAAGACACAAGTTTTCAGAGCCTGAATTTCTTCTCCTACAAGTTAAGCAAAATTGGACAATTTAATCTCTGTAGTTCCACAGTTCAGTTCAGTTCAGTCTCTCAGTCGTGTCCAACCCTTTGAAACCCCGTGAATTGCAGCACGCCAGGCCTCCCTGTCCATCACCATCTCCTGGAGTTCACTCAGACTCACNCCTCCTCCAGCTATCACTTAGGGCCCATGGATCAGAGACCCTCAATATGAGGGTTAGCAGAAAATGTTGCCTCAACAATTTAGGAGTGATGCCCCTCAAGAGCAGGAAGTAATTATTGAATGAAAATGATGCCCTTTTCCCTTGGCCACATAATTCTCCAAAAAGAAAAGGGGAAAGAGTAAATTCCTAAGCAGATTGATGAGAAGTCCAGTGTTCCCAAGGAAGAGAGAGGAGCTTGGGGCTCTCGAGGAAGAGATAAGGGTCTGGAATACTCAAACAGGGAGAGGAAAAATATCTTTTTAAAAATCTCTACATTCCTTAGTTTTAGTCATATAAAAAAAATTTTTTTTCTTTAAGCTGGGAACTAATGATCAGACAGCAAGCCCAGCAAGATGGTAGGAGGGGCAATATCACATTTAGAATCAAATCCCATACACGCCTGAGATGCTCAGAGGACTCAAACATGCCTTGTGCACACTGCTCATCGAAAGACCACCTCCCCATTCAGTCTCTTCCATTGGGAAACTTCCATAAGCCTCTATCCTTCTCCATCAGAGGGGAGACAGTCTGAAAACAACAATCAGAAAACTAGCCAATCTGATCACATTNGAGCAGGAAGTAATTATTGAATGAAAATGATGCCCTTTTCCCTTGGCCACATAATTCTCCAAAAAGAAAAAGGGAAAGAGTAAATTCCTAAGCAGATTGATGAGTCCAGTGTTCCCAAGGAGGAGAGAGGAGCTTGGGGCTCTCGAGGAAGAGATAGGGGTCTGGAATCCTCAAACAGGGAGAGGAAAAATATCTTTTTTAAAATCTCTACATTCCTTAGTTTTAGTCACATAAAATTTTTTTTTCTTTAAGCTTGGAACTAATGATCACACAGCAAGCCCAGCAAGATGGTAGGAGGGCCAATATCACATTTAGAATCAAATCCCATACACGCCTGAGATGCTCAGAGGACTCAAACATGGCTTGTGCGCACTGCCCATCAAAAGACCACCTCCGCATTCAGTCTCTTCCATTGGGAAACTTCCATAAGCCTTTATCCTTCTCCATCAGAGGGGAGACAGTCTGAAAACAACAATCAGAAAACTAGCCAATCTGATCACATTGAACAGAAGTTTGTCTAACTCAATGAAACTATGAGCCATGCCATTTAGAGCAACCCAAGATGGACGGGTCATTATGGAGAGTTCTGACAAAACGTGATCCACTGGAGAAGGGAATGGCAAACCACTTCAGTATTCTTGCTTTGAGAACCCCATGAACAGTATGCAAAGGAAAAAATATAGGACATTGAATAGTGAACTTCCCAGGTAGGGAAGTGCCCAATATGCTACTGGAGAAGGTGGAGAAACAACTCCAGAAAGAATGAAGAGATGGAATCAAATCTAAAACAACACTCAGTTATGGATGTGACTGGTGATGGAAGTAAGTTCAATGCTGTAAACAGCAATATTGCATAGGAGCCTGGAATGTTAGTTCCATGAATCAAGGCAAATTGGAAGTGGTCAAACAGGAGATGGCAAGAGTGAACATCAACATTTTAGGAATCAGCAAATTAAAATGGACTTGAATGGTTGAATTTAACTCAGATGACCATTATATCTATTACTGTCAGCAAGAATCCCTTAGAAGAAATGGAGTAGCCATCATAGTCAACAAGAGAGTCAGAAATACATTATTTGGATGCAATCTCTAAAACAATAGAACGATCTCTGTTCGTTTCCAAGGCAAACCATTCAATATCACAGTAATCCAAGTCTATGTCCTGATCAATAATGCTGAAGAAGCTGAAGTTGAACAGTTCTATGAAGACCTACAAGACCTTTTAGAACTAACACCCAAAAAACCACGTCATTTTCATTATAGGGCACTGGAATGCAAAAGTAGGAAGTCAAGAAATACCTGGAGTAACAGGCAAATTTGGACTTGGAGTACAAAATGAAGCAGGACAAAGGCTAATAGAGTTTTGCCAAGTGAATGCCCTGGCCATAGCAAATAAACTCTTCCAACAACACAAAAGAAGACTCTACACATGGACATCACCAGATGGTCAATATCAAAAACAGAGTGATTATAGTATTTGCAGCCAAAGATAGAGAAGCTCTATATAGTCAGTAAAAGCAAGACCAGGAGCTAACTGGCTCAGATCATTAACTCTTTATTTCCAAATTCAGATTTAAATTGAAGAAAGTCAGGAAAACCACTAGACCATTCAGGTATGCCCTAAATCAAATCGCTTACAACTATGCAGTGGAAGTGACAAATGGATTCAAGGGGTTAGATCTAATAGATAGAGTGCCTGAAGAACTATGGATGGATGTTTGTGACATTGTACAGGAGGCAGTGATCAAGATCATCCCCAAGAAAAAGAAAGGCAAAAAGGCAAAATGGTTGTCTGAGGAGGGCTTACAAACAGCTATGAAAAGAAGAGAAGTGAAAGGCCAAAAAGAAAAGGAAAAACATATCCATTTGAATGCAGAATTCCAAAGAGTAGCAAGGAGAGATGAGAAAATCTTCCTCAGTGATCATTGCAAAGAAATAGAGGAAAATAATAGAGTGGGAAAGACTAGAGATCTCTTCAAGAATATTAGAGATGCCAAGGGAACTTTTAATGTAAAGATGGGCACAATAAAGGACAGAAATGATATGGATCTAACAGAAGCAAAAGATATTAAGAAGAGGTGGCAAGAATACACAGAAGAACTGTACAAAAAAGTCTTCACGACCCAGGTAATGACGATGGTGTGATCACTCACCTAGAGCCAGACAGCATGGAATGCAAAGTCAAGTGGGCCTTAGGAAGCATCACTGCAAAGTTAGTGGAGGTGATCGAATTCCAGCTGAGCTCTTTCAAATCCTAAGAGATGATGCTCTGAAAGTGCTGCACTCAGTATGCCAGTAAATTTGGAAAACTCAGCAGTGGCCACAGGACTGGAAAAGGTCAGTTTTCACTCCATTCCCAAAGAAAGGCAATGCCAAAGATTGCTCAAGCTACCACACAATTACACTCATCTCACACACTAGCAAAGTAATGCTCAAAGTTCTCCAAGCCAGGCTTCAACAGTACATGAACCATGAACTTTCAGATGTTCAAACTAGATTTAGAAAAGGCAGAGGAATCAGAGGTCAAATTGCCAACATCCACTGGATCATCAAAAAACCAAGAGAGTTCCAGAAAACCATCTATTTCTGCTTTATTGACTATGCTAAAGTGTGTGGATCACAGTCAAAACTGTGGGAAGTTCTTAAAGAGATGGGAATATCAGATCACCTGACCTGCTTCTTGAGACATCTGTATGCAGGTCGGGAAGCAGCAGTTAAAACTGGACATGGAAAAACAGACTGGTTTCAAATAGGGAAAGGAGTACATGAAAGCTGTATATTGTCACCCTGCTTATTTAACTTATATGGAATTACATCATGAGAAATGCTGGGCTGGTTGAAGCACAAGCTGGAATCAAGATTGTAGGGGGAAATATCTATAACCTCAGATATGTAGATGACACCATCCCTATGGCAGAAAGCAAAGAAGAATTAAAGAACCTGTTGATGAAAATGAAAGAGGAGAGTGAAAAAGTTGGCTTAAAACTCAACATTCGGATAACTAAGATCATGGCATCCAGTCCCATCACTTAATGGCAAATAGATGGTGAAACAGTGGAAACAGTGACAGACTTTATTTTGCAGATGGTGACTGCAGCCATGAAATTAAAAGATGATTTTTTTGAAAGAAAAGTTATTACCAACCTAGACAGCTTATTAAAAAGCAGAGACATTACTTTGAAGACAAAGGTCCATCTAGTCAAGGCTGTGGTTTTTCCAGTATTCATGTATGGATGAGAGAGTTGGACTATAATGAAAGCTGAGCACTGAGAAATTAATGCTTTTGAACTGTGGTGTTGGAGAAGACTCTTGAGATTTCTTTGGACTGCAAGGGAATCCAACCAGTCCATCCTAGAGGAGATCAGTCCTGAGTGTTAATTGAAAAGACTGATGTTGAAGCTGAAACTCCAATACTTTGGCCACCTGATGGAAAGAATTGACTCATTGGAAAAAACCCTGATACTGTGAAAGTTTGAAGGCAGGAGGAGAAGAGGGCAGATGACATATGATGAGATTGTGGGATGGCATCACAGACTCAATGGACATCAGTTTGAAGAAAGTCTGGGAGTTGGCAATGGACAAGGAGGCCTGGCATGCTGCAGTTCATGGGGTCGCAAAGAGTGGGAGTCTACTGAGTGACTGAAGTGAACTCTGAATGATCACACAACAAACAACTCAGTTCAAGCTCTGTACTATGAATTGTATAGCAACTGTGTATCCTGTTTGAGGACAGTTTCTCCTTCCTGAAAACCCTGGGACTAATGCTGTTATTTTAAAATGTATCTTATTGAAGTGGTCTGGTAAGATCTTTCTATTGTTAGTTCTAATCCTGTCATCTTAAAATGTAAATTATGGGAGTGGGTTTTGTAAGATCTTTAGAACCTTGAGGGATTATTTTGATTTATTGTAATAATCAATTTTAAAAAGTATATAATTACCTTGCTAAGGCTAGCGACAGGGGCACTCGCCATCCCCCTTCTGTTTTCTGCATGAGAAGTTTCCCTGTCCCTTTTTATACTTTAAATAAAACCCTGACACAAAAGTTCTAGAGTGATCAAGCCCAGTGCTTGGACAGAAGGCTTGATCTTCTTTGAAGATTAAGAATCTGACAGCATTTCCCATCAGCTATCACTAACACAAATAAAATAACTGTGCAATTCTTTACCTGTAGAGAGTAAAATGCACTCATACTGCTTTCTGTTTTATTTTTACTTACAGACTGTATATAGAAGAAAGTGAAATTTTAAAGATTTAATATTTAATTTTGCTGTTTTAGAAGGGAAGATTAGTTCCCTGGGCACAATTCCCATGATCTAATGGGATCTCCCTGAGTCCTCAAACTGTCACTAATCTTTACCATTTCAACAATAAGGGTGAGAATGCATTCATATTATACTTCTATTACAACAAGTAGGGCATTTTCTGATCACTAAATGCTTCAGATCCAGAAAATATATAGAATAGAGAAATTTTTTGAAACTAGATCACCATAAGTCTTAGTTAAAAAAAAAAAGAAGCAAAATTTAGCAATACAGTGAAAAACTACATAGAGAAATGCTAAGAAAAAAGAAATTACTTTGATAAATAATTTAAAGTTTTAGTAATATGTTTTTTACACACATTAATACTAATAAAAGAGTCTATCCTTTTTTTCTGATCCTTAGAAATATCAAGTTTTCTGCCCTCCTTCTATTGAAGCATGTATAAATTAATATTTCCATTATTTAAAAGATGATGTATTACCTCTTTTTAAGTTTGTCACCAGGTTTAAAGGAAATAATAACAATATTCAGGAAAAAAAATGTTTTATTCCTTTCGTGTTTATAATGCCATCAAGTTTTAAAGAATTCTCACTCTTTCTCCATAAAAACTCTTTAGACAAAGAATATACATATGTGAATACCTATTTTTGAATATTTGTGGAATTTTTTGGTATTTTATACATATGCCTTTGCGGATGGGAGCAGATGCTAGTAATGTTACCATTGGTGCTATAAAACATAGAATTTGATTAAATAATTGAGACAATACTTGAAAAGACAAAGTGTTAATATATAAGTGTAAATAATTACTCTGTTATAATGTTGACAACTCATGTCATCTTCTATCTATTCATCCAACTACAGTAATAGAGACAAATAAAAGAAAAAGAAAACTCATGTTTTCAAAAATATCTCAGTTTGAAATATTTCATTAACTGCTAAAGTAAATACACATATCAAAAGGCCTTTTATACTATATATGTGTATATGATATTCTATATATATATTCTACATTTAAATATATTAATCCTGTATTTAAATTATTTATTATTTATTTATTTATTTAAATTATTTATTTTTATTTATTATTTATTTTGTATATGTTTACTTCAGTTCATTCAGTCACTCACTCATGTCCGACTCTGTGACCTAATGGCCTCCCTGTCTATCACCAACTCCTGGAATTTACTCAAACTCATGTTCATTGAGTCAGTGGTGCCTTCCAACCATCTCATCTTCTGTCAGCCCCTTCTCCTCCCTCCTTCAATCTCTCCCAGCATCAGAGTCTTTTCCAGTGAGTCAGTTCTTCGCAACAGATGGCCAAAGTATTGGAGTTTCAGCTTCAACATCAGTCCTTTGAAGGAATATTCAGGACTGATTTCCTTTAGGATGGACTGGTTGAATCTCCTTGCAGTCCGAGGGATTCTCAAGAGTTTTTTTCTAACAGCAAGGTTCAAAAACATCAATTCTTCTGCACTCAGCTTTCTTTATAGTCCAACTCTCACATCCATACATGACTACTGGAAAAACCATAGCCTTGACTAGATGGATCTTTGCTGGCAAAGTAATGTCTCTGCTTTTTAATATGCTGTCTAGGTTGGTCATAACTTTCCTTCCAAGGATTAAGCATCTTTTAATTTCATGGCTGCAGTCTCCGTCTGCAGTGATTTTGGAGCCCCTCAAATAAAGTTTTACTTATTTGTGTAATATATAAAATATTTGAGCTTTAAATATTTTAATAGGCTTCTCAGGGTATGCTAGAACACACCAGCCAGTGCAATAGAAGTAAGAGACACAGGTTCTATCCCTGGTTCATGAAGATTCCCTGGAGGAGAGCATGGCAATTCACTCCACTATTCTTGCCTAGAGAATCCCAGGACAGAAGAGCCTGACTGGTTACAGTCCATAAGAGTCTCAAAGAGGTGGATATAGCTAAATCAAATGTACAATAAATATCATTAATATTGGATCAATATCATGAGATACATCTCTAATCCACAAATTTTAGTAAGCATATAAGTGAGGCTCAAAGAAAATCAAAGTTTTCTCTCAAAAGTATGCAGTTAGTTAGATTCCCCAAGCCATAAAATATGAATCCATCACTGATTCTCAAACTTTTAAGGTCTTTTTCTTATATATATAAATAGAAAATCTTATCCTCATCTTCTGCATTCTGATGCATTTCTTCCACCACAGTATCTCAATTTGCTTTTTTTTTTTTTTTTGAGATGATAATGTCTTTTCTACTGTCTAGAATTTATCCCTACCATCTAGATTTTGTACACCATGGCTTAATTCTTTATTATTTGAAATATAAAGTAATGCTTTTCATTCATAATATAAATTGCATGATAACATCAACACCCCCCCTTTTTTTTTTTAGGAAAAAAGCACATTTCTAGCCTTTATAAAATACCAGTACCTCCCAAGAGGGAGAAAAAATTATAGAAGCTAGGCCTTCTTTTTTCTATTCTCTTTTTTCTGTATCTCATTATTTCATTACTTAGCTATTCTATCAGCTAAAAATCACCTTCTTAAATGATCATTCTCTAAAAAGTTTTGAAGAATCTCATTTGTTTAGGGTTATTCTGTATGCCAGTGGCTCAAACAGTAAAGAATCTGCCTGCAATGCAGGAGACCCAGGTTTGATCCCTGGGACTGGAAGATCCTCTGGAGAAGGGAGTGGCAACCCACTCCAGTATTTTTACCTTGAGAAATCCATGGAGAAAAGAACCTGGAGGGCTACAATCTATGGGGTGGTAAAGAGTTAGCCACGACTGAGTGACTGCAGACAAATCAGACGTTCTGTACTTGGACTTCCCAGGTGGCCCTAGTGGTAAAAAAAAAAAAAAAAAAAATCGTCTGCTAATGTGGGAGAAGTAAGAGATGCAGATTTGAACCCTGGGTTGGGAGGATGCTCCCAAAGAGGGCATGGCAACCCATTCCAGTATTCTTGCCTGGAGAATCCAGGGACACAGGTGACCTTAGGGTCGCAGAGTCAGACAGGACTGAAACGACTTAACAAGCATGCACACATTCTGTAATTACCTTGTTTTTTGAGGGTGATGGCACATAGTAAGTGGTGAAAACTATTATAATTACATCAGTAACTGTGTTTGAATGAAATACTGGGATTTTGTCATTTATGGAGCATTTTCTATGTGTTAGGAACATGGCATAGTTACACTCTTCTGAAAATCCCATAACACTAAATGGTACATATTACTATCTTGATTGTTTTGTTTTTTTTTTTTTTTTTGAGATAACAAAAATGAATTTTAGGAAGTCTAGAAAATTCGCAAGGTACTACTGGAAGAAATATGTGTTCAGTTCAGTCCGTCGCTCAGTTGTGTCTGACTGTTTGCGACTCCATGAACTGTAGCACACCAGGCCTCCCTATTCATCACCAACTCCCAGAGTCCACCCAAACCCATGTTCACTGAGTCGGTGATGCCATCCAACCATCTCATCCTCTGTCATCCCCATTCTCCTCCTGCCCTCAATCTTTCCCAGCATCAGGGTCTTGTCAAATGAGTCAGCTTTTCACATCAGATGGCCAATTTTATTGGAGTTTCAGTTTCAAAATCAGTCCTATCAATGAACACTCAGGACTGATCTCCTTTAGGATGGACTGGTTGGATGTCCTTGTAGTCCAAGGGGCTCTCAAGAGTCTTCTCCAACACCACCGTTCAAAAACTTCAATTCTTTGGTGGTCAACTTTCTTTATAGGCCAACTCTCATATCCATACATGACTACTGGAAAAACCATAGCCTTGAATAGAAGGACCTTCGTTGACAAAGTATTGTCTCTGCTTTTCAATATACTGTCTAGGTTGGTCATAACTTTCCTTCCAAAGATTAAGCATCTTTTATTTTCATGGCTGCAGTTACCATCTGCAGTGATTTTGGAGCCCACACAAAATAAAGTCTGCCACTGTGTCCACTGTTTCCCCATATATTTGCCATGAAGTGATGGGACTGGTTGCCATGATCTGTTTTCTGAATGTTGACCTTTAAGCCAACTTTTCCACTCTCCTCTCTCACTTTCATCAAGAGGCTCTTTAGGTCTTCTTCACTTTCTACCATAACGGTGGTGTCATCTGCATATCTGAGGTTATTGATATTTCTCCCAGCAATCTTGATTCCAGCTTGTGTTTCATCCAGCCCAGCATTTCTCATGATGTACTCTGCATATAAGTTAAATAAGAAGGGTGACAGTATACAGCCTTGAAGTACTCCTTTTCCTATTTGGAACCAGTCTGTTGTCCCATGTCCAGTTCTAACTGTTGCTTCTTGATCTGCATACAGATTTCTCAAGAGGCAGCTCAGATGATCTGGTATTCCCATCTCTCTCAGAATTTTTCACAGTTTCTTGTGATCCATACAATCAAAGGCTTTGGCATAGTCAATAAAGCAGAAATAGATGTTTTTCTGGAACTCTCTTGCTTTTTCCATGATTCAGTGGATGTTTGCAATTAGATTTCTGGTTCTTCTGCCTTTTCTAAAACCAGCTATAACATCTAAAGTTCACGGTTCACTTATTGCTGAAGCCTGGCTTGGAGCCTTTTGAGCATTACTTTATTAGTGTGTGAGATGAGTGCAATTGTGCAGTAGTTTTAGCATTCTTTGGGATTGCTTTTCTTTGGGTTTGGAATGTAAACTGCCTTTTGCCAGTCCTGTGGCCACTGCTGAGTTTTCCAAATTTGTTGACCTATTGAGTGCAGCACCTTCACAGCATCATCTTTCAGGATTTGAAATAGCTCAACTGGAATTCCATCACCTCCACTAGCTTTGTTCTTAGCGATGCTTTCTAAGGCCCACTTGACTTCACATTCCAGGATGTCTGGCTCTAGGTGAGTATGAGTGATCACACCTTTGTGATTATCTTGGTCTTGAAGATCTTTTTTGTACAGTTCTTCTATGTATTCTTGCCACCATTTCTTAATATTTTCTGCTTCTGTTAGGTCCATACCACTTCTGTCCTATATTGAGACCATCTTTGCATGAAATGTTCCCTTGGTATCTCTAATTTTCTTGACAAGATCTCTAATCTTTCCCATTCTATTATGGTTTTCTTATTTCAAAGCTCTCTACTTTTTGTTATGCTATGCTGTATTATTAAGAATTAAATGGTTACTTTTTGAAGTTTGCTTTATGATACTAGCATGGACATAGTAATGCGTCCTTATAAAAATCATCTAGATCGTTATTAAATATGTGTAAACTCTTGCACCATTTCAGTTTTAATGAAGAAGAATCTCTGAATGTGGGGTCATAGAACACACATTTAAAATTCTCTCCAGGTTAATGTGATGTACAGATAAATTTGAAAACTACTCAGTCTTACTTTTTCAAAATCTAATAATATCATTTTACCCATAATTTGACACTTCAATATACATGCAGAAAGTAACACTTTCTGACTCCACAGAGACGCACAAAATTCCTGAGTCAGTAGGGGTGCTAAAATTGGAGCAATGGTCACAAGATTTATATTGTGTTTACTCAAGATTGCAATATGTTGAATAATCAAAAATTTGAAGAAATTTGTTTCATGCTAATGAAAAAAAATATAGCAATGTTGAAGAGGAATACTACTGTTGTATCACAAGTCAAGACTCAAATAATCAAGTTATTTTATTTTATACTTATTGATCATAATACTATCAACATTTTCATCATATTGCAAAGACTGTAAAAATTTTAGCCAGAATTAAATTTTCATTGATGAAAAGTAGTCTTTTTCCTTTCAGTAGACACGCATGTTATTGTAAACCTTTTTTCTTTCTTTTTTTCTCACTGTTTCCTTGAAATAATTTTAGATTTATTAAAATATTACAAAAAAGGTACAAAGAATTGCCATATACCCTTTACCCAACTTTCTCCAATTCAAATAACTTATGTAACCAGAGTAAAATAGCCAAAACTAAAAATTTAGTGTCAGTCCAGTATTATTAAAAAGTTACAACTTAATTTGAATTACAGTAGCTTTTCAATTGTTAGTTTTTTCCAGAATCAAACCTAGATCACACATTTCATTAAGTCCCTTAGTGTTAGCCAATCCAGAATTTGCCATAATGTTTTAAACTTGTTCTCTTCAATTTTTTTTTTTTTGAAAAATATCGGTCAATTACTTTGTAGAATGTCCTTTAATTTTGGTTTATTTGTGTGTATTTATGGTATATGTTTTCTATCCTTTTACTTCTAAGCTATACATGTCCTTATAATTGGTTTATTACATACAGTATGTAGCTGGATCTTATTTAAAAGATAGAACATTATTTTTAACTAATATGTTTTAACTGCTTCTATTTTAACAATATTCTTATTATTAATGGCCAGTTTAAATCTATCATGTATTGAATTGTCAGATAGTTTCAACATGTCAGCTCAGAGTCTATTTCTAATGATATTGTTTCTTGGAAGATTGTTGTTTTATTTATCCTATCTTTTATTTTTATTTTTATTTATTAAAAAAAATTTTTATTTATTTATTTTTTTTCATCTCAGGTGTACATGAGTTCCCAATCTTGAACCCCCCCCACCCACATCCCACTCCACATCAACTCTCTGGATCATCCCCGTGCACCAGTCCCAAGCATCCTGTATCCTGNAGTCGGACACTACTGAAGTGACTTAGCAGCAGCAGTAGCAGCATGAAATATTGCTCTTTACAGCATTGGACCTTGCTTCTATCACAAGTCACATCCACAACTGGGTATTGTTTTTGCTTTGGCTCCATCCCTTCATTCTTTCTGGAGTTATTTCTCCACTCATCTCCAGAAGCATATTGGACACCTACCAACCCAGGGAGTTCCCCTTTAGTATCCTATCATTTTGCTTTTTCATACTGTTCATGGGATTCTCAAGACAAGAATACTGAACTGATTTGCCGTTCCCTCTCCACCATGACCCACCCATCTTGGGTGGCCCCACACAGTATGGCTTAGTTTCATTGAGTTAGACAAGGCTGTGGTCCATGTGATTAGACTGACTAGTTTTCTGTGATTATGGTTTCAGTGTGTCTGCTCTCTGATTCCCTCTTGCAACACTTACTGTCTTACTTGGGTTCCTTTCACCTTGGATGTGGAATATCTCTTCACAGCTGCTCCAGCAAAGAGCAGCTGCTGCTCCTTACCTTGGATGAGGGGTATCTCCTCACAGCTGCCCCTCCTGACCTTGGACGTGGAGTAGCTCCTCTCAGCCTTCTTGCGTGTGTAGCTAATTAGCCACATACACAATCAGTGAACAACCACAAATATCAGTTTTCATTATGTGTCCTTGATTTTTGTTATTAACACTCTTGTCAATGTAAAGTTAAGTTTAGTACCATACATGTTAAGTTGCTTCAGTCATGTATGACTCTTTGCAACCCTGTGCACTGTAGCCCTCCAGGCTCCTCTGTCCATGGGATTATCCAGGCAAAATATTGGGGTACATTGCCAAGCCCTCCTCCAGGGAATCTTCCTGACCCTGGGATTGAACTTGCATCTCTTATGTATCCTGCATTTTCTCCACACTTTCGGCATGCTATGGTACTAAGGTGGTGCTTTATGAAAATGTGCCAAGGCCACTTTATATCTAAATATGAGTATACATGGAAAAAATACTAAAGGTTTGAAAGTTTGAACTTGAAATAGAGTATCTACAATCCACTTATTTAAAATTTTAATACTATTCTGCACTTTGTTTCATGGGTTCTTTTAAGGTAAAAATGCCGGGATGTCATGTGTCATATAATGACTCAAATCTCTTCTCTATTTAAACTTCTGAAAAACCTTGTTCATGCAGTACATTATACTGTAATTTGGGCAAGCACAGAAGAGTCCACTGTAATTAAATATGCTAAAACATTTTCTTTTGGATTGTCATCATAATTAAAGATAATAGAATATGGTTTTTTGTGAGTTTTTTTGGGGGGCTGATACCACATAAATGTAAGTTAAAGAAAACTTGTATTGCACTGTGATGTCTCAGGAATACTTGAAAAAAGGATGGATAAATGTAAAAAGAAGTATTAGGACCATTTTATATGCTACCTAGGGAGCATAAATTCCTGTGTTATTTTTGTTTTTTTAAATATTTATATTTTCCATTAGACTTCACAGTATTTAGTGCTTTGGAATGCTAAAATGCTCTTCTCTGCATTAATACCCTACATATTTCTCCATGAAGTCTATTCTAAAAGTGACATACAGCTAGATTATGCCTTTATATTGGTGCTTAAACAGACAATAAGAATGCCTGGAGCAGTTCTGGCGCTGGTGAGATCACATTATATAACATGTTAGAAACTAAATATATGCAAAACAATGGAGAAAAGAGAAATTGCAGTGTTGTTCTTGCTTTTAATAAGCATCATCTTGAAGCTACAGCCAAGTGTAGCCTGTGTTCAAATGATTCCAGGTTGGAATTTCAGTTTTGTCATTTAGAAATGTTGTGATTTTGAGAAATTTCCTTAATCAACCATAAGTCAATTTCTAGACCATGAAATGTGATAGCAATACTTACTTAATATAATTATTTCAAAAATTTAAATGGTCACTGTACTTAACATAGGGTTCCATATGATCCAGAGTAGGTATAGAGTAAGAAAGTATATTTCACATTATTGGCAATAGAATTAGTGCTGGCTTTCTGGGGCAAATTGCCATCTAGTTTTATCTTTGATTAATGGGGAAGGGTGATCAAAGTGGGAAGGGGAAATCTGCTTTATCACATTTATAAATAGTTTTTATTCAGAAAGTTTTATATAGTTAATTCCTTGGACCTGGGGAGTAATTTTCCCATGGAAACAATGCTATAGATGGTAGTTAAATCTCAGACAAGCTCACAGAACTCTATTTAGTCCATAATGTAGTTGAAATAATGTGTACTTGCAATGGAAAATAGTAGAAAAATAATACTGTTGCAAGACTACCAATTAAACAAAACAGAAAAAATTGAATAAAAATTACTTCTTTTATTGATTCTTGGGTTGACAAAACATTTGATTAAAAGAGAATGATCAACTGAGATTTCTGTAGAAATTCTAAAAGGGTCACTTTAAAGCATTTCAGAAGCTTTAGAGGAAGATTATACTACTCATTAAAAAAAAATCTAACTTGAATTCGTTTTCTTTTTTCTTTCCTTTGGCCACTTCAAATGCAATAAGGAAATAATTAAGATGAGCAGAAAAAATAAATATGGAGAAAATATTCTATTGATACTGGAAGAGAGAAGGAATTCGGAATAGGAGAGAAGAAAAAGCAGGTTGTTGGAGAGGAGAGTTGATGTTAATTGAGAAAGGAAAGGGGAGAGAGAGAAAGACTAAATGGAAGAAAGAAGTACCAAGGAAAAGAAGGAGCGAGAAGTGGAATTTTTGGAAAGGTTTTATGCAATATGAGACATGGGAAAATAAATTGGATCATAGCATTTGATTGCAATATGAAGCAGTCTAATACAAATGTGACATTTCATTCATATCTTAAATTTTCTAAAAATTTATGAGAAATGTGCATTTTATGAGATAAAAGGTGAATGCACTGAGAATCAGTGATTTCCTAGGATCCATCAAATGACTGAGATCTGGGGCAAATTGTCACTTAGAAATCTGGAATATAGGAGGATAGTGAAAATCATAGTCCAGATCAGCTCATCTGGAGGAATATTTACTCGGTCATTTTGGCAAATTTGGTTTCCTTCATAGCTCAGGTGGTAAAGAACCCACCTGCAATGCAGGAGATCCTGGTGTGATTCCTGGGTTGGGAAGATCTGCTGGAAAAGTGATAGGCTACTCATTCCTGTATTCCTGGGCTTCCCTGGGGGCTCAACTGGTAAATAATCTGCCTGCAAATTGGGAGACCTGGGTTCCATCCCTGGTTGCGAAGATCCCCTGGAGAAGGGAAAGGCTATCCACCCTAGTATTCTGGCCTGGAGAATTCCATGGACTATATAGTCCATGAGGTCATGAAGAGTCAGACACGACTGGGCGACTTTCACTTTCACAAACTGCTGGTGAGAAACCCTGGTAGAGTGTTTTAAAGGACCTCTATACTTTTGTGGGTTTACCTGTAAGACTCATTGGGTACTAGTATGATGATCCTAGAGAAGTCCTCTCATGATTTCTCTTTTGAACAAGTGAGAGCAGGATATAAACTAGAACTAATCTATTCCTGTTATAAAAGGGGAACTCTGTTTGATGCTCTGTGGTGACCTGGATTGGAGAGGAATCCAGATGGGAGTGTATTGAGTATACTTTTGGCTCATTCACTTTGCTGTATAGTAGAAACTAGCACAACACTGTGAAGAAACTATAACCAAATAATTTTCTAAAAATACAGTTAATTCATGGATACAGATTGTAAAATTAGATGCAGATTTTTGATTGTGTGGTGGTTGGCATCCCAACCCTTGCCATTTTTAAGGGTCAATTGTAATTGAATAACAGATGTATCCCTTGGCCTAATCCCTATTCTAAAAGGAAAACTAATTTACCAGAGCCTTCTTTAACTGGGAAAAGACATATTAGCCAACTTCAATCCTCTGGCTTCCCTGGTAGCTCAATTGGTAAAGAATCCACCTGCAATGCAGGAGACACCAGTTGGATTCCTGGGCTGGGAAGATCCCCTGGAGAAAGGATAGGCTACTCACTTCAGTATTCTGGCCTGGAAGATTCTGTGGACTGTATAGTCTATAGGGATGCAAAGAGTGGGGCACGACTTAGTGCCTTTCACTTTTCAGTTTCAATCCTTCTAGCTTTCCTAAGAGGAGGGGAAAAAAAAAAAAAAGTAAGAAACACTTCTGATCATCACTGTTCCACACACTTAGCTTCAGATGAACATGAAGAGAGGGAAAGAGTTAGAGACAAAAATGTATAATGTAGCTCCAATTCCCATGAAATGTTATTTGAAAATGGACTTAGATTAGTTGTACAGATTCATTAGGTATGCCACAAACTCTAGGACAACCACTGAAAACAATTTAAAAGAAAAATAATTGATATGCTAAGGGAGAAAAGAAAATTGAATCTTTTAATGCTCAGTCCTAATCAGAAAGGGCAGACATAAAAGAGTGAAGATTAAAAAAACAAAGAAATAACAAACAGAAAACATGTACAATAAATAGAAAACAGAAACATGGTAGATATTAATCATACTATTTAAATAATCACTTTAAACATAAATGGCCTAAAGAAAATTATTAAAGGACAGAAAATATCAGAGTAGATTAAAAAAGACCCCACAATACATTGTCTATAAGATATCTACTTTAAATATAAAAACCGAGCTAGGTTGAAAGTAAAGATATGAAAAAAAATTAACATGATACTAATCAAAAGAAAGGGAACAATTATATTAATTTCAGACAGAGTAGACTTTAGAGCAAGCAAAATTAAGAGATAAGGAGACACATTCTATAGTGATAATTTGACCAGTTTTCCAAAAAGATAATAATAGTCCTTAACATGTGAGCACTGAACAGTGGGAGATCAAATTACATGAGACAAAACTGATAGGACTACCAGGAAGATTAAATTAATCTATTATTATAGTTGAAGATTTCAGGACCTATCTATCTTTCAGTAAAGCCTATAAGGTAGACAGAAAATCAGTAAGGATGTGACTTGAGCAGCATTATTAATCAACCATACCTAACTGACATTTAGAAAATGCTTCATCCAACAACAGTAAAATACATATTAGTCTTGAATTCATGTCGATCATTTACCAAGAAAAATCACATTATGGATCATAAATCACATCTCAACAAACTTGATAAGAAGTAGTACTCAAAGTGTGTTCTTAAACTACAAAGAAATTAAATAGAAATCAATACCAGAAAGATAGCTACTGCTGGTGCTGCTAAATCGTGTCAGTCGTATCCGACTCTGTGCGACCCCATATACGGCAGCCCACCAGGCTTCCCCGTTCCTGGGATTCTCCAGGCAAGAATATTGGAGTGGGTTGCCATTGCCTTCTCCAATGAATGAAAGTGAAAGAGAAGTTCCTCAGTCATGTCCGACTCTTCGCAACCCCATGGACTGCAGCCTACCAGACTCCTCCGCCCAGGCAAGAGTACTGGAGTGGGTTACCACTGGCTTCTCCGAGAAAGATAGCTAGAAAATGCAAAACTATTTGCAGATAAAATCACACATACTTAATAATACATGAGCTAAAGAAACATCAGGAGAAATGTTATAAATATTTAAACTAAATCTAAATGAAAATGAAAACTATCCAAAACAATAGAGAAAATTTTATAATACTGAATGCATATATTAAAAAGAGTAGCTGAAGCTAATTTAACCTTCACCTTAGGAATTTAGAGAAAGAAGAGTAATTTAAGCCTAAACCAAGCAGAAGAAAGGACAAAATAAAAATAAGAGTTATAAACACTTGACACTGAAAACAAACTAATATCTCTTATGAACAAAGATGCAAAAATTCTCAACAAAATATTAGGAAGTCATAGCCAACAAATTATACTCCAAGACTAATGGGGAGGAGTTATACTAATTGTACAAATCTAGTTCACAATTTAAAAAAATCAGTTAATATAATTCATCAATAAATAGGCAGAGTAATGGTGAAAATTCATATAAGCATATCAATTGATACAGAAAAAATTAACATGTGACAAAGTCCAATACTCAGTGATGAAAAAAAGACTCTTAGCAAACTAAGAATAGAGAAAAACTTCCTCAACTTGATAAACAACATTAAAAAAAAACTTCTAACTAACATAATAGTTAATAGTGAGAAGCTAGATGCTTTTGTCTTAACACTGTGAACAATGCAAAAATATTCTTTTTTATCACTCATATTTAACATCATACTGGAAGACTTAGCTAATACAATAATGCAAAGAAAAATTATACACAATTTGGCAAAGGTGAAATAAAATGATCTTCATTTATAAACAGGTTGATAGGCTATGTATAAAATTGTAGTAATTGACAAACATAAAATTCTGGAGCTAATATGCAATTATAGTCAGGTCACAGAGTACTAGGTAATCAAACATGTCAATTACTTCCTTAACAACAGAAAAGAACCATTAAAATTTGAAATTAAAAATACAGGACCTTTTACATTAGCCCCCACAAATTAAATATTTAAGTAAAAATCTAACAAGACATATGCAGGATCTATATTTAGAGAAAAATGTAAAATTCTGATGAACTGAAAGAAAAATTAAATGGAGAGATAATATTTAATATTTATGAACTGAAATACTCAACATCTTTAAGATGTCAGTTACTCTAACTTGATCAATGTAATCTCAATCAAATGAAACTGTTTTGTAGAATTCTACAAAACCTATTTAAAAGTTTATATGGAAATTCAAAGATGTAAAATATTCAACGCAACATTGAGAAAGTAAAAATTTGATGGTTTTCATTACCCAACTTTAAGAGGCACTTACTATAAAGCTATAGTAAACCAGAAGGAATAGTATTAGTGAAAGAATAGACACATGGTGATCATTGGAATAGAATTAAGGATAACAGCAGGGTAAGGAGACGGGGGCTACATGTTGAAAGAACAGTATTGACATATGCGTACTACCATGTGTAAAATAGATAGCTAGGTTAACGCTGCTGTATAACACAGACAGCTCAGCTTAGTGCTCTGTGACAACCAGGAGGGATGGATTGAGGGTGGTGGCAGGGAGTTTCAAGAGGGAGTAGACACACATACACTGACAACTGATTCATGCTGTGGTACAGCAGAAACCAACACAACACTGTAAAGCAATTGTACTCCAATTAAAAATAAATTAAAAACAAAAAACACAGCCAAATGCCAAATGGAGTAGTACGTTACCTACAAATAAATGATGCCATAGAGAAAAATAGTTCACAAAAAGATACATAAATACAGCCAGTGAGTCTTTGCTTAAGAAAAAAAGACAATTAAATGGAAAAAAGGACAATTTTTACAATATGTAATAAATGATGTTGGAAGAATCTGACATTCATATGCCATACACACCACACACACACACACACACACACACACACACACAGAGTCTAGACACAGACCTTACTATTTTCCGACAATGTAATCTCAAAATGTGTCATAGAACCACAGGTTAAATGCAAAATTATAAAACTACCCTGGCAAAACAAACCAAACCAAAACAAAACCCTGGCCTGCCAGTAGTTAAGACTTCGTCTTCCAAAGGAGGGGGTGTATATTTGATCCCTGGATGGAAGGCAAAGATTCCACAAACCAAAACATAAATAATGGAAGCAAAATTGTAACAAATTCGATAAAGACTTTAAAAATGGTCCATATCAAAAAAATAATCTAAAATAAAAAGAAGAAGATAGGGAAAAAGCTAGGTGATCTTGGATCTGGAAATGAATATTTTGATACAAAATTACAGAAAATCACAATCTATTAACTTTTTTAAAAAAATTATCATAACTTGGATTTTGTCAAACTTAAAAACATCTGCTCTACAAAAGACACTGTAAGGAGACTAAAAGAGTAATCCACAGACTGAAAGAAAATGTTTTATTTGGGTTGTTTGGGTATTTCTTTTTGATATAGAATTATGTAAACTATTTNGTCTTTGCTTAAGAAAAAAAGACAATTAAATGGAAAAAAGGACAATTTTTACAATATGTAATAAATGATGTTGGAAGAATCTGACATTCATATGCCATACACACACCACACACACACACACACACACACACACACACACACACACACACACACACACACAGAGTCTAGACACAGACCTTACTATTTTCCGACAATGTAATCTCAAAATGTGTCATAGAACCACAGGTTAAATGCAAAATTATAAAACTACCCTGGCAAAACAAACCAAACCAAAACAAAACCCTGGCCTGCCAGTAGTTAAGACTTCGTCTTCCAAAGGAGGGGGTGTATATTTGATCCCTGGATGGAAGGCAAAGATTCCACAAACCAAAACATAAATAATGGAAGCAAAATTGTAACAAATTCGATAAAGACTTTAAAAATGGTCCATATCAAAAAAATAATCTAAAATAAAAAGAAGAAGATAGGGAAAAAGCTAGGTGATCTTGGATCTGGAAATGAATATTTTGATACAAAATTACAGAAAATCACAATCTATTAACTTTTTTAAAAAAATTATCATAACTTGGATTTTGTCAAACTTAAAAACATCTGCTCTACAAAAGACACTGTAAGGAGACTAAAAGAGTAATCCACAGACTGAAAGAAAATGTTTTATTTGGGTTGTTTGGGTATTTCTTTTTGATATAGAATTATGTAAACTATTTATATATTTTGGATAGTATCCCCCCTTATCTGTCATATCACATATCTGACAAATACCTGGTATATATTTTTAAAACTCCTAAAACTAACCAGTTAGAAAACAATAATGCAGATTATGAACCAGGAAAAATATTGACATATCAACAAAGAAAATATTCAGACAGCAAATAAGCATATGAAAAGATGCACATCATTTTTCCCTAGGAAGTTACTAATTAAAATAAGATATCACTACCCATCTACACAGATGACACCCCCCTTATGGCAGAAAGTGAAGAGGAACTAAAAAGCCTCTTGATGACAGTGAAAGAGGAGAGTGAAAAAGTTGGCTTAAAGCTCAACATTCAGAAAATGAAAATCATGGTATTTGGTCCCATCACTTCATGGGAAATAGATAGGGAAACAGTGGAAACAGTGTCAGACTATTTTTGAGGGCTCCAAAATCACTGCAGATGGTGATTGCAGCCATGAAATTAAAAGACACTTACTCCTTGGGAGGAAAGTTGTGACCAACCTAGATAGCATATTAAAAAGCAGAGATATTACTTTGCCAGCAAAGTCCTGTCTAGTCAAGGCTATGGTTTTTCCAGCGGTCATGTATGGATGTGACAGTTGGACTGTGAAGAAAGCTGAGTGCTGAAGAATTGATGCTTTTGAACTGTGGTGTTGGAGAAGACTCTTGAGAGTCCCTTGGACTGCAAGGAGATCCAACCAGTCCATTCTAATGGAGACCAGTCCTGCATGTTCATTGGAAGGACTGATGCTGAAGCTGAAACTCCAGTTCTTTGGCCACCTCATGCAAAGAGTTGACTCATTGGAAAAGACTCTGATGCTGGGAGGGATTGAGGGCAGGAGGAGAAGGGGATGACCGAGGATGAGATGGCTAGATGGCATCAGGGACTCGATGGGCGTGAGTCTGAGTGAACTCCATGAGTTGATGATGGACAGGGAAGCCTGGTGTGCTGCAATTCATGGGATCACAAAGAGTCAGATACGACTGAATGACTGAACTGAACTGAAGAAAAGATACTAGAGAGATTACCTGAAAAGGAGTTCAAACATTTGAGAGCTAAGAGGAGAGGGCAGCCATCCACAAGCAAGGAAGAGAGATTTCAATCTGTTCCTCAAAGGAATAAAGACCTTTCCTGGAAGCAAAGAAACTGAATAGCTCACATCTTAACTTTAGACTTGTCGGCTTCCAAGCAGGCAAGCTTCAAGTGGCTAAAAATGTGCTTACTTGAGTTTAAANTAAGAGGAGAGGGCAGCCATCCACAAGCAAGGAAGAGAGATTTCAATCTGTTCCTCAAAGGAATAAAGACCTTTCCTGGAAGCAAAGAAACTGAATAGCTCACATCTTAACTTTAGACTTGTCGGCTTCCAAGCAGGCAAGCTTCAAGTGGCTAAAAATGTGCTTACTTGAGTTTAAAATTGGTACACTTGTGAGATAATGCAACTTATGTTATAATGAAGAAATAATCAACTTTGACAACTGATACAGAGAAAGCATATTTGATTCATTCATAGGACTCTTACAAAGCTAAACATAATCATACCATATGATCAACAATCACACACCTATGTATTTATCTAAATGAGTTAAAAGCATGTGTCCACACAAAAAAATGTGCACATGAATGTTTATAGCAATGGTATTCATAATTGCCAAACACTGTTAGCATCCAAGATGTCTTTCAGCATTTAAAGAGATAAACTGTGTTATATATGTACAATAAACTATTATTCAGCAAAGAAAGAAATGAGCTAACAAGCCATAAAACACATGGAAAATGTGAAATGCATATTGTTATCTAAAAGAGCCTAATCCAAAAGAAAGCTATATATTATAGGACTTTAGTTCAGTTCAGTTCTGTTGCTCAGTCATGTCCAACTCTTTGCAACCCCATGAATCACAGCACACCAAGCCTCCCTGTCCATCACCAATTCCCGGAGTTCACTCAGACTCACACCCATCNACGGTCCACATATTGCTGAAGCCTGGCTTGGAGAATTTTGAGTATTACTTTACTAGCATGTGAGATGAGTGCAATTGTGTGGTAGTTTGAGCATTCTTTGGCATTGCCTTTCTTTGGGATTGGAATGAAAACTGACCTTTTCCAGTCCTGTGGCCACTGCTGAGTTCAGTTATATGATGTTTCATAAAAGACAAACTAAAACTAAATATATTAAATATTTCTGAGTCCATACTGATAAATCAATGGCTGAAAAAATTAACAAATAGGTGAGAAATAGAAATATCTCCTGAGGAGTAGAATTTAAAATAATTTATGTAGATATTACACCCTAAAAGACAGGGAGCACAAATCCCAACTCCTTAAGTATGGACTGGAGAGAGTGACTTCCAAAGAGTAAAGCACAGAAATGGGAGAGGGGAGAGAAATATAACTTAACATCAGAGAAACTTGCAAAAGATACCATCGGCTAGGTGACCACGGTCAATATCATGAGTCAGTAGTCCTGATCAACAGAGTTATCAAGGCCAACAGTCATAAGTCATGTTGATATTATGATGTGATGAAAATAACAATTAGTTCTGTAGTGTTCTCCCAAGTACATAAACCCCAAGTAATCATTAGGAAAAGCATCAAGTTAATTTCAATAGAAGGACATTCTACAATACATGTCCATTACTCCTTAAAACTGTCAAAAGCACAAAAAGAAAGAAAGTCTGGGTAACTCTCATAGCCAGGATAGCCTAAGGAGACATGACAACTCAACATATTTCTGTCTTTTCATGTTGTCTGTTACATTTAAAAGACATAATTGGGACGAGTGTATATGATCACGAGAAATTAGCCTTGAAATGATTTTGAAGAAGATAATACCAGGCAAAATAAACAGGAAAATACAAAATTTGTAAAATAGGAGCTATTCTCGATGCAAGTTAAGTCATTGAGAATTGCTGATTGTAAGGTAGCTGATTGTTAGACCATGTGGAACTTTGCACATCACAGAAAAGTGTACAAAGGAGTTCAAGAGAAGACCACTAGACCCTTGTAGAGAGAATGAAAAAGATGAGCAGTGCAAACATAGCAAACAAAAAGTGAAGGGTGCTATGTATCTTATGAGTAGTTTGATTTTATTCCATAGAAATTGTAGAGCAGAGATACATGTTTTTGAAAGATAACATTTACAAGGGTAACAATGGAAGAAGGTAGAAAGACACAATGAAGGGAAACCAAGTACATTAAAGAAAATAAATTTATTTCAAACCTCTCTCAAATTTCTTTTCACTTCTGAAAATTCCATTTCTTTTATTCTTCTTATTAAAATATTTCTAGCTTCTGAAGGTTAATCTGTTCTGTTAACTCTAGCTATAAACAACTCCCTCCTTGACATAGAAATACTTTAGCACTGATCTATACAATTTGAAATTGATTGCTTGTTATTTTACTAATATACATTATGCCTTTCAATTTAGCTGTAACTCATTGGAGACAAGGTTATTTCCATTTCCAGTATCATCTGTTACATTTAAAAGACATAACTGGGACAAATATGTAATTGCTAATGAATTCCAAATTTAAATCTTCAATCTGGACTTCTCCCGGGGACTACAGGGCCACACCTTGATTTTTGCAATAGTTCCCTAATTGATTTTCCTACTTCTTGTTTGCCTACATTCAATATATTCTTGATATCTCTTAGAATGACACTGTTAAATATAAGTTGAATCCTGTTGCTTTTCTGTTTATTTTAGGGATTTCTCATCTAAATCAGACTAACAGCAAAGGCTGTATGATTGCAAAACCTTTCATCACGTGGACCCTGTTATCCCTTGGTGCTAATTTCTGGCTCTCTTTTCTGCTCACTTTGCTTTCGTCACTTGGACTTCTGACTGTTTCTAGAGTATACAGCAGAGTCTCCTTGAACACATTATGGTCTTTGCTTTTTCCTCTAGGATGTTGCTCCTCAGATGTATCATTGTTTACTGATTTACCAGCTTCATTTCTTTACTCAAGTGTCAGCCTCTCAGTGGATCGTTTCTAGCAAACCCTCTACAAAAATCTAATTCTTTTATTTCTAATAATTTTCCTTTTCATAAACTTATCGTTTCCCAAAATACTTTATATTAATGTATTCATCTTTTTATTCATTAGGAGGAAAGCTCTGTAAGATTTGCAGTTGTGGTTGTGGTTTAGTCACTAAGTCGTGTCCGACTCTTGTGTCCCCATGTTATTTACAGTTCCTAAAAGATCCTCTGGCACATAATCAGCCCTCAAAGGTCACTTGTTAAGTGAAAGAATAAATGAATCATTGAAGATGGTGTGTTGAGTTTATTTAAAACAGAATAAATGTGATGTCCTGACGTATCTTGTTTCAGTTAATGTGATTCATAAAATTATGGCACTAGCTTAGTCACTAATAAAATATTTTAATGTTAATTATGTAAACTGAATATTTGTTTGAAGGGAAAATTTTTGTTATAAAAAGCAGCTTTCTGTTCAAATTTAAGTAGCTTCAAGTTTCCAAATGATGAGATGTGTCTTTTTCTTGTTTTCTGAACAAAAATCCTTTACTGAAATAGATCACAGCAGGAGGATGGATTAGTGTGGTTAAAAGAAAAAAGGAGAAGCTACAAGAGAGACATTCACTTATTTCTTTTTATTGTTGACTCCAACATAGCAGAATCATTTTTTCTCATTTCCTCTCCTTTCTAGCTTGCCTAATTTGCTGAACCCTCTCCACTTACTGATGTCTTCTTGTCAATCTGACAAACTGGCCCCCTGCCTAGAAAACCTTCACTCTTCACAAGCAATTTTTTTTTCTTTTTTCTACTGCCACCTGATTTTTTCCTTAACCATAATTCCCTTCCTTGAAGCTTTACAATGTCTAATACATTCTTTGTCACAATTCTCTTCACAATTCAGTACATACTACACACTACTTCAATGTAATCTTTGCAGAACTCTCACCTAATAAAACTACTGACCTCTCGGAGAAGTATTTCTCTCTTTTACATGTAAAATATTAAATTTCCTTAGCTTTTAAAAGCCAATTCATATATGACTTCATCTGTATGTTTTTCCCTGACCCATTTAACCATAATTCTCCACCCTGAACAGTTTTCTTACCTATTTTCCCATTATAGTTTATTAATGCTTTGATTCAACCTTCTCTTATTTTATTACACATATTTATTTCTATTTCTGCCATTATATACATATGTATATATAGATTTATCTGAATACCTTTAATATGCTATGAAAGGACTGGTGCTGGGAAGAAAGTTGAAGACAAGAGGAGAAGGGGACAGGAGAGGACTGGTTGGATGGCATCACTGACCCGATGGACATGAGTTTGAGCAAGCTCTGGAAGTTAGTGATGGACAGGGAAGCCTGCCATGCTGCAGTCCATGGGCTCACAAAGAGTTGGACATGACTGAGTGACTGAACTGAACTGAGATATATAGAAAATCTTGAAAGAATACTTTGAGTTGCTTTCATTTCTGTACTGTTTTTGATCATTGGGTAACCACTGAAAAATAAAATATAGCTACATTAGGAGTTTTCAATTTATAAAAAATATTATAGATAAGATTAAGCTAGAGACACATTTTGTACGTGTTAGATGTTAACTGATTAATGCCAGCATAACAGTTAATTTTAAAATTAGGTGTATGCTTATATTTCAACTTATGTCATCCTTATCCTTAGTTTTCCCACGTGTATAAAAGAAAGAGAAAATTAGGAGAGGAAAAAAAAAAAAAGACAAGAAAGAAGGAAGCAAGGAAAAGAGAGAGAAAAGGAAGAAAGAAAGCCAGCGAAGGAAGAAGTGAAACAGAGAAAAGCAAAACAAATAGCTATTAAACACACAAAGACTACCTGAAAAAGAACTTTAAAAATTCATAGTTTTGCATTTTTCCAAGATGAATTATCCAATCATTTGCTTTTGTAGTCTCACTGGATTCTTTTGATGTCTGCTCATTTTCTCAAATTTGAAATATCAGCTTTTCATTTTATCTTAGCTATAAAATAAAGCAGTCCTTGTTATTTAAGCTTTTGTTAGCTAGCCCATTTGCCTGCTCTTAACATAGTGAAATGAGAGAGAACAATGGCAGCTTTTCCTGTAATACTCTTTCTACATTCCTTGTTCAGACTAGAGAGGTGAAAAAATACCTTCTTACATGGAAAACAAATACAAAGAAGCAAGACCTTCTATGCAATGTTGGTAGTATACTTCCCTCACTCATGCATGAACATTGTTTGGTAGAAATGGTATAACAGCAATAAACTTTAGAACACAATTGGAAATATTGATCAGAATGACCAAGGTATTTATCAGTAATTCCAGAAGTCTTACATAAGAGTTCTGTCCTATAGATTTATCTGAAGTTTTATCACAAGATATAAAATAAATAACATATACATTAATGACATTGCAACATTTTTATAATAGGAATGTATTAGAATTAAAACAAGAGCCCATTAATGGGGTAGGGAAGAATTAAGTTAACTATGATTTTATCTTTGCAATAAAATAAAATATAATGAAAGACAAAAAGATGACCTATGGAATGAAAGAAAATATTTGCAAATGATACTACAGATAAGGGGGTAATATCCAAAATAAATAGTTCATATAACTCAATATCAAAAACATCCAAACAATTCAATTAATAAATGAGAGAATGCCTAAACAGACATTTTTTCCAAAGCAGACACACATGTGACATATGGCTAACAGGTTAATGAAGAGATGTTCAGTACCATTAATCATCAGATAAATGCAAATTGAATCCATATTAAGATACCACCTCACACCTGTCAAAATGGCTATCATCAAAAAGTCTACAAATGTTGGTAAGGATGTAGAGAAAAGAAACCCTGGTGGGAATGTGAGTTGGTGAAGCTACTCTGTAAAACAATATGGAGGTTCCTCAAAAAACTGAAGAAAAAAAAAAAAAGAACCAGCATGTGCATGGGTGCTCAGTCACTTAATCCTGCCTGACTCTTTGTTGACTCTATGAGCCCACCAGCCTCCTCTGTCTATGGAATTTTCCAGGCAAGAATACTGGAAAGTGAACTTGAAAGTTGCTCAGTCATGTCTGACCCTTTGTGGCTTTATGGACTATACAGTTTATAAAATTCTCCAAGCCAGAATATTGGAGTGGGTAGCCTTTCTCTTCTCTAAGGAATCTTCCCAACCCAGGGATCAAACCCAGGTCTCCTGCATTGCAGGCAAATTCTTTACCAGCTGAGTCACAAGGGAAGCCCAAGAATGTGGGTAGCCTATCCCTTCTCCAGCGGATCTTCCTGACCAAGGAATTGAACCGGGGTCTCCTGAATTGCAGGTGGATTCTTTACTAGCTGAGCTACTGGAGAAGCCAAGAACTATCATATTATCCCACAAGAAGCCCAAGAATACTGGAGTGGGTAGCCTATCCCTTCTCCATGGGATCTTCCCAACCCAGGAATTGAACCGGGGTCTCCTGCATTGCAGGGGGATTCTTTACCAACTGAGCTATCAGGGAAGCTGGAATGGGTTGCAATTTCCTCCTCCAGGGGATCTTCCCACTCAGGGATCAAATCTGTGTCTCTTACATTGCAGGCAGATTTTAACTAAAGAGCCACCAGGAACCCAACCCCTACTCCTCCACTCCCAGAACTAGTGTATGAACTAGCATATGATTCAGCAGTTCTACCAATGGGTATATACATGAAGAAAATGAAAGCACTAATTTGCAAAAATGAATACATCCACTGTTCATAGCAACATTTTTTATAATAGCCAAAATATGGTAGAAATCTTAAGTGTATTTCAAGTGATGAATAGATAAAGAGTATGGATTATGTATATATAAATATAAAGACATATACAATGAAATATTATTCAGCCATAACAAATGGCATTCTGTCATTTACAATGATGTAGATGGATCTAGAGGATACAATGCTTAGTGAAATAAACCATATAGAGGAACTACTATATTTTATCACTTATATGTGAAATCTAATAAATAAAATAAGCAAATGTATAAAACAAAACAGAAATAGACTCATAGACATAGAAAATCAACTAGTGGTTGCCACTGGGGAGAGAAAAGCAGGTAGGGACAAGATAGGGGTATAGGATTAAGAGACGCTACTATGAATAAATCAGCAACAAACATATATCATATAGTACTAAGAATTACAGCCATCATCCTATAATTAAATGGAGTGTAATCTAAAAAAATGAATCACTATGTTATAACATGAAACTAAAATAATGTTTTAAATAAACTATGCTTCAGTAAAAATATATACTGGCACATAAATATATTCTAAAAAGATACAAAATAACCTAATGTGATTTCTTGTAAACAATAAATCCCCTATTGAGAGTTAAATAGAAAGTATATGCATGCACCTTTATTACATTGAATCAAATAAAAACCCTACATCTTAATATATTTTAGATTCACAGAAGTGAATAGGAATTATTCTTCACTTAAAAGCATGCATTATTAAATTTTAGAGCCTAGGTTCCAAAATCAAGTAGAGATGCTGCATGACTGCTTTAGCAAAAGATACTAAGTCGTTCTTTTCCCGAGGATATTTATATGGAAACTAACATGTTTGTCTTCATTTTTATTTATCTAAATAATGATATCAATCTTCTACATTAAAATTCTGAAAGAAATTTGGCTTTGAGGAAAAGAAACTGTTGCATATCAAATTTAAAGATGATCTAATTTTAAAACACAGACCTCAGAATTCTATAATTATATATGACTTTTAATATGCCTAAACACTTCAAATTTGCAACCATTACAGCAAAATCCTCTGACACCACTTTTATTTGTTTCTCCACTTGGCTGCACTCCCGCTCTTCCCATCTTCAGCAGAAAGCCAGTCAGCCAAGGGGAAGCCCTGCCCCAGCTGCCAACTGGTATATGCCTCATCACGGCCTGATGTTGATTCTTCTCTCTGAGGAACTGGAAGCACTCCTTCAAGCTGCTGGTAAGCTTCAGTGGAGAGGAGGCA
>SJYA01000718.1:347757-379902 GCA_006410615.1 Neotragus moschatus | reverse complement strand
TTTTGTCATTGCTTCTGTTATTACCTAAAGTGGGTCTATGACAATGAGATGTTTACCATTGGAGACATCCTAAGCTGCTCTGATGAAAGACTAGTGGAGGAAATCAATGACTTGAATTCCCTCAGAGCAATAAGAGAATAAGGCTTATGGTTGTTTCACCAGGTTCCCAGTCTCAGAGCACAGGCTTGGATTGCTTTACATCAGGGTATCTATTCTAATCTGCAGTATCTATTCAAACCTGCAATGAGTTAAGATTATGATACCTTAATCCTATACAGCACTGGTCACAGTGGAGACCTTGGGGATGCCCAACTCCAGCCTGGGGCCCCAGGTGGTCGACATGCCTCAACCTGCCTAGGGATCTGGTTTTTGTAAGATTGTCATGCCTCAACCTGCTTGGAGATCCATCAGTCCAGGGATCCCAGTAGGTCAACATATCTCGACATGCTCAGGGATTTGATCTCCAGGAAGCTGTCATGCCTGAGCCTGCCTGGGGATCTGCACCCTGGCCTGGGGGTGGCTTGCTCTCAGGTTGCAACAGTACTGGGTAGGATAAGCTTCAAAAAGATTCACCCCTAAGCAAGTCTATCCATGAAAATAGAAGGAAGCCTATTAGCTGTGGAACTATGCCTGGTCTCAGCAATAACTCAGGAGTCCAACTAGAACCCCATTGGCTTTCTGGAAAGGCTAAAAGTCCCTCTAAAATATTATCAATCTGGACTTAGACTCTTATGAGGGACTGGTGGCTTTAAAGGAAAAATTCCTGTCCCACTGTGAATCAGACATCAGGATAAAGTTACAACAGCTACTGCAGCAGGATCGTGTTGCCTGTTTAGATTAGATAGTCCAGACAGACACCAATACCTTTTATAACAGAACAGGAGAGGGAGGCCAAGGCCCAGAAAGGGAGAAATGGAAAGAGATAAGGCGTGACCAGGTGCTGGCTGCCCTCCAGGAAAGCCCTATGGCAAACCCTGAGTCCTTGAAGGACAAGGCATGAGATAAATGCCTAATCTGTAGAAAGACAGGGCATTGGGCCAAAGAGTGTCCAAACTGTGACAAGTCTCTTAAAATGGCATGCTACAAATGCCATCAATTGGGACACTGGGTGGCACTCTGCCCTTGGGTCCCAAGAGCCTCAAAGTCAAGCACCAAGCTCTTCCTCACGATGGTTCAACAGGACTGAAGTGGCCCACTCCAGCCAGCCCACCTGTTACAGATAACCATCACGGGGCTGGAGCCAAGGGTGCAACTGGATGTGGCAGGGAGATCTGAGAATTTCTTGGGTAACACAGGTGCTACCTACTCTGACCTGATCTACTCCAAAGTCTTCCAAACTTGTAACATTTTGGGTGCTACAGGAAAAATAATTACAAAAGATTCACCCAAGCACTTCTTCATTGCTGGCCTGGGCAAACATTTTCCCACAAGTTTCTGGTGGCACCTGCAACTCCTTTATTGGGAAACGATCTTTCCTGCCTTCAAAATCTTACAGCTATTCCTGTCCTGATAGAAGATGCTTTAAAATACTCTCTTGGGAGCAAATTAACTATTTTCACTAGCCACCAAGTGAAATAACTCCTGAATGGGAGAGGTCATTTATGGATGTCTGATCAGAGAATCCTCAGGTATCAAGTAGTGCTGATGGAAAATCCAGGCCTGACTATATCCCCTTGTGAGTTTCTTAACCCAGCCACCTCTTGCCTACTCCCAAGGGCTCTCTCCCCTTTCACTCTTGCCTATAAACCTTGGACCACTGGACAAAACCCTGAGAGGGATTGTCAGATCCTCTGACCAATCCTGAGTAAATCTGGTACACTGGTGGAAGCAGCTTTGTCTTGGATGGAAAAGAAGAGCCAGATATGCACTAGTCTCCAATTTTGAGACCGTAGAGGAGAAACGTTTCCCACTAGGTACTTCAGCCCAATTAGCTGAGCTCATAGCCCTGACTTGAGCTTTAGAGTTGGGAAAAGGAAAAGGAGTAGCCATTTACACTGACTCCAAGAATGCCTTTCTGGTGCTACATGCACATGCTGCTATTTGGAAAGAAAGAGGTCACTTGATCACCCAAGGATCTCAAAGCAAATATGGTGATCAAATACTTAGGCTCTCGGAGGCAATCCATCTGCCCACTGAGGTTTCAGTCTCCCACTGTAAAGGATACCAAAAAGGGAGCACAGAAGTGGCACAAGGGAACCAAGTAGTTGATCAGGCAGCTAAGAGAGCAGCATTACGGAACAATGACCTAATAGGGATCGCCATCTTTGTTCCACAGACGAATTTGCCAGAAACTCCTTCATATACTCTTAAAGCTAAGAGTGAGGGCTTTCAAGAAGACCGTATGGGGTGGTTCCAGAAGGAGGGACTCCTTTTTCTGCCTGGGAACCTCCAATGGAAGTTGGTTAACTCTTTACTTGCCACCACTCATTTAGGAGAAAAGGCCCTCCAAAGATTACTAGAAAGGTTCTTCAGAGGAACAGGAGGAACAGGCCTCCAATGACTATAAGGTAAGTGGTCTTTTGCCCTACTTGCCAATTAAACAACCCCAAGGTGCTCGAAGACCCCAGCTGGCCCAGCCCATCCAAAGACGTGGGATCAACCCAGGCGAGGACTGGCAGATGGACTTCACCCAGATGCCAGTTTCTCAAGGGTATAAATAACTATTAGTCATGACAGATACATTCACAGTATGGATTGAAGGCTTTCCCACCTGGACTGAGAAGGCTGAGGAGGTGGTAAAAAACTACACCATGAAATCATTCTGAGACTTGGTCTGCCCAGGTCATTACAAAATGACAATGGGACATCATTTACTTCTAAGGTCACCCAAGGGGTCTCTAAAGCATTGAGCATTACTTACTATTTCCATTGTGCCTGGAGGCCTCAGTCTTCAGGATAGAAAGAGCCAACCAATTCTTAAAATCAGCAATAAGAAAGATAACCCAGGAGACCTCTGTGGGATGGAAGGAGGCTTTACCAATAGCTCTCCTCCACATCCATATTGTCCCTAAGAAATAGGTTGGTCTTAGTCCTTATGAGACCTTGAGACCTTTTGTTTATGTCAATGACCTCTTCCTTCATCCATAAGCTCAGTCCCTCTGGTCTTATGCCATGGCCATTGGGCAATTCCAGCAGGATATAAGCTTGTGGGTGTCAACCAGGACCCAGGCGATTGTAAAGAGCCACCACTATATGCTCCAGAGACTCAAGTCCTAATTAAAGTCTGGAAAGATGGGTCCCCAAAGGCTCAACTCCAGCCCACATGGAAGGGCCCTACCCTGTAATACTCTCTACCCCCACAGCAGTCAAGGCACCAGGACACAAGTCCTGGATTCACTACTCACTAGTCAAATTGTGGAAAAAAACAGAAGAGGACACTCAATACACCCGTGAGCCCCTGGGAATATCAGATACCTATTCAGGGCTACAAATGAGTGTCATTCTAATGAACACCCAGAAAATTAAGTTTCTGAGGAAAATATTTCTCAGGACAGCTCGAAAGAGCCACCACAGCTTGGCAGGGGTTGTACTTCAAAAATACAGGTTGTACTTCAAAATAGATTTCATGATCCTAAACAAGGAACACCTTGAGCCATGTTAAATGAGAGATGTTGTTTCTGGGTATACCTCCAGCTAAGTTAAAGAAAGCCTCATGATCTCAAGGAAAACATTTATATCCTACTGGATCTCAAAGAACGAGCTGGAGAATTCTCAGGGTGGCTATAATCTTTCTTTGGGGGATCCTTCTCCTGGCTAGGGGGAATTTGGAGTTGGCATGGTTTTCCCAGTAGTCATGTATGGATGTAAGAGCTTGACTGTGAAGAAAGCTGAATGCCAAAGAATTGATGCTTTTCAACTGTGGTGTTGGAGAAGACTCTTGAGAGTCCCTTGAACTGCAAGGAGATCCAACCAGTCCATTCTGAAGGAGATCAGCCTTGGGATTTCTTTGGAAGGAATGATGCTAAAGCTGAAACTCCAGTACTTTGGCCACCTCATGTGAAGAGTTGACTTATTGGAAAAGACTCTGATGCTGGGAGGGATTGAGGGCAGGAGGAGAAGGGGACAACAAAGGATGAGATGGCTGGATGGCATCACTGACTCGACAGACGTAAATCTGAGTGATTTCCAGCAGTTGGTGATGGACAGGGAGGCCTGGCATACTGCAATTGGTGGGGTCGCAGAGAGTCGGACATGACTGAGTGACTGCACTGAATACCCCTACTAATCCTTGTTATCACCATATTGATGCTGCTTATGATTGCTCCATGTATCTATCATCTAACCCATTTTGTCTCTGCTCAGGTCAACAAGCTACAACATGCAGTGGCAGTTTAACAAGGATATATAAAACTACAGCCAACCACAGAAAATATCACTCACCCTTAGATGGACACCTCTATAAGTACTCTGAGTCTTGAGACTAACAAGTGGGGAAGGCCCAATGCCCCTCACTGTCTCAATTCAGGGGAAAGTAGCCTGAGAAACTTTGATGATCCTACTCCCAAAGAATTGGGTCTACCATCTCTTGAGGGGGGAATGTTAGGTAGTTTGAATAGGAAAAGGGAGTCCAAAATGGCAGTAGATAAAAGTAAAGAAGGGAAAGCCTGCAAAAATAGAACAAAGGAAGATCTGAGGACAAACAGCCCTCCTGGCTAGCCCAATTTACACAGGGCAGGCTCTGGGGGAGGAAACCTAGAAGGACTGAGGCTTCTCTTCCCTTTATCTTTTGGGTCCACGCCCGTCCTCACTCTTCTAGGGTGCACTATCCTTTGTTTTTCCTAATAAAACTGAGCTGTAACACCAACACATCCATCACTTCAAGTTTTTGTGCAGTGAGACAGAACTGAGGAAATTACAAACTCCCCTGACAATATATTAATTATTCTTTCACTCAAACCTCAGTAAAACATCATGAATACTTATCTGTGAACTATATATAAAGAAAGTGAGCCTCAAAAAATTTTAGGGTTCTGCCTAATGTCAATAAAACAAAATTTTGACTACAAAATAGTGCCAACTCTAGAGAAATGAAATGTCTAAAATTATTGAACATGCAAAAATAACCTGAGATCATCAGATCTTGAAGGGGAAAAACAAACAAACAAACAAAAAACCTAGAAGATAGTTTGGCCAGGTGTAAAAATACCATAGGAGCAGTCTGTGTCTCACATTTGACAGGATAAGAACAGAGAAATTTTCCATTAATAGACTTAAGTTGTCTTATTATTATTTCAAAATGAAGAATTTCCATAGGAAAGGATCAAAGTGACAGAACAGAATGAAGTAGACCACCATAGCATGCACTCAATAAATATTAAGCATAATTACTCTTCACAGTCATCAGTTTAACAACTCATCTGAATAGCATTTAAACTTAAAAAAAAAAAAAACTGTTCTTCTTGTCATAATTTTACTAGTTTGGGGTGAGGAGTAGAAACAGGACTAGTCTAGATCTAGTAGGTCTCTTGTACAGGAGGAAGGTCCTATAATACCATCTGTACAATCACACATTTCTTCTAAAGGAGCCAAAGAGAAACAAAGGAAAAAAATGTAGTGCTAGCTGAAGAATTATAGTCCCCCACGCAATGGGGCCAATAGATTCTGTACCATTAACATGGAGTTACCATTTTCAACTCTCTTTTCTGTGCATCTTCTCAACTATAGAAGTAAGTGGAAGAAGAGGTCCAAGGAAAAAAACAGATCGTATCTCTATCCAACTCAGACTCATGGAAGGAGCTATGAGACTAAACTATCTGAAAAGGAACAGGATTTTGAATCCAATACTTGATTGAAAATATTTTAAATGATTGAAATTCATGGACTCAAATGACAAGCAATTATAGTAATCAACTACACAGTGGGAAGGGAGATATCAAAGNGTCAAAGCTATCGTTTTTCCAGTAGTCATGAATGGATGTGAGAGTTGGATTATAAAGAAAGTTGAATGCCAAAGAATTGATGCTTTTCAACTGTGGTGTTGGAGAAGACTCTTGAGAGTCCCTTGAACTGCAAGGAGATCCAACCAGTCCATTCTGAAGGAGATCAGCCTTGGGATTTCTTTGGAAGGAATGATGCTAAAGCTGAAACTCCAGTACTTTGGCCACCTCATGTGAAGAGTTGACTTATTGGAAAAGACTCTGATGCTGGGAGGGATTGAGGGCAGGAGGAGAAGGGGACAACAAAGGATGAGATGGCTGGATGGCATCACTGACTCGACAGACGTAAATCTGAGTGATTTCCAGCAGTTGGTGATGGACAGGGAGGCCTGGCATACTGCAATTGGTGGGGTCGCAGAGAGTCGGACATGACTGAGTGACTGCACTGAATACCCCTACTAATCCTTGTTATCACCATATTGATGCTGCTTATGATTGCTCCATGTATTATCTATCATCTAACCCATTTTGTCTCTGCTCAGGTCAACAAGCTACAACATGCAGTGGCAGTTTAACAAGGATATATAAAACTACAGCCAACCACAGAAAATATCACTCACCCTTAGATGGACACCTCTATAAGTACTCTGAGTCTTGAGACTAACAAGTGGGGAAGGCCCAATGCCCCTCACTGTCTCAATTCAGGGGAAAGTAGCCTGAGAAACTTTGATGATCCTACTCCCAAAGAATTGGGTCTACCATCTCTTGAGGGGGGAATGTTAGGTAGTTTGAATAGGAAAAGGGAGTCCAAAATGGCAGTAGATAAAAGTAAAGAAGGGAAAGCCTGCAAAAATAGAACAAAGGAAGATCTGAGGACAAACAGCCCTCCTGGCTAGCCCAATTTACACAGGGCAGGCTCTGGGGGAGGAAACCTAGAAGGACTGAGGCTTCTCTTCCCTTTATCTTTTGGGTCCACGCCCGTCCTCACTCTTCTAGGGTGCACTATCCTTTGTTTTTCCTAATAAAACTGAGCTGTAACACCAACACATCCATCACTTCAAGTTTTTGTGCAGTGAGACAGAACTGAGGAAATTACAAACTCCCCTGACAATATATTAATTATTCTTTCACTCAAACCTCAGTAAAACATCATGAATACTTATCTGTGAACTATATATAAAGAAAGTGAGCCTCAAAAAATTTTAGGGTTCTGCCTAATGTCAATAAAACAAAATTTTGACTACAAAATAGTGCCAACTCTAGAGAAATGAAATGTCTAAAATTATTGAACATGCAAAAATAACCTGAGATCATCAGATCTTGAAGGGGAAAAACAAACAAACAAACAAAAAACCTAGAAGATAGTTTGGCCAGGTGTAAAAATACCATAGGAGCAGTCTGTGTCTCACATTTGACAGGATAAGAACAGAGAAATTTTCCATTAATAGACTTAAGTTGTCTTATTATTATTTCAAAATGAAGAATTTCCATAGGAAAGGATCAAAGTGACAGAACAGAATGAAGTAGACCACCATAGCATGCACTCAATAAATATTAAGCATAATTACTCTGCACAGTCATCAGTTTAACAACTCATCTGAATAGCATTTAAACTTAAAAAAAAAAACAACTGTTTTTCTTGTCATAATTTTACTAGTTTGGGGTGAGGAGTAGAAACAGGACTAGTCTAGATCTAGTAGGTCTCTTGTACAGGAGGAAGGTCCTATAATACCATCTGTACAATCACACATTTCTTCTAAAGGAGCCAAAGAGAAACAAAGGAAAAAAATGTAGTGCTAGCTGAAGAATTATAGTCCCCCACGCAATGGGGCCAATAGATTCTGTACCATTAACATGGAGTTACCATTTTCAACTCTCTTTTCTGTGCATCTTCTCAACTATAGAAGTAAGTGGAAGAAGAGGTCCAAGGAAAAAAACAGATCGTATCTCTATCCAACTCAGACTCATGGAAGGAGCTATGAGACTAAACTATCTGAAAAGGAACAGGATTTTGAATCCAATACTTGATTGAAAATATTTTAAATGATTGAAATTCATGGACTCAAATGACAAGCAATTATAGTAATCAACTACACAGTGGGAAGGGAGATATCAAAGTTTGTAGCAAGTATTAGAAAAAATAGAAATGTTTTCTATTTGTACTTGAATGATTTTCAATTCATTGGGCAAACTAATCTCATATTACATTGTTTATGTCAGTATCTATGTATTTAATACGTGTAATTTTAAGTTTAGGAGTATCCTACTAAAACAGCCACAAAAAAAATTTTAAATTTATTGAAATGCTCTTCAGATGAGCCATTAAACTCATGTCTGTGTAGGGCAATAATTAATTTATTAAACACTTACTATGAGTAAAACAGTGTTCTAAATATTTTTCATGTAACATTAATCAAATTATCAAAACTACCTTAACAACTTTGGTAAAACAAGACAATTGATACACAGCAAGTTTAAATACTGTGCACAGCTCAAACTTGTTAAGTACCAGAGCTATGATTTGAACACAAAGTTGAACACTGGAGTTTTTGTGCCAAATTTCCTGATTATGGAAAAAAGCACAAAAGGTTCAAAACAGAAATTCACAGTTCACTCCAAACTGTTTCAAAGCTAGAAGGATAAATCATAGATAATGAAAGAATTAGCCTACTTCTTCAAACAGTATTTATTTGACAATTCCTTGATTCAGTTTCACTGGCTTGACAAACATAATAAACAAATTAAAATGATTGCATCTTCATGTCTTTTCCTACTGTGAAAACAATCCATTTTCAAAAATCTCTTTGAGGTTACTACTTTTTCTTCCCCTCTTTCATTCTTCTAGAAATGCTACTAAATACATGTTGGAGACCTACCTTTGATTTTTTGTGCCTTGATTGCTTTTACTATGCAGTCTGTCTCATTACATTGTCTTCTAGGAGATTATAGTGATATAACAGATACACTGAGATTGATTTATTATGTATTTTGGTACCATGTACTGCCGTTGACATTTTACCCATTTGCATTCACAACAACACTAAGATGCAAAAATTGTTATCATTTCCATTTGACAGTCCAAGAATAATGAAGAGGTTAAAGAATCAAACCAATTCAGTTTGACCACAGAGCCTGCAGTGTCAGCTCCTGCCTTTATTACTGGTTTCTGTTCATTCATTTTTTTCCTTAGCAAGATTTAGCATACTCTTTATCATTCCTATCTAAATTTCTAAAAATTTAGTTTCAAAGGTGATATTCATCAATTCCAAGATTTTCATGTGATCTTTTTAATCTCTCTGTACAAAAAACACACTACTTGTTTTTTGAAACTTAATTAAACATCTACATTTTGAGCGTTTAAGTTTGTGTTGTTGTGAAAGTTGCTTAGTTGTGTCTGACTCTGTGCAACCCCATGGACTGTCACTTTCCAGGCTCCTTTGTCCATGAAACTCTCCAGACAAGAATATGGTGTGGGTTGCCATTCCCTTCTCCAGGGAATCTTCCTGACTCAGTAATCAAACCTGGGTCTCCTGCACTGCAGGGAGATTCTTTACCATCTGAGCCACCAGGAAGCCTCAATTAAACCTTTATCTTTTGAGGGTTTAAGCTTACTTATTACAAAATACTGTTTAACAATTATTTGATCTCTGTTTCCTGTGATGTAAAATTTCCTTCCTGTTGGATCTTTCAAATATCAAAAATTCTCTACAGACTGCATCTCACATTCTTTACTAGAGGAATACTTTATCATCAGTCTCAATAAGAGTTCTAATAATATAAGAAGCAGGGATCATACTGTTAGGCTCTTTAGTGGACCTTACCCTCTGCAGATGAGCAGTCTTGACCTTGACTCACATGTAACACAGACCAAATTCTTATCATTTGTGACAGCATTTACTTTTTCCTCTGAATATTCAAAGTGGCACATGATGGTTTCATCACAAGTTGAGAGCAAATGTAATTAGCACACATTGATATTTCCCTAGGTTCCAGAGGTCATATAGGAAGCCTGGTCTCCTCACTTCACTTCGCCCCTGTATGTGTAAGTAAGTAAGTCGTTCAGTCATGCCTGACTCTTTGTGACCCCATGGACTGCAGCCAGTCAGGCTCCTCTGTCCATGAGATTTTCCAGGCAAGGATACTGGAGTGGGTTGCCTTTTCCTTCTCTAGGGGATCTTCCTGACCCAGGGATTGAACCCAGGTCTCCTGAAATGCAGGCAGACTCCTTATCAACTGAGCTACAAGGGAAACCCAACCACTGTATATGTAAGGAGTCATCTATCAGTTCCAAGCTGCTAATGGGTTAAATTTTTGTTATTCTTGCTTCTTTGGTATATCTCTTTCTACTTAGGTACTTACAATCTCTTCTTTCTTTCATTTTTAAGTGTATAGTTAACATTTTTTCAACACTATGAACCAGAATGGATAATACCCTACTGTTTTTATGGTCACCTGGACTGAAACTGCTTATGTTTTAAAGAAACAAAGTTATAAAACAAGCTATAAGAATGCAATAGTGGCAATTTATAATATATATTTATTTTCTTCACAGAAAAAATAGAGCTAAAATAGCACTCATCTCTCTGAATAAGTTATTTAAGAATGTAATATCACAAAATATTTTTATTGTTATTATTTTTTAGATAATTAAATAAAAGAGTTCCCAATCTTGAACCCCCCCCACCAACTCCCACCCCATATCAACTCTCTGGATCATCCCCGTGCACCCGTACCAAGCATCCTGTATCCTGTATTGAATATAGACTGGAATTGAGCTGCATGAGTTGCTTGTATATTTTTGAGATTAGCTGTTTGTCAGTTTTTTCATTTGCTATTATTTTCTCCCATTCAGAAGGCTGTCTTTTCACCTTGCTTAGANGCTGCGTTTGTTGTGGCATTTCTATATTCTGGGAATTTGCGGAGTTCTCTTTATTATAGAATTTCCTCCCTGTAGGCAGGGTTGTATCAGTGGCTTGTCAAGGTTTCTTGGTTAGGGAGGCTTGTTTTGAAGTTCTGGTGTGTGGAGCTGGATTTCTTCTCTCTTGAGCGTGGAGTATCTCTTCACAGCTGCCCCAGCAAAGCATAGCATCTGCTCCGCACCCTTGGACACAGGGTGGCTCCTCTCAGCTGTTCCTGTGCCGTCACAGCCTGGCACTTTCGGCCACTGCCCCTGACCTCGGAAGTGGGGTGGCTCATCTCAGCTGTTCCTGCACCATCACAGCCCAGTACTCTTAGCCACTGCCTCTGTCCTCCCACGTGGGGCAGCTCCTCTCGGCCACACTGAGTGGGAAGTGGGGTGGCTCCTCTCAGCTGTTCCTATGCCGTCGCAGCCTGGCACTCTTGGCTGCTGCCCTTGACCTCGGAAGCGGGATGGCTCATCTCAGCTGTTCTTGCACCGTCACAGCCCAGGACTCTCGGCCGCTGTCTCTGTCCTCCGACGTGGGGTAGCTCCTCTCGGCTGTGCTGAGTGCACTGGCCCGCCCGGCCGTCGCCGCCACTTGCGCTGAGTGCCCACAAAATATTTTTAAATTAAAAGACAAGTGAATTCAAGTTTTATGTTTGATAAAAAGCCTTAACAGGAATTTTGCCTAACTACAAAAAGATGTTATTTATATGTGATGGAAAATCAAAGCAGTTAGAGGTGCATATTTTCAATTTTTCTGTTCCTTGTTATTCAAGCGGTTTTTTAATTGAAATGGTTGAAATGAAATAATCTAAATTTTACATGAATTAATTAATTCTTTTACCTCAAAAATTTTTCATGTTTATTTTTCCTGAGAAGATAAGAGAACATAGGTTTTGTTAGAACTGGTTGTGAATAGTAAATATAAACTTGCTTGTACAGAAATTTAAATGCTTAAGGACTATACATCTATTCAGTTCATAGTGTAATCATTTATTCCTGAATTGTCTTGTTTCTGTTCATTTCTTCCTCTTTCTTTTAGTTTTCTCTTCCATAAGTATTTATTAATATTTGAAACTTCTCCTAATTCTTAAGTCCTCTTCAACCACCACCACAACAAATTTACTTTCTTGGATACTTGTTTTAAGAAAAAACTCAAAAACATTTTACTTATCGTTTCATACCTTACTAACTTCCCAGGTGGCTCAGACAATAAAGAATCCACCTGCAGTGCAGGAAACCTGAGTGCTTAGACTTAGGAAAACTGAGTGTTTAGACTGAGTGACTAAGCACAGCAGACAGCAATTATATGACCCTAAGGACAATGATCACAAAAATAATGCCTAAAAGTACAGAGAAATCAATGATTTAAGTTTTATTTTGGAGAACTGAAAAAAAAAAAAAGCAAACTAAATTGAAAGAAAGCAAAAAAGATAAATAATAAAAATTAAGCAGAATCATTGAGATTGAAAATAGAAAACCAAAAGAGAAAATTTAAACAAATGAGAAAAATTGATTATTGAAAAACCAATATAATCAATACCCCCTAGCAAAGCTAATTTAGAAAAAAGTTACAAGTTAGTAATATCAGAAATGGAAGGAAGGGGTTTACTATAGATCACTTGGATATTAAAAAGGATAATCAAGGAATACTATGAACAATCCTATTCCACAAATTAGATAAATGAAATGTACCAGTTTCTTGAAAGACACAATCTGTCAGTCTCACCCAAGAATAAAGAGATAATCTGAATAGGCCTATAGCTATCAAAGAAATTTAATCAATAGCTAATAAGCTTCCAAAACAAAAACCACCCAGTTCAAACATTTAGGAAGAAATTGTACCAATTCTTTATAAACTTTCTCAGAAGAAACAAAGAGAATCTTAACTCATACAATGAGGCCAGATTACCCTAATATCAAACAAAGACATTATAAGAAAAGAAAACTATATCTTTTCATAACAAGTAAAGAAAACCAATATCTTTCACAAATATAGATGCAAAAATTCTCAACAAAATTTTATCTAATCCAAATAAAATATAAAAATATTTATGCATCATGACCAATTGGGATTTATCCCAGGTAAGCAAGAGTAGTTCAACATTTGAAAATCAACTAACTGCATTAACAGACCGAAAAATTAAAAAAAAAATCACATAATCATGCTAATAGACACAGAAAATATATATAGTAAAATTCAACACTGATCCATGATAAAAACTCTCAATAAATTAAGAATAAAAATAAAATAGAGAAAAATCTAGCTAAAGCAATCAGTGAGGAAAAAAAGAAACAAAAGGTATACAGATTGGGAAAGAAGAACTTAAAAGGTCTTTGTTCACAGATGAAACAATTGTCCTTGTATAAAATCCAAAAGAAACAACAAGAAACCTCTTGCAAGCAATATGCAATTATATGAAGATTGAAGGATACAAGGTTAATATATAAAAGTCAATTGCTTTCCTATTTCTCATTATGAACAAATGGAGTTGAAATTAAAAACACAATATCATTTACATTAGTGTCCTTTAATTTATATACTTAGGTATAAGTCTAATAAAATATGTAAAAGACCTATAGGAAGACTACTACACAATTCTGATGAACAAATCAAAGAACTAAGTCAATAAATGGATACACATTTATGGACAGGAAGACTCAATATTGTCAAGACATAAATTCTTCCTGGTCTTCCAGGGTGGAGCTAGTGGTAAATGAGATATCTGCCAAAGCAGGAGATGTAAGAGATGTGGGTTTGATATCTGGGTCAGAAAGGTCCCCTGGAGGAGGGCACAGCAACCCACTTCAGTATTCCTACCTGAAGAATCGGGCAAGAGGACCCTGGACAGAAGACCCTGGGGGGCTACAGTCCATAAGATCGCACATTCAGACACAGCTGAATTGACTTAGTAGGCAGAAATTCTTCCTAACTTGATCTATGGTTTCATCATATACTTATAAAAATCCTAGAAAGTTGCTTCATGGCTAATTTTGCTATGAACCAAAGATTTCTCTAAAAAATAAAGTCTCTTAGAAAATTTAAAGAGGATTAGTGTCAAGACTTTGTTGAAAAGTTGGAGATTATTACAGAAGTGAAAATCATGTGGAAAAAAACTAATACTACACTTCTGTGACACCTAGGAATTACCAATTCAATTTAAATAAACATTTATTAAAATTCTAATATGAACAGTGTGTAATATGGTAAAAACAAATTAATGTTTGCAATAAGAACTAAATATATTCCATAGCTTTTAAATTTAACTTATGAGTTATCTTTCAGCTATTATTTATTTTGACCAACATGAAATTTTTAAAAAAATTAATTATAAGATAGTTGCTTTACAATGTTGAGTTGGTTTCTTCTGTGCAACAGTGTGAATCAGTTATGAGTATACAAATATTTCCACCCTCTTGAATCTCCCTCCCACCTCCTCATCCAACCCCTCTAGGTCATCACAGAGCAGCAAGATGAGCTCCATGTGCTGTATAGCAGCTTCTGACAAACTATGTATTTAACACACTGCACTGAGTATACATCAGTGTTTTCTCTTAGTTGTCCCACCCTCTCCTTCCCCCACTGTGTCTACAAGTTCAGTCTCTCTGTCTTCATGTCTCTTCCTGTCCTGGAAATAGGTTCATTGGTATCATTTTCTAGATTTCTTATATATGTGTTAATATATGATATATATTTTTCTCTTTTGGACTTATATCACTCTATATGACAGACTCTATATTCACCCATTTCACTACAATTGACTCAATTTTGCCCCTCTTTATGAGTAATATTACATTGAATTTATAGTACCACATGTTCTTTATTCATTTATCTGTTGCTAGATAACTAGGTTGCTTCCATGTTGTGGCTATTGTAAACAATGCTACAACAAACATTGCTGTCCATGTGTCTTTTAGAATTATGGTTTTATCAGGGTATATACCCTTGAAAAAAAGAAATGCAAAAAGGCAAAATGTCTGAGGAGGCCTTACCAATAGCTGAGAAAAGAAGAGAAGCTAAAGGCAGAGGATAAAATAAAAGATATATCCATTTGAGTGCAGACTTCTGAAGAATAGCAAGGAGAGATAAGAAAGTCTTCCTCAGTGATCAAAACAAAGAAGTAGAGGAAAACAACAGAATGGGAAGGATTAGAGATCTCTTCAAGAAAATTAGAGATACCAAGAGAACATTTCATGCAAAGATGGGCACAATAAAGGACAGAAACAGTACCTAATAGAAACAGAAGATATTAAGAAGAGGTGGCAAGAATACCCAGAACTATACAAAAAAAGATTTTCATGACCCAGATAACCATGATGGTATGATCACTCACCTAGAGCCAGTCATCCTGGAATGTGGGTCAAGTGGGCCTTAGGAAGCATCACTAGGAACAAAGCTAGTGAAGGTAATAGAATTCCAGCTGAGCTATTTCAAATCCTAAAAGATGATGCTGTGAAAGTGCTGCACTCAATATGCCAGCAAATCTGGAAAACTCAGCATTGGCCACAGGACTGGAAAAGGTCAGTTTTCATTCCAATCCCAAACAAAAGCAATGCCAAAGAATGCTCAAACTACCACACAACTGCACTCATCTCACATGCTAGTAAAGTAATGCTCAAAATTCTCCTAGCCAGGCTTTAGCAATACGTGAACAGTGAACTTCCAGATGGTCAAGCTAGTTTTAGAAAAGACAGTGGAACCACAGATCAAATTGGCAACATCTCCTGCATCATCAAAAAAGCAAGAGAGTGCCAGAAAAACATCTATTTTTTCTTTATAGACTGTGCCAGAGCTTTTGACAGTGTGGGTCACAACAAACTGTGGAAAATTCTTAAAGAGAAGGGAATACCAGACCACCTGACCTGCCTCCTGAGAAATCTGTATGCAGGTCAAGAAGAAACAGTTAGAACTGGACATGGAACAACAGACTGGTTCTAAATAGGAAAAGGAGTAAATAAAGGCTGTATATTGTTACCCTGCATGTTTAACTTATATGCAGAGTACATGACGCAAAATGCCAGGCTGGAAGAAGCACAAGCTGGAATCAAGATTTCTGGGAGAAATATCAATAACTGCAGGCATGCAGATGATACCCACCCTTATGGCAGAAAGTGAAGAACTAAAGAGCCTCTTGATGAAAGTGAAAGAGGAGAGTGAAAAAGTTGGCTTAAAACTCAACATTCAGGAAACAAAGATCATGATATCCAGTCCTATCACTTCATGGCTAATAGATGGGGAAACAATGGAAGCAGTGACAGACTTTATTTTTGGGGGCTCCAAAATCACTGCAGATGGTGACTGCAGCGATGAAATTTAAAGACACTTGCTCCTTGGAAGAAAAGTTATGACCAACCTAGATAGCATATTAAAAAGCAGAGACATTACTTTGCCAACAAAGGTTCATCTAGTTAAAGCTATGATTTTACCAGCAGTCATGAATGGATGTGAGATTTGGGCTATAAAGAAAGCTGAGCACAGAAGAATTGATGCTTTTGAACTGTGGTGTTGGAGAAGACTCTTGAGAGTCCCTTGGTTTGCAAGGAGATCCAACCAGTCCATCCTACAGGAAATCAGTCCTGAATATTCATTGGAAGGACTGATGCTGAAGCTGAAACTCCAATATGTTGGCCACATGATGCGAAGAGCTGACTCATTGGAAAAGGCCCTGATGCTGGGAAAAACTGAAGGCAGAAAGAGAAAGGGATGACAGAGAATGAGATGGTTTGATGACATTACCGATTCAATTGACATGAGTTTGATTAGGCTCTGGGAGTTGGTGATCGACAGGGAAGCCTGGCATGCTGTAGTCCATGGGATTGCAAAGAGACCCAACTGAGCGACTGAACTGAACTTATACCTGGTAGTAGGATTGCTGAGTCATATGGTAGTTTTGTTCTTAGTTTTTAAGGAATCTCCATGCTCTTTTCCATTGTGATTGTATCAATTTAAATTCCCACCAATAGTTCAAGATGGTTCATTTTTCTCTCCACACCCTCTCCAGCATTTATTGCTTCCAGATTTTTAAATGATGATCATTTTGATCAATGTGAAGTGATACCTCACTGTAGTTTGATTTGTATTTCTCTGATAATGAGTCATATTGAGCATCTTTGCAAAATAATGAAATTAGATTACTTCCTAACACCATACATAAAAATAAACTCAAAATGATTTTTTTAATATAAGAATAATGAATCTCTCTTTACATCATAGTTTGGCTTGTTAAGTGAAATTATATTTTGAGATTACCTAATGTAGTTAAACTAAAAATAAATTGTGCAGGTAATTTGATAATCAAATGAAAGACTTCAATGAGAGAATCTCATGGATGACATGTTTTTATGTATTAACCTGTTTGACTTAAAGTTATTTGAAATTGAAATCAATAGATATTTATTGCCACATAAATCCTAGAAATTGTCTGGAATAAAGGACAAAGCAAACATGTTTGTTGAATGTTGAGTAATAATAAGAAACTTTATGTACCTTTCATATTTTATTATTTTTTTCACATGTTCTTTAATTTTTCACAGTTTCTTATTTGTGCTATGCTTTGTAACTCAGTTGTGTCTGAATCTTTGTGACCCCATGGACTGCAGCCTGCCATGCTCCTCTGTTCATGGGATTCTCCAGACAAGAATACTGGAGTAGGTTGCAATGCCCTCCTTCAGGGGATCTTCCCAACCCAGGGATCAAACCCAGGTGTCCTACATTGTAGGTGGCCTCTTTACCATCTGAACATTCATCAAATATATAATGATCAGGTACATTCTATAGAATCACCTCCAACTTCATTCAATGATTTACATGGCTCATCACTGTTTTAGCATTAGTGACCACATTTGATTGATAACATATGAAGGAAAGCAATTAGCATAATGAGAGCTCATTATACTTCAAATAATAAACTTATTATATGGTATAATAAAACTTCAAAATAAAATAACATGATAAAATGTTAAAAATATTAAAATCTTTGGTGCTTCAATTATTTTCATATAGTTTACCTAACTTATGAGAGTTTGTACTTTGACTTTTTATTGGTAATTGTAGCTTCAATACAATATTTACTATTTGAGATTCTTCAACCTGCAGTGTTATATCTCTTAGTAACCTAATTATTTCTTATCCCATTTAGTAAATTTATTGCATAAAGGAAATCCTACAGTCTGCTCTTGAATAGATGGCAATTATCATAAAATTAAGAATTACTATAAAAGGATATACAATTAATCAGTTCTGTGTTTCACACTACCATGTGCATGCCCTGATGCAATGCTTTCAGCTGTATGGCAGCTGTTCTTTAATGCATTTTTTATATCTCTAAGTAATTCTTTCATGATGAAGTATGGCATATTCAACCAGAATTAATAATGTACCAGAAGCATGTGTGAAAAAATAAATTAAAATTTTACTGAAAAATTAAAATTGATTTGAGATTTTAAATTAAAAATAAACATGTGAACAAGTTATTTTGCATTTTCAGCTGATGAAAATCCCACCTTGTAAATGTCTTCAGTGACCAAGAATGATACAGTATTTAACTTTAATGAGAAGTAAATATTCTCTTAATGTAAAAGTCAAGAATTATCCACTTGTAGTTACAGTAAGAATAAGGTAAGATCTTTGAAAGAACTACTCAAATATTGCTAAATTTGTAATTTTAACTTTGAGATAACTTTACATGATATACATCCTATTACTGATGGACTGGCTTCTCAATCTCTGTCACCAATGAAAATTGTCCAGTAATTTTAGTTTTCTTTCTCTCACCTAAATGAACCCTGCAAGGAGAACCTTGAGATGAGTCACTTGATATTGTAGTATGAATTAAGTAAAATCTATTCAATTAGCAAATGTTCTTGGAATGCTGATGATTAATGCTAATATTGGTAGTCTGTGTCCAATCAAGATAGAAAATCCACACAGTAATTTGAACAAGAAAAGGTCAATGTGAAGAAATAATAGCTATTACAAGGAATTGGTGTAACATGGCATAGGGTTGTAAGAAATAAAGCAATGCTAAATAATATAGGTACAGAAAAGATAAAAATAGCCACACTTTCTGTGACTAGATTGAACATCCAAAGGAAAGGCCCCACAAGGCTGAGGTACAGACCATGTGGGAGGAAAAGCCATGACTAATTGGATGGAAGATAATTCATTTTGGTGCAACAGAGGGAAAAACTTGATGGGAAAGTACCCTCTAGCACTTGCCATATTTTCACTCACTGAGATACTGGGGAAAGTTCTTCACTGAGAGGTATCTCACTGGAGACACTCAGGTACAAAACCACTCTAAGTGGATATGTGGTGATGAATGCTATAGGCTTTGGTGCACTGGAGGAGTTAAGAACTGAAAAGCTGCAGTGTTAGTTGCTGAGTCCTGTCCGACTCTTTGCAATCCCATGGACTGTAGCCCACCAGGCTCCTTTGTCCGTGAAATTTTCCAGGCAAGAATACTGGAGTGGGTAGCCTGTCCCTTCTCCAGGGGATCTTCCCAACCCAGATATCAATGCTCCTTCTCTTGTACTGAAGTCAGATTCTTTGCCTTTTGAGCCTATAGAGCTCAGATGCTGGAGAAAGTGTCCACTCTGCATGATCCCTCTAGAAAATCCTTCAGTGTCCCTCCAACCCCCTCTGCTGATAAAGCTGAACACTGTACCAGCTGACAAAGCAAAAATACTTTAAGGCTGCAGATTCGTCTTTACAGAGCAAGCAAGAATTTTGAGTTAGGAGATGAAAATCAATAAACAAATAACTGGCAAAGTGGCATAAATGCAAAAAGGCAACTATCAATGATCCTAAGTCAGTTATGCTTGAAAATATATTCATGTTATGAAAGACACACAACATGAACAGCAGTTGTATGTAAAGTTTAGAGGGAAGAGCATGATCAGAGGAACAGGGGAGGAAATATTGAATAGAAGGAAATGAATGCAAAGTCCCAATTAACTGTTATGTATCTATTCAGTTTGATGGACTCTAAATTGATAGATTTTACTTATTAGACAACTGGGACAATAAATGTATTTTAAGTAAAGGGCTAAGGGATTCAAAATGTTCTCTAGATATATTACTTGTATATCATGAACAAGACAGATAAAGTCACTGCAATGTCCCTGGGCTTTATCTCTTATCATGAAATGAAAAGCTTTATATCTATCTAAACAAAAGTATGCATAGAAAAGCAGATCAAGGAGAGAATAAATGTGTAAACTGGTGCTTGGAAATATGTTGATTTTTAAAATAAGCCTGTAAATTAGTAGCCCTTACTTTGCTCTATACTTGAGAGCAGAATCAGCCATAGTTGATACAACACAGGAGTGATTGTTAAAAAAAAAAAAAAAAAAGAAAGAGCTCACATGGAGCTACAGTGAAGAAGAAAACTATCCTTGACTACTCTGTAACCTTGTACATAACATTTTAAAAAATATGATAATTACTCTATTTCAAAAATCATTGATGCTCAATATTCTTCTCTATTAGTTTTAAGTTAATTGTGGTACTGTTTTATAATCAATATACAGCAAGTAAACTGAGCATAGAATCAAAAGATACAGATTCCAGTCTAGCCTGTGTTCTCTATTTCCCATAGGCAATGAAAATGACCTTTAAAACAGAGGTGTTAATGTAACACATACTTGACATAGAAATAAAATAAAATAATGTAGGTGAAACATTTTTATTCACTGGAAAGCACTGTATAAATACAAGAAATTTATCTTAAGTCAACTGTGTCGAAGAATGCTAGTATACTAAATAATAAAAACATCTCTTGAAGAATCAATGTTTCACAATTTATTTACGATATCTTTTATTAATGATATCTACCTCAAGTTCCATCAGGAAGAAATCCGTTTTTCTCCCCTGAACTGAACAACAAAGAACATAGTATCAAAGATAAGGCTTTCTGATAGGCATTTAACAATCTAAAGGAATCCTCATGCACATTTCATATTTAATTTATAATTACTCTAATTTTTATATTTTTCAAATTATTATGTTTTAATATTATTAAATGATTATCTATATCCACTTTTGCTTTTGTATATGCCTACTCATTCAACTGACATTACAAACTTATTCTTAATTTCCAAAGATTCATAATTCTAAATATTTTTGACATATTTTAAATTTAATAAGAGCTTAATATCTGCTTTAAAATATTTATTTTTAGGTTAAGTTTAAATAGGCTTAAAATTTCACTGTTGAGAAACTTAATAAAGTTTAACAAGTAAGTATTTTCTTTTAATATAAATTTATTTGATTGGAGGATAATTACTTTACAATATTGTAGTGTTTTTTTAAAATTTAAATTTATTTATTTTAATTGGAGGCTAATACATTTACAGTATTGTATTGGTTTTGCCATACATCAACATGAATCTGCCATTGGTGTACACATGTTCCCAATCCTGAACCCCCCTCTCACCTGCCTCCCCATACCATCCCTCTGGGTCATCCCAGTGCACCAGCCTCAAGTGGTCTTGCCATACATTGACATGAATCCACCATGGTTGTACATGTGTTCCCCATCCTGAACCCCCCTCCTTCTTCCCTCCCCATCCCATCCCTCTGGGTCATCCCAGTGCACCAGCCCCAAACCCTGTCTCATGCATCAAAACTGGACTGGCGCTTAGTTTCACACATGATAATATACACGTTTCAATGTCATTCTCCCAAATCATCCCACCCTCGCCCTCTCCCAAAGAGTCCAAAAGACTGTTCTATACATCTGTGTCTCTTTTGCTGTCTCACATACAGGGTTATAATTACCATCTTTCTAAATTCCATATATATGCATTAGTATACTGTATCGATGTTTTTTCTTTCTGGCTTGCCTCCACTCAGTATAATAGGCTCCAGTTTCATCTACCTCATTAGAACTGATTCAAATGTATTCTTTTTAATGGCTAATACTCCATTGTGTATATGTACCACAACTTTCTTATCCATTCGTCTGCTGATGGACATCGAGGTTGCTTCCATGTCCTGGCTATTATAAACAGTGCTGAGATGAACACTGGGGTGCACGTGTCTCTTTCAATTCTGGTTTCCTTGGTGTGTATGCCCAGCAGTGCGATTGCTGGGTCATATGGCATTTCTATTTCCAGTTTTCTAAGGAATCTCCACACTGTTCTCCATAGTGGTTGTACTAGTCTGCATTCCCACCAACAATGTAAGAGGGTTCCCCTTTCTCCACAACTTTTCCAGCATTTACTGCTTGTAGACTTTTGGATAGCAGCCATTCTAACTGGCATTAGATGGTACCTCATTGTGGTTTTGATTTGCAGTTCTCTGATAGTGAGTGATGTTGAGCATCTTTTAGTGTTTGTTAGGCATCTATATGTCTTCTTTGGAGAAATGTCCTGTTCCTTGGCCCATTTTGTGATTGGGTCATTTATTTTTCTGGAATTGAGCTGCAGGAGTTGCTTGTATATTCTTGAGATTAATTCTTTGTCAGTTGCTTCATTTGCTATTATTTTCTCCCATTCTGAAGGCTGTCTTTTCACCTTGCTTATAGTTTCCTTCGTTGTGTGAAACCTTTTAAGTTTAATTAGGTCCCATTTGTTTAATTTTGCTTTTATTTCCAGTACTGTGGGAGGTGAGTCATAGAGGACCATGCTGAGATTTATGTTGAAGAATGTTTAGCCTATGTTTTCCTCTAGGAGTTTTATAGTTTCTGGTCTAACGTTTATATCTTTAATCCATTTTGAGTAATGTTCTTGCCTTGAGAATCCCAGGGATGGGGGAGCCTGGTGGGCTGCCGTCTATGGGGTCGCACAGAGTAGGACATGACTGAAGCGACTTAGTAGCAGCAGCAGCATGGTGTTAGAAAGGGTTCTAGTTTCATTCCTTTACAAGTGGTTGACCAGTTTTCCCAGCACCACTTGTTAAAGAGATTATCTTCTTTCCATTGTATATTCTTACCTCCTTNGTGGGCTGCCGTCTATGGGGTCGCACAGAGTAGGACATGACTGAAGCGACTTAGTAGCAGCAGCAGCATGGTGTTAGAAAGGGTTCTAGTTTCATTCCTTTACAAGTGGTTGACCAGTTTTCCCAGCACCACTTGTTAAAGAGATTATCTTCTTTCCATTGTATATTCTTACCTCCTTTGTCGAAGATAAGATGTCCATAGGTGCATGGATTTATCTCCAGGCTTTCTATTTTGTTCCATTGATCTATATTTCTGTTTTTGTGCCAGTACCATACTCTCTTGATGACTGNAGGATGAGATGGTTGGATGGCATTATTGACTCAATGGACATGGGTTTGGGTGGACTCTGGGTGTTGGTGGTGGACAGGGAGGCCTGGTGTGCTGCAGTTTATGGGGTCGCAAGGAGTCAGACATGACTGAACAACTGAACTGAACTGAAGAGCCCAAAATTCCCAAGAGAAGAAAAACTCAAAGAAAAGACTCCAACACTGTTTGTCTGCCACTTCTCTTCTTAACGTATTTGTAAATTTGTCATCTACACCTGGCTGTTGCTGTCAGAAGTGGATCTCAGAGCTTTCTGAAGTAGAACAAAATGGTAAAAACAAAAATTAGAATTCAGAGCTACCACAGTAGCTTTGCATTTAAAGATCAAAATCTCAAAGCTACGGCAGTAATGAAGAGGTGATCATAAAATTAAGTGACTCTTTGCCTGTATAGTACTTTCCAAATTTTTATTCTGCAGAGAGAGAGGCTGGGTAAGCAAGAACAATCTCTGCCCAAAAGGGAAGAAAAAGAGCTATTCAGCTCCTGACTAGGAGGAAATTCTCAGGAAAAGTACTCCAGGTTTTTAACAGAGATACAGCTGAATAAAGTATTAGGTAAGTCAATAGAAGGTACGTCAATAGAAAATATTGGCTCATAATGAAGTGAATATGAATAAAAATGTAAAAAAATTGTCATATATATATATANCCTGACTAGGAGGAAATTCTCAGGAAAAGTACTCCAGGTTTTTAACAGAGATACAGCTGAATAAAGTATTAGGTAAGTCAATAGAAGGTACGTCAATAGAAAATATTGGCTCATAATGAAGTGAATATGAATAAAAATGTAAAAAAATTGTCATATATATATATATATGTAAAAAAAAAAATAAAAAAATTTAGACCTGTAACTGGAATCCTAGAAAGAGCAGAGAGAAAAAAAAGGTGGTAAGTTTTGTTTGAAGAGACACTATTGTGACTTTTCTAAAAGTGATTTAAAACAAAAAAGACGTAATGCTACAGAGACAAGAATGATAAATACTAATGAGTCAGTCCTAGACAAACTGTAGGAAATCACCAAAATTCATTCAGAAATACAAAACTGTTAAAAGCAATCAGAGAAAACTAAATCATTGCCTTCAGATAAGAAGCAATAATAACCGTGTTCAATTTTTAAACATAAATGGTAAAAAAAAAGAGTACATCAGGTGATATATTTTAAATTACTGAAAAGAAATAAATGGTAAGCTATAATTAAATATTCACCTAAAGTATATTGTAAACAAGTTGAATTTTACCTGACTCTTCCTACCTACAGAAGAATAATCTACATTAACAGAAATACCAAAACAATTCTTGAAGCAAAAGAAAAGGTATCTCAAATGTATTTTCAATAACAAATGAAGACATAAGAACACTGAAAATGATAAAGTTATGGAAAATTTAAATAAAACTGGTGATATAAAGATAGTAATATTAAGAATTATGAAGAATAAAAATATTTGACAAAGGAAGTACAAAGTGTGGGAAGGAATTAACATACTTAATACCTTAATAGGAATTTCATGCACACATACCCACAAGGATATAAAAACAATCTCAAGTTGAATTAATGACACTTTTTCTCCAAACAAAATGGCTGCATTTTTCTGACATTTAAGATTCATTCAAATGCATATTTTTTATGTGTCATGTACCAAGATCTATATTAGGCTTTGGATATACACATAAAAATATGAAACATTCCTTGTTGTCAAGAACATTGAATCTAGTTTAAGCAAATTTTCTCTAGTCTCAGATTCACCATTGGTTTAATTCAGTTTAGAAGCAAAGAATCACTTCTAAAATACACACTTAAGGAAAAACAAACAAAACAGAACTGAAAACAAAACATCGTGCCATTTGAATCAAAATCCGAGATTTCTGTAATTCAGAACCTAATTTTCTTGATTTCTTTAGTTATCAGTAAGAATTTATGCCATCATTATTACATTATCCTCTTTATAACAATTGTCTTACTTTAGTCCTTTAGAACTTTTGGAATTGATAGTTTCATATGTGGCTAATTTTTATTTCATTTCTTACTTGTCTAAAATTGTAGTAGTGTTTACATATGTATAAAGTAGCATCTTGGAGAAGGCGATGACACCCCACTCCAGTATTCTTGCCTGGAAAATCCCATGGATGGAGGAGCCTGGTGGGCTGCAGTCCATGGGGTCGCTAAGAGTTGGACACGACTGAGCGACTTCACTTTCACTTTTCACTTTCATGCATTGGAGAAGGAAATGGCAACCCACTCCAGTATTCTTGCCTAGAGAATCCCAGGGACGGGGGAGCCTGGTGGGCTGCCATCTATGGGGTCGCACAGAGTCAGACACGACTGAAGTGACTTAGCAGCAGAGGCAGCAGCAAAGTAGCATCTTGTAAAATATTTTATCTTATTTTACTTTGTGCTTCAGTGATATTCCTTCTTGATTTATGAACTAGCTATATCTAACTTGCCTGGTTCTGAAAATTGTAATATTTATTTAAAGAGGTTTGGCATTTTATTTGACATCAATTGCTTTCCTAGCAACAGGATAATGTTCTAAGCACATAATGATCATTAATCATCTTTTTAAAAACAATTCACTACAAGTAGAAATTGAAATTATATTGAGTATATCTCATACAGTGATATAGATTAAAATAATTCAAGTAATATAATAATCATATTCGTGGAATATTTTAGCAAGACAAATTAAGCCAGGTAAGTCAATGACACAGGATCAGATAAAGTACCCCTTGCTTAATATGATGAAAGTTATTTTTTCTAATTATTATTATAGGGCATATTTCAATAATTCAATTAAAAGAAGGCTAAAATATAACTAGGAATTGATGAAATATGATCATTATAGGGCAATGAACAACACAGAAATGAAATTGTAAATACAAAGCGTTGTGAGGCACAGAAGAGTGGTACTAGTACTTATTAATGAACATTTCTCTTCCATTTCTGAAAACATTTTCTTCAGTATTACTTTTGTTCATATTTAAAGATAAATAGGGCTTCTCTGGTGGCTCAGAGGGTAAAGCTTCTGCCTGAAATATGGGAGCCCTGGGTTTGAACCCTGGATCAGGAAGATAAATAAGCAAAAAGTCTAATTAACTCACTTCTGACATTAGCTTCCTCAGTGTTCAGAGCTATCCCTTATTCTGATAAGCAGACAGTGACATCAGCCATGAAATTAAAAGACACTGTTCCTTGGAAGGAAAGCTATAACAAACCTAGACATAGTGTTAAAAAGCAAAGACATCAGTTTGCTAACAAATATCTGTATAGTCTGTAAGTTGTGGTTTTTCCAGTAGTCATGTATGGAAGTGAGAGTCAGACCATAAAGAGGAATGAGTGCTGAAGAATTCAGTCCATTCAGTCACTCCATCATGTCCAACTCTTAGCAACCCCGTGGACTGCAGCACACCAGGCCTCCCTGTCCATCACCAACTCCCAGGGCTTGCTCAAACTCATGTCCAAGGAATTGGTGATATCATGCAACCATCTCATCCTCTGTCACTCCCTTCTCTTCCCACCTTCAATATTTCCCAGCATCAAGGTCTTTTCTAATGAGTCAGTTCTTTGCATAAGTGCCAAAGTATTGGAGCTTCAGCTGCAGCATCAGTTCTTCCAATGAATATTCAGGATTGATTTCCTTCATTGACTAGTTTGATCTCCTTGCAAACCAAGGGACTCTCAAGAGTCTTCTCCAACACCACAGCTCAAAAGTATCAACCCTTTGGTGCTCAGGTTTCTTTATGTTCCAGCTCTTACATGCATACATGGCTATTGGAAAAACCATAGCTTTGAATATGTGGATCTTTGTCAAAAAAGTAATGTATCTGATTTTTAATAGGCTGTCTAGGATTGTCATAGCTTTGTGACATTGTCATTTCACACTGTTTCCATTGTTTCCCCATCTATTTGCATAAGTTATGGGACCAGATGCCATGATTTTCACTTTTTGAATGTTGAATTTTAAGTCAGCTTTTTCACTCTCCTGCTTCACCTTCATCAAGAGGCTCTTTAGTTCCTCTTCACTTTCTGCCATAAGGGTGTTGTCATCTGCATATCTGAGGTAATTGATATTTTTCCCAGAAATATTTATTCCAGGTTGTGCTTCATCCAGCTCTGCATTTTGCATCTTGTACTCTGCATATAAGTTAAACAAGCAAGGTAACAATATATAACCTTGATGCATTCCTTTCCTGGTTTGGAACCAGTCCATTGTTCCATGTCCAGTTCTGTTTCTTCTTGATCTGCATACAGATTTCTCAGGAGGCAGGTCAGATGGTCTGGTACTCCCAGAACATCTTGTTAAGAATTTTTCAAAATTTGTTGTGATCCACACAGTCAATGAAGCAAAAGTAGATGTTTTTCTAGAATTCTCTTGCATTTTATATGATCCAATGGTTGTTAGCAATTTGATCTCTGGTTTCTCTGCCCTTTCTAAATCCAGCTTGAACACCTGGAAGTTCACAGTTCACATATTGTTGAAGCAAGGCTTGGAGAATTTTGAGCATTACTTTACTACGGTGTGAAAAGAGTGCAATTGTGCAGTAGTTTGAGCACTCTTTGGCATTGCCTTTCTTTGGGATTGGAATGAAGACTGATCTTTTCCAGCCTTGTGGCTACTGATGAGTTTTCCAAACTTGTTGACATTTTGAATGCAGCACTTTCATAGCATCATCTTTTAGGATTTGAAATAGTTCAGCTAGAATTCCATCATCTGCATTAGCTTTTTTCTTATTAATGTTTTCTAGGGCCCACTTGACTTCACATTCTAGGATGTCTGGCTCTAGGTAAGCGATCACACCATCGTGGTTATCTGGGTTGTGAAGATCTTTCTTTGTATAGTTCTTCTGTGTATTTTTGCCACCTCTTCTTCATATCTTCTGCTTCTGTTAGGTAGATACAATTTCTGCCCTCTATTGTGCCCATCTTTGCATGAAATATTGCCTTCATATCTCTAATTTTCTTGAGGAGATCTCTAGTCTTTCTCATCCTATTGTTTTCCCTATTTCTTTGCATTGATCACTGAGGAAGGCTTTTTTATCTCTCCTTGCTATTCTATAGAACTCTGCATTCAAATGAGTATATCTTTCCTTTTATCCTTTGCCTTTCACTACTCTTTTTTTCTCCACTATTTGTAAGGCCTCCTCAGACAACAATTTTGTCTTTTTACATTTCTTTTTCTTGGGGATTGTTTTGATGACAACCCCCTGTACAATGTTATGGATCTCCCTCTATATTTCTGCAGGCACTCTGTCTATCATATCTAATCCCTTGAATCTGTCACTTCCACTGTATAATGGTAAGGGATTGAATTTAGGTCATACCTGAATGGTCTAGTGGTTTTTCCCTACTTTCCTCAATTTAAGTCTGAATTTTGCAATAAGGAGTTCATGATCTGAGCCAAAGTCAGCTCCTGGTGTTGTTTTTGATGACTGTACACAGCTTCTCTATCGTTGGCTCTAAAGAATATAATCAATCTGATTTCCATATTGACCATCTGATGATGTCCATTTGTAGAATCTTCTCTATTGCTGTTGGAAGAAGGTGTTTGTTATGACCAGTGCGTTCTCTTGACAAGGCTCTGTGAGCCTTTACTTTGCTTCATTTTGTACTCCAAGGCCAAACTTGCCTGTAACTCCAGGTATTTCTTGACTTCCTACTTTTGCATCCCAGTCCCTGGAATCAAAGGGATTGTATCTGAATCATCTGAATCATCAGATTCCCCCTATGATGAAAAGAACATCTTTTTTTGGTGTTCTTCTAGAAGGACTTTTAGGTCATCATAGAACAGTAAAATTGAAGCCAAAAAATTTGTGCCTTCAAATTGTGGTTCTGGAGAAGACTCTCGAGAGTCTGTTAGACTGCCAGGTCAAACAAGTCAATCCTATAGTTAATCATTCCTGAATAGTCAATGGAAGGACTGACTCTAAAGCTCCAATACATTTGCCTGATGCAAAGAGCTGACTCTTTGGAAAAGTTCCTGATGCTAGGAAAGAATCAAGCTAAAAGGAGAAGAGGGTGGTAGAGGATGAGATGGTTAGATAGCATCACTGACTGAATGGACATGAATCTGAGCAAATCCCAGGAGATATTGAAGAACAGGTAAGCCTTGTGTCCTGCAGTCCATGGGGTCACAAAGAATCAGACAGAGCTTAGCAACTGAACAACAACACCAACAAACAAAAAGTATTCGTACCATGTGACTGAAGGCAAAAATAAAAATGGGGAAAAAAGTGTTTGTCTTATCCTTAACAGCATTCAGGTAAGATTTGAAACCTTCCATTACCATGCTAATTATATGCTTATCATCAGTTGTGACCATTTATATAGATACAATATATTTAGATAAATATACTTATCTAAATACAATGGAAAACTAGTGAACATCTGGCATAGTTTAATTCTTTCTTCAAATTAGAGCTGGAACAAGTTACCACACACCAAAAAAAGTTCTCTTAGCCTTTTCACATACTTTTGAAACCCAAGGAACTTGATTTCAAATATACAGAGGGTAATATCTCTATATTAAAGTAAAGATGGTCATAAGCCAGATTACCTTTACAACATTTTTTAATACAGTGGCTCAGATGATAAAGAATCTGCCTGCAATAGCACACTGCTCACTAACTATTCTGCTAGTCTGGAAATGATCACCATGTAGATAGGCTCTCTGATTAAGTATTCATGGTTAAGATGTTGTAGCTCAGACTAAAGAACCTGCATGCAATGTGGGAGACCGGAGTCTGACTCCTGCATCAGGAAGATCCCCTGGAGAAGGAATTGGCAACCCATTCCAGTATTCTTGCCTGGAGAACTCCATAGACAGAGAGGCCTGGTGGGCTACAGTCCTTGGGATTGCAAAAAGTCAGATGTGACTAACCAGCGTGACTAGCATAATATTTTTAAGTCAATATATTTTATAAAATAATAAGTTAGGAGAATGTTCATGTAAGACAGTTACTGAAGTTTCTCAGCATTTTTGTAAAATGCTAAAGTTATGATCATTTTCTCAGTGCTCCTTAAACAGGTTACAAAATACTTATTTCATAAATGAGTATAATGAACACAAAAAATAAATTGTAATAATAGAGTATAAAAAACTAATAAGATGTATTGAAAAGATGTGTTCTTCCTAATAAGAGTATAAAAATTGAGGATATGCTTTATAATGGAGGTATCTTTTGTGGGCAATTTGAACATATGTGAATTAGGCACATGGGCATCCAAATGGAACTGGCATTATATTATTAGGAAAGAAAGAATGTATACTGATAGACTTCTGAGAGTGCCTATTTCTGTAATCTTATTTATTTTCCATTTAAAAAATGAAGAAATTGTGCAATCTGTAGAATCCAGGTCAATTCTGAGAATGAGATTATATACTGCCTGAAAAGAATTTGAGCTTGTATTCAGATATGACTCAAATTTCATATCATAAATAATACAGAAAACAATAGCCTTGGCTGTAAGTGGCTCAATCCTGGGAATTGTATCTGTGGCTATGATACTAAAATGTTTCATTATAACTCGATTTCCTTTTCATCAGAATAAGTGATAGTTCTGAACACTGAGTAAGCTAATGTCAGAAATGAGTTAATTAGATTTCTTGCTTTTTATATTGTTTACATCAATTCTAAAGGACTCTTGTATTTCAAAGTAGCAAAAATGCAATTTCATGGTATTCTGCTTAAGTGACTTAGAGATATACACTAACTACCTAAAGTTTGATTATTTTAATGATTTTAAGTCTACCAAACAACAAATAGAGATTTGTGATTTTTCTAACCAATATACTTGGTCCAGAATGAAGACTCTAATCTGAATACTAAATTATAAATTTGCTCATCAAAACTAATGGGCAGATCACAGAAAAGATAATCTTAGTAAAAGGAACTAGAAATCTATAAAAGTTTTGTACATAACTTATAAAAGGCATAAAATAAACTATCACAGAACCTAAACATAATTATGCAATAACCCAAGGTTATTGGTAAAGCTAATCTAGACTGTTAATCAAAAATTCACCAAAGTGAATTTAGATTGTTGACAGAATAATTAGTTGATTAAAATTTCTATTTTGTAAACTGGCTTTTTGTTATTGCATTCATGCAGTAGTTTGAGATCTTGATAGATACTGGATTTGAATAAATATTTAAAACTACTATTTATATTAAGTTAGTAGAACAATGCATTCATTACCTATGAGCAATCTAAAGAGTTATGTTTAGAAACATCCTTTGCTTTAGAATAATTTATTTACTCATTACACATGGTAAAGATTTTTCCACATTATGACTAATAAGCAATATAAACACATTTTGCAAAGGCAAATGCAGTGTCATCTACTTCATAAACAGGATTTCTTATTTGTATAATCAATATATATATTTTATATCTTTGAGTTGCAAACTATTTTAGGAATGATAATAGTGATGTTGTGTTGGTTACTTTGATTGTGGTTCAGTACAGTTCAGTCACTCAGTCGTGTCCGACTCTTTGCAACTCCATGAATCTCAGCACGCCAGGCCTCCCTGTCCATCACCAACTCCCGGAGTTCACTCAGACTCATGTCCATTGAGTCAGTGATACATACCATCCAGCCATCTCATCCTCTGTCGTCCCTTTCGCCTCCTGCCCCCAATCCCTCCCAGTATCAGAGTCTTTTCCAGTGAGTCAACTCTTCACATGAGGTGGCCAAAGTACTGGAGGTTTAGCTTTAGCATCATTCCTTACAAAAAAATCCCAGGGCCGATCTTCAGAATGGACTGGTTGGATCTCCTTGCAGTCCAAGGGACTCTCAAGAGTCTTCTCCAACACCACAGTTCAAAAGCATGAATTCTTTGGCACTCAGCCTTCTTCACAGTCCAACTCTCGCATCCATACATGACTACTGGAAAAACCATAGCCTTGACTAGATGGACCTTAGTTGGCAAAGTAATACCTCTGCTTCTGAATATGCTATCTAGGTTGGTCACAACTTTTCTTCCAAGGAGTAAGTGTCTTTTGATTTCATGGCTGCAATCATCATCTGCAGTGATTTTGGAGCCCCCCAAAATAAAGTCTGGCACTGTTTCCACAGTTTCCTTGTCTATTTCCCATGAAGTGATGG
>SJYA01000718.1:299876-333922 GCA_006410615.1 Neotragus moschatus | reverse complement strand
ATGATTGTCAATTGAGGACAAAAGCAGGCTAATCTTTATGATTATTAAAGTTAGGATATTGGTCATCTTGAGTAAGATAGAGAGAGTAATAATTGGTTAGGGTCAAGAGATGATTTGTGATGTACTGATAGCATTCTCTTTCCAGACCTGGGTGGTAGTTGCATAAATTTTCAGTTTTTTGTACAACGAGTTTCACATTATTTTCTTGTACATTTTTGCTGCACATGTGTTTTACTTCAATTTCCAGTGTTGTTAATTTTTTTCTGTTTTTATTTTTTTATTTTCTCTTACTTTACTTCACAATACTGTTTTTAAATTTAAATTTAAATATTTTATAGTTATGTGATCTTGATCATGTCATGTTTCAATAGATTTGAGCCTCAATTTTCTCAACTGTAAAAACGCCATGTTATATTACATAGGTGTTGTCAGAAATCAATATAAGCATATAAGAATTAGTTTAGTGTAATATATAATACATAATATTTCAAGTGGTTGTAAATATTTCTGGTAAGATAATCAGAAGTTATTCTCATTGTTTTGAACATCAAATTCTTTTAGGGGCGTACATGCATGTTGTTGCTTCAGTTGTGTCTGACTATGTGCCACCCTATGGACTGTAGCCTGTCAAACTCTTCTCTTCATGAGATTCTCCAGCCAAGAATACTGGAGTGGGTTGNGTTTAGTGTAATATATAATACATAATATTTCAAGTGGTTGTAAATATTTCTGGTAAGATAATCAGAAGTTATTCTCATTGTTTTGAACATCAAATTCTTTTAGGGGCGTACATGCATGTTGTTGCTTCAGTTGTGTCTGACTATGTGCCACCCTATGGACTGTAGCCTGTCAAACTCTTCTCTTCATGAGATTCTCCAGCCAAGAATACTGGAGTGGGTTGCCATGCCCTTCTTCAGAGGCTCTTCCTGATCCATGGATCAAATCCAAGTCTCCTGAGTCTCTTGCATTGCAGGTGGATTCTTCACAGCTAGCACCACCTGGGAAGCCCTCTTTTAGGTGACACTTGCTTAATATAATGATAAAGTGGAGATTCCTGCTTATAGTTCCTGATCTTCCTTTACATGGTAACTACATGTAAGCACAATTTCTCTAAATGCAACCACAACCCTTGAAATATCTTCATCTTGGTCTTCTGAATATCTATGCTAAAATTTATATAGTTACTCAGATGGTAAAGAGATGCTTGCAGTGCTGGAGACCTAGGTTTGATTCCTGGGTCAGGGAGTTCCTCTGGAGAAGTGGAACTACCTTCTCTAGTATTCTTGCCTGGAAAATCCCATGGACAGAAGAGCCTGACAGATTATAGTCCATGGGGTTACCAAGAGTCTAACAAGACTGAATGGTTAAGCACATACTCCTTCACCAGCATTCTCTCAGTTCTCTGCCTAATTACTTCTATTCTGGGTAATTGATAGAAAATCTTACATTTTTGTTAGATATAAGTCTAACTCTTCTTTATAGAAATGAGTACTTTTATGCTAATAAGGGGACCATCTTTCACATGAAACAATCTCCCAACATTCAAGCAGCTGCTGCTGCTGCTAAGTCACTTCAGTCGTGCCCGACTCTGTGTGACCCCAGAGATGGCAGCCCACAGGCTCCCTCGTCCCTGGGATTCTCCAGGCAAGAACACTGGAGTGGGTTGCCATTTCCTTCTCCAAAGCATGAAAGTGAAAAGTGAAAGTGAAGTCGCTCTGTTGCGTCCGATTCTTAGCGATCCCATGGACTGAAGCCCACCAGGCTCCTCTGTCCATGGGATTTTCCAAGCAAGAGTACTGGAGTGGGGTGCCATTGCTTTCTCCTACATTCAAGCAGAGTAGACCACAAAAATGGTTTTGTGGCTGATCTCTCCTAACATCTCTAGTTTCATTTTAAATTACTCTTTCTCACTATGCTTTAATATATGAGACATCCAGGAAACCAAGAGCATTTTTTTTTTAAGTTTACCAACTGAGCCCTGGACTCCAGGAGGTAACTTTACCAAGAATAGGAGAAGGTTAAGAGAAAACCTTTTAATCTAATCTTTATCTATTATTATTATTATTATTTTACTTTACAATATTGTATTGTTTTTGCCATATACCTGTGGTAGATTCATGTTGATGCGTGGCATAACATTTATCTAGTATAAAACCGTTTTATACTAATGATTTATCTTATGCTTATTATTATAAGAATGGGAGAATTTAATTCAGATGACCATTATATCTACCACCGTGGGCAAGAATCTCATAGAAGAAATGGAATAGCACTTATAGTTGACAAAAGAGTATGAAATGCAGTATTTGAGTGCCTCAAAAAAAATGATCTCAATTCATTTCTAAGGCAAACCATTCAACATCACAGTAATCCAAGAGTATGCCCCAACCTATGATGCCAAATAAATCGAAGTTGACTGGTTCTATGAAGGCCTACAACATCTTCTAGAACTAATGCCAAAAAAGATGTCCTTTTCATCATAGGGGATTGGAATGCAAATATACAAAGTCAAGAGATATCCAAAGTAACAGGCAAGTTTGGCCTTGGGGTACAAAATTCAGAAGGCCAAAGGCTAACAGAGTTTTGTTAAGAGGACACATTGGTAATCACAGAAGTACTTTCCTCTACATATGGACATCACTGAATGGTCAATACAGAAATCGGATTGATTAAGTTCTTTACAGTCAAAAATGGAGAAGGTCTATACAGTCAGCAAAAACAAGACGTGGCACTAACTCTGGCTCAGATCATGAGCTCCTTATTGCAAAGTTGACACTTAAATTGAAGAAAGTAGAGAAAACCATTAGGCCATTCAAGTATGAACTATACGTTGAGAATAAATTAAACCCCTTATGATTATACAGTGAAGGTGATGAATAGATTCAAGGAATTTGTTCTGGTAGACACAGTGCCTGAAGAAGTATGGACAGAGGTTTATAACATTGTACAGTGACCAAAATTATTCCAAAGAAAAATAGAAGAAGAAAAAGGAGTTGTCTGAGGAGGCTATACAAATAGGTAAAGAAAAGAGAAGGGAAAGGGAACAGAGAAAGGCAAAGATACACTCAACTGAATGCAAAGTTCCAGAGAATAGCAAGGAGATATAAGAAAGCCTTCTAAATGAACAATGCAAAGAATTAAGAGGAAAACAATAGAATGGGAAAGACTATAGGTCTCCTCAAGAAAATTGGAGATATCAAGGGAACATTTCATATAAGGATGTGTATTAGTCACTCAGTCATGTCTGACTATTTGTGACACCATGAACTGTAGCCCTCTTTGTCCATGGGATTCTCCAGGCAAGAATACTGATAGGCACAATAAAAGACAGGGATGGTAGGCAATAAACAAAAGCAGAAGAGATTAAGAAAAGGTGGCAAGAATACATAGAAGAACTATAAAAGAAAAGCCTTAATGACTCAGATACAACAATGATGTGGTTACTCACCTAGAGCTGGACATCCTGGAATGTGAAGTCAAGTGGGCCTTAGGAAGCATTACTAAGAACAAAACTAGTGGAAATGATGAAATTCTAGCTGAGCTATTTCAAATCCTAAAATATGATGCTGTGAAAGTGCTGCATTCAATATGCCAACAAATTTTGAAAACTCAGCAGTGGCCACAGGACTAGGAAAAGTTAATTTTCATTCCAATTGCAAAGAAAGGCAATGCCAAAGAATGTTCAAAGTATTACACAATTGCACTAATTTCACATGCTTGCAAGGTAATGCTCAAAATCCTTTAAGTTAGGTGTCAACAGTATCTGAACCAAGAACTTCCAGATGTACGGACTGGATTTAGAAAAGGTAGAGGAACCAAAGATCAAATTGCCAACATCTGTTGGATCACATAAAAAGCAAAGAAATTCCAGAAAAAGACCCAATTCTGCTTCAATTGACTATGCTAAAGCCTTTGAGTGCGTGCATCACAGCAAGCTGTGGAAAAGTCTTAAACAGGTGAGAATACCAGACAAACTTACTGCCTCTGGAGAAATCTGTATACAAGTCAAGAAGTGACAGACCCAAATATGGAACAATGGACTGATTCCAAATTGGCAAGGGAGTATTTCAAGGCTATATATTGTGACCCTGCTTATTTAACTTACGTGCAGAATACATGAGAAATGCTGGCCTGGATGAATCACAAGCTGGAATCAAGATTGCTGGAGAAGATCAATAACCTCAGATATGCAGATGATACAATGTTAATGGCAGAAAGTGAAGAAGAACTAAAGAGCTTCTTGATGAGGTGAAAGAGGAGAGTGAAAAAACTGGTTTGAAACTCAACATTCAAAAAACTAAAATCACAGTAACCAGTCTCATCACTTCATTACAAATGAAGGAAAAGTTAATTTACAATAGATACTGGAACAGTGGGAGCACTGACAAGTTTTATTTTCTTGGGCTCCAAAATCACTGTTTATGGTGACTACTTTCATTAAATTAAAAAATGCTTGCTCCTTGAAAGAAAAACCATAAAAAACTAGATAGCATATTAAAAGCATAGGCATCTCTTTGCCAACAAAGGTCCATATAGTCAAAGCAATGGCTTTTCCAGTAGTCATATATAGATGTGAGAGTGAAACCATAAAGAAGACTGAGAACTGAAGAATTGATGCTTTTGAATTGTGGTGTTGGAGAAGACTCTTGAGAGTCCCTTGGACTGAAAGGAGATCAAACCAGTCAATTCTAAAGGAAATCAACCCTGAATATTCTTTGGAAGGACTGATGCTGATTCTGAAGCTCCAATATTTCGACCACCTGATGCAAACAGCTGACTCCTTGGAAAAGACCCTGATGCTGGGAAAGACTGAAGGCAAAATAGAAGGGGGTGACAGAGGATGGATGGATAGGCAATATAACCGGCTCAATGAACATGAATTTGAGAAGACTCAAATAGAGTAGAACAGAGGAGCCTGGGCTACTCAAATCTAGGTCACAAACAGTTGGACATGACTTGGTGAATGGACAGCAACAACAACAATATTACAAGATTGAAGACAGGGATGTAGTTTGATGTTCACGCCTTGACTATGTATTGGTGATTTTTTTTTAAAAAGTGGAATAGTTCTTAAAAACAAGACTGAGATACTTTGTGTGAATCAAATTCAAATTGAAAGCTATTTGGTTTAAGGAATTTCCTGAATAAGTGAAGTAAATTACAAGAACATTAGTTCCATAACTGACCATCTAAAATATATTTAAAGTAAAAATATTTTCTCTCATATTTAAGTTGCATCAATTTTATGGTAGCTCTGAATTATAGAGCATTTCTCAGTGGACCCCAACATCCATTCTTAATCTAAAAAGGTTTGATTTTATGAAGACTATATAATTCTATTTACATGATGAAATGAGCATATACATTAAGAAAGAACTGGAAGAACTGTGTTATTGCCAATTCATCAATTGATATTGTGCATGTACACAGCTAAGATTCCCTCATATTTTTTAGAAAGGTGTATTTAAAAATTATTTAAAAGTGGTAAAGATTAAGATTAATCTCCCTTCCCAACTTGAAAATGTGGCTTTTCAAGGTATAATTTCAAGGGAAAAAGAGTAACTTCTAGGCATATGCTTATCATGTTTTGTGTAGATAATGTGAAGAAAAAACTATTAAATCAAAGTGAATTTTTGCCTTGAAATGCATATAAAGAATCATAGAACTGATGGCAATTTGAATAAAGAGCTTTAATATATATTGAGGAGCATTCAATATATAAGAAAACTCATGAATCTTGAATGCTCTTGATCTACCTGGGCTTCAATTCTCTACTCTTTAACTTGGAAGAGACTGATTAATATCTTTCCAACTTTAAACTCATATGCTATTTCATTGAAATTAGACAGAAAAGAAGACTTTAAAAAAGTTCTTAAATCCATTAAATCTTTTTGCTTTAAAAATTGACTCTTTTTTGTTTACTATCTCGGACCAAAAGAATAAAAGTGATAAATATTTTATCTAATAAAAAGGCTTATGGTGCAGTCACTGTTATACTAAATTGGTCAGCTTATACCAATCAAGTATTTCATTGTCAATATTTGACAATTTTCCAGAACAACTATTTTCAAGTATATTGTCTCATGTTTTCAGAAATTAAGAAAGTAAAGTTATGTGTCCCAAGTGTTAATTGAAAAATACAATCACTAAACTTTTAAAATATATAATAAATATGATATTACATATGTAGAATATTATGTAATTTTGACCCTAAATATATATTACATATAAAATATAGTAAATGTGTATGCTGCCACCTGTACTATGAAATGATAAAAGAGAGACACAGTGTTAAAGCACAAGAAATCTCAATAAAATATATTTTAGAGAAGTTTAGAAATTTCTATAGACAGGACGTGCTGCCAAATAAACTAGAAACTTATTCTGAAAACTAGTTGGCTCCAGTAAACCTTCTTAAAAGAGTTTCTAGAGGATGTATGAATAACAGAAAACATCACTATGTAAATGAATGCTTCCATCAGGGTCTATATAGTACATGTCTGTTATGGGTTGTGATTTCATTTTATCACTCCGCATAGTCATTCAGTTCTCCCCTGGGTCCTGTGTTTTCCTTTCTAACTTGTCCATCAGATGGTTCCTGGCTTATGACAGCTGACAAGGTAAAAATAAAATCCTAGTTACAAATGTCTCTTCTACCTAATTTCTAGGTGAGTTCTCAAATTTAACATACTTAAGAATTACCAAGAGGGCTAGTGAAAGCATCTATCCCCAGACATTCCTGTTCAACGCATTTGGAATGGTACTAGAAAGTGTCCATTTCTAACAAGCTCCCAAGTGATGCTGATCCTGAAGTTCTGTGAACCAGTTTCAGTAATACTGTCCTAGGTGTTTTAGATGCTCACCTAAATCTATTAGATGTTTAAATTTTAGCCAAGCCTGTTTCCTCCATTTCTAAAATATTAGAAGCTCATTATATAAAGTATTTATAAGCAATCATTTATTTTCTATTTTTTAAAAATAAACAAACTGAATAACTGCTGATTTCACCAAAGAGGCACTATCTGTTTGGCCAAATCAAGCAACTTAATAATGACCAACTTTCTGACAGTTCCAACCAACTGCGTTAGATAAGAATCATGAATTTTAAGAGCATTTCCAAAAGTTGTTTATTCTAACTGGCTCTCACACTTTTACAAATTGAACATAAGGGTTTTTATTATTTCTCTCTGATGTTAATTAGCACAATTGAGGGGTCAATGTCTCAGATCTTTTTTTTTGTTGTTGTTTCATCTTCCTCTTAACCCCTGCCACTCTAGCTAAAGTAGTTCACTCTAAAACGAGAGGCTAACAATCCAGACTTCCTTCTATTATGAAGGAAAAAAATGTATATACTGATGTCCACAAGTCTATAAATTTGAAAACTGAAGTTACAATTTTAAAACACAAGTTAACTTTTCTGATCATTACATTTATGAGCACAATACAGGGAAGATGCAGAAGGGCCAGCTTCTCACCCTGGATTGCATTAAAACTTCTCAGACAAACCCTTTCTGGACAGCCCATTCTTAGAAACTAGATCTTTCCATGTTGTAACAGTCTTGAAGGAGATTCTTGCTCTGGCACTCTAAGGATAATAGAATACTGGTGACATTTGTCATAATGATGACATTATGTTATATCAGTTACTAAAAGAACTAAATAAAGCCTCTATTGGGGGAAAAAAAGGAGTGAAGATTGTTACCTATTATTAAATACCACTATCAAATAGAGAAAGATGAATTATACACTAAAGGAGCTTGTTTTACTAGAACATACTATCACTAGAGTCAATCTGATATGACTTCAAAAAATGTTGTCATTGATGTATGATACAAAGTATGTTTCTAAAGAAATAAAGCATTATTAATGATTTTAATACATTTGGTTATTTCATTAAATGTTTGACTCATTCAGCAAAAATTGGACTTTAGTAGGTAGTTTTCTAATTTTATATGAGAACAATGATTTCTTAACTGAAAAAATTTTGAAAATATTTTTATGTATCTAGATATTACATAGGGTCTAGCAATACTGGGAAATTTGTTATCTGTAGATATATCAGTATGACTTTATAGTATGATATATATTTTGTCTCTGTATTTTACTCTTATAAAATGCATAGGTATACATGTTTGTTTGAATATCTATAAGCCAGTATTAGAGTGTATAATTTGTAAGATTTTGGAAAAATAGGGGTGTGGAGATTGTGTAAAACAAACCATAAAAGGAAAGAAAGAAAAGCATTAAAATCCATGACATGCTTATAAGCCAAAGGGAAGCCCAACATGTTTTGCATCTCTTAAAAATCCACTCTTAGAAATGTTTTTAGTATGTTCAAGAAAGACACTGTGATATTATCATTCAAAGACAGTCTTCCTATTTCTAGCTTTGCTGTGCACCTGGGAAAAGTCAGTCATTGAAAAACAATTTAGAATAAAGGAAAAAGAAAACAAATAAAAAGGCTAGATATGATTCCAGAATCCACCAATTCATGACATGGAAGCATGAAGAAAATATTTAACTTCTCCAAGCTTTAGTTTTCATCTCAGGAACCACATAAACTTGTCAGCTTTTGTTTGTTTGTTTGTCACTTTATGTTTTGTGTAGCACTGGAAAAATTATTTTTTAAAGTGCCTAGTTCTAAGATTAAAAGGGGAACAGTACAAGAAGTTATGGAGTGAGGATATACAGAAACATGTAATTTAAAAGATCAAAACTTAAGATGTTAGCTTGTGAAGAAGAGTGAATACAGAGTTTTCAGTGACTTCAAGTTTTCATTAAAGATACCTACGGTTCAACTTTCTACCTATTATGAAGACCCATTTACATGTTAAAGAACTTATGAAAACTAAGAGCATTAGAAATCAGTAGAAAGGAAGATTTTTGTTTAATAGTTTGTTTGTTTTAATTTAGGGGCTTTTATGAAATACATTCCTATATTCTTAAACAAATAAATTCATTCTGAAGAGAACTAGAAAAACACCTATGAAAAGAAACCAGACATGTTACCTAATGTCTTAGAAAATAAATTTAAAATGCAGAATCAAAGGGGCTATTGCTTTGTTTACACTGCTGAAATGTCTAGGAAAAAGAAAGAAATAAAATTCATATAATTTAAGTTGATTATAAATTAGAAAGCAGTTATAATTTTACTAAGGGATGAATAAATACAGAATACACCAAATTCACACATTCCTCAAGGTGTTCCAGAGATAACTCCACAATTACATCATCACATGTGGGTCAGTACAACTTTCTTTGCAGTTCCGATATTACTTGTGGCTTGGAACCAGGGACCAGGAATGGACAAAGGATAATTTGATCTTTTCATCATTTTGCCAATTTCTTCTTACAGTCTGCCTCTTCTATTCACTATACTGCCTCTAGTTCTTTCAAAATCAAGGTATAGAAACTGGGTATAACTTTTTAAAAACAAGGAAAATAATATCATTCATGAGTTTCTCTTGATTGTTCATTGTGATAGCAGAACAAAAGCTGTGTGTTTCATGAGAAGACCACTCTTCAAAGGGAAATTCTGCTTTGAACTCATTCTGAAAGATTGATCATTAATAGCATATATATTTGTCCTTCCAAATTGACTGGAACTTGCTTCTTTTTTCACGGCCATGGAAGTTGGTCTAGCTAGTGACATTAGACTTCAATATTCTTAGGATAAGATGGCACAAATATTATACCTATTTTCACAAATGTCTCCACAGTGCTGCAACTCCCACATTTCTAGCAGAACTCTCTCGTGCTCTCTTTAGTGGTAGCATGGGACAACCCTACAAGTTCTGCATCATAGCACATGTCCTTCGGAGAGTCCAGCTTTCTTGGAGACATCAGAAATATCTTTGTGTTTCTCTTACTGACATCTACAAATTTGGGTGTGAAAGAAGTGGATGCTTAGGTTTGAAACATTTCAGCATCCTGGATTCCTACAAAATCTCTTTGATTAATCAAAATTCTTCTAATGAATCTGCAATTTTTAAAAGCAATATGGATTATACAGTGGAGGTGATGAGTAGATTCATGGGATTAGATCAGATAGACAGATGGACAGATGGACAGATGTTTGCAACATTGTATAGGAGGTAGTAACCAAAGCCACCCCCAAGAAAAAGAAATGCAAGAAACCAAGTGGTTGTCTGAGGAGGCCTTACAAATAGCTGAGAAAAAGAAGAGAGGCAAAAGGCAAAGAAGAAAGAGAAAGATATACCCAACTTATACAGAACTCCAGAGAATAACAAAGAGAGATAAGAAAGCCTTTTTAAGTTAATATTGCAAAGAAATAGAGAAAAACATTGATTACACTAAACACTTTGACTATGTGGTCACAAAAACTCTGTGGAAAATTCTTCAAGAGATGGCAATATCAGATCATCTTACCTACATCTTGAGAAACCTGTATGTAAGTCAAGAAGCAACAGTTAGAATCAGACATGGAACAATGGACTGGTTCATAGTTGGGAAAGGAGTATGTCAAGGCTGTATATGGTCACCCTGCTTATTTAACTTGTATGCAGAGTACATCATGAAAAATGCTAGGCTGGATGAATCACAAGCTGGAATCAATCAAGATTGTCAGGATAAATATAAATAACCTCAGATATGCAGATGATACCACCCTAATGGAAGAAAGTGAAGAGAAACTAAAGAGCCTCTTGATAAAGGTGAAATAAGAGAGTGAAAAGCTGGCTTAAAACTCAACATTCAAAAAACTAAGATCATGGCATTCAGTACCATCACTTCATGGCAAATAGATGGAAAAACAGTGGAAACAATGACAGACTTTATTTCCATGGGCACCAAAATTACTGAAAATGGTGATTGCTGCCATGAAATTAAAAGACGTTTGCTCCTTGGAAGAAAAGCTATGACAAACCTAGATATCATTTTAAAAAGCAGAGATATTACTTTGCTGACAAAGGTCTGTATAGTCAAAGATATGGTTTTTCCAGTAGTAATGTATGGATATGAGATCTGGCCCATAAAGAAGGTTGAGTGTCAAAGAATTAGTGCTTTCAAATTGTGGTGTTGCTATTTACAACAGCTAGAACATGGAAGCAACCTAGATGGTCATTGACAGATGAATGGATAAAGAAGCTGTGGTACATATATAGTGGAATACTACTCAGCCATAAAAAGAAACGCATTTGAGTCAGTTCTAATGAGGTAGACAAACCAGGAGCCTATTATACAGAGTGAAATAAGTCAGAAAGAGAAATATAAATATTGTATACTGATGCATATATATGGAATCTATAAAGATGGTTTATGAATTTGTTTTCAGGACAGCATGGAAAAACAGACATAGAGAACAGACCAACGGGCATGGGGAGGAGGGATAGGGTGAGATATATGGAGAGAGTAACATGGAAACTTACAATACCATTTGTAAAATAGATAGTCATTGGGAATTTGTTGTATGACTCAAGGAACACAAACAGGGGCTCTGTGACAATCTAGAAAGGTGGGGCGGGGAGGGAAATGGAAGGGAGGTTTGTTTCGGGAAGGAGGGGGTATGGGTGTACCTGTGGCTGATTTTTTTTTGATGTCTGATAGAAAACCACAAAATTTTATAAAGCAATTATCCTTCAATTAAAAATATAAATAAAGTGGCAAAAAAAAAAAAAATGGTGTAGCAGAAGACTCTTGAGAGTATGTTAGACAGCAGAACAAACCAGTCAACCTAAAGGAAATTAACCCTAAATACTCTTTGGAAGAACTGATGCTGAAGTTGAAGCTCCAATACTTTGCCCACCTGATGCAGAGATGACTCATTGGGAAAGACCCTGATGCTGGGGAAAGATTGAGGGCAGAAGGAGAAGGGGGCAAAAGAAGATGAGATGGTTGGATGTCATCATTGACTCAACAGACATGAGTTTGAACAAATTCTGGGAGACAGTGGGACAGGACAGGGAAGCCTGGCATGGTGCAGTCCATGGGGTCGCAAATAGATATGACTGAGCAACTGAACAACATATGGAGTTATATGTACTTCACTGCTTTTATTGCCTCTCANGATGTCATCATTGACTCAACAGACATGAGTTTGAACAAATTCTGGGAGACAGTGGGACAGGACAGGGAAGCCTGGCATGGTGCAGTCCATGGGGTCGCAAATAGATATGACTGAGCAACTGAACAACATATGGAGTTATATGTACTTCACTGCTTTTATTGCCTCTCATTATGCCCTGCAAAGTTTTGTCTGCTCTGCAACTGCTCTGGAAAATGTATAGGCAGTTCTACTCATTATCTTCAGGTTTGGCTCCCCTGGTAAAAATTCAGAGACAACATGAAAATACCCTTGTGAGACTTTGTTCCCATTAAAAAGCTGAACAATAGGAAAATATTGATTCAATGAGCAAAAGTAGGGGGTGAAAGGAAAAAGTAAAAGGTATGGAAGTATATGAATATCCTTTTAAAGCCTAAATGTATAGCCTGGAAAATAGAATTTTAGTTGTATGATAAATCAGTAGTTACAGAAAAAGATATTTGAAATCTACTAACATTGGTTGCCTTTGGAATTTACCCAGGGAACTGGGAATTAAGAAGGCTTTTAATATTACATCATCTTGTATCTCTTGAAAGAATGATGGCTGTGCCCCTGTTCAGAATGCCCTCCATTTCTGTGTGTGTCAGTGTGCATGCATGCACATGTGAATCAGAAAAGTTGACTGGCTGACTAGTATTCTTCTATAGTGGGTAACCTTTCCTGCTCTAATCAAATATTGGGTCAATTTTCCTCAAATACAGAGAGTGGACTTAAGTATACATAAAGGATATTATTTTTGTCTTAAATATACCAACAGAGTCTTAGTAGAAGAGATATATTCATTCTTCATCGAATTAAACAATCTTTTAAAAGTGCTTCTTGTTTGTTGGACAGTAAAGATATAAAAGTTATTAAGATATACTCTCTATATTTCAAGATAATACAATATACAAGAGAGTGGAATATTTTTAACAAAGTTTTCATGGTAAATTTTAGACAATTTCTTTAACATATAGTAACTGTTTCACTGAGAATGTTGAATAAGTAGTTTAAGTCTTTTCCAAGTTTCTTCAGGAAAAATAAATGATTTACTAGATCTACTAGATTTAGATTTATTAGAGTTAACTTCTTTTTTTAAAAGTCCCATAAAAATTCATGTTAGCATAAGAATTAATTAAATTCTCATCATATATACTTGCATACTAAACTTGAGGGAAAATATTTTTGAAAAATAGTTTCATGAATTAATTTTTAAAGTGATTAAAAACACTGCTGTCCATCCATGACTAGTGAGAACAGATTTTGAAGCTTTAGGGGTATCGACTTCCTTGATCTTGGTCTGTATATGATTTTTCTAGCAAAACTCAGCTATTGCAGTTAAAATGCCTAAGCTGTCCCTTCTCCTAGGGGCAGAGAGATGTCTGATTAAAATACTTCTGCCTTCTGCCCATTCCTACCTTCCAATGAGAATAACCACCTATTGTATTCAACTATTCCCTTAAGACAACCTGTCTGCATTTGGCCACTAATGTGACCTCTTATTTAACATTGTATGCAAGCTATGTTCTGATTTGATATTTCTGATAACTCAAGGGAGAACATTATAACATTTTGTTTCTGCCAATTCCAAGTAAAGATAAAAATCTCTGTGAACAGCATCCTTGATTCCATTATTGCTTTACTTCTCATCAGAATATAAACATAAGAGCTTCTTATTTATACACTGCAATTCCATGTTCCATTCTTTTTGCTACCAATATGAAGATTTCCATACAACATAACATTGCTTAAGTATATATTTTTAAAATAAAATTAGTACCTATTTTTAAGCAAATCACAAAATTCAGAATGTATGAAGGGTGGGATTTTGCTAAGTTTCTAAAATTACTAACTTACTTCATTCACTTCAAGAATGTTTAGCAAGTGGATACAATGTGCCGAGGATTCTTCTAGTCATTTGGGTATATCTGTGTATAAAAGAGAATAGATTCCTATCTTTATGGAGCTTATATTTTAACAAGGAGAGATAGACAATAAAACTGATGTAGCAAATGAATTTTCTACCATTTAAAGTATGAAGATTGAAAAAAGCTTATTAACATATAGAGATCAAGAGTGTCAGGGGCTGGAAAACATAAGCATACTATTAAATAGGGTGATAAAACAATTCTTGAAATGATGAAATTTGAGTAAAGATTTAAGAATGTAAGTTGTTTAGTCATATGGATTTCTAGATTCATTCCAGGAGAAACAAATAGCACATACAACACAATCTTTACAGGGCTTTCCTAGCGGCTCAGTGGTAAAGAATCTGCCTGCAATGCAGGAAACCCTGGTTCTACCCCTGGGTTTGGAAGATCCCCTGGAGGAGAGCATGGCAACCTACTCCAATATTCTTGCCTGGAGAATCCCAAGGACAGAAGAGGTTGGTGGGCTACAGTCCATAGGATAGCAAAGAGTTGGACATGACTGAAGTGACTGAGCATGCACCATCTTCCTGGCATTTTCCCCCATAGCTCAGACAGTAAAGAATCTGCCTNGGCAACCTACTCCAATATTCTTGCCTGGAGAATCCCAAGGACAGAAGAGGTTGGTGGGCTACAGTCCATAGGATAGCAAAGAGTTGGACATGACTGAAGTGACTGAGCATGCACCATCTTCCTGGCATTTTCCCCCATAGCTCAGACAGTAAAGAATCTGCCTATAATGCGGGAGATCCAGGTTTGATCCCTGGGTTGAGAAGATCCCCTCAAGAAGGGAATGGCAACCCACTCCAGTATTCTTACCTGCAGAATCCCATGGACAGAAAAGAGTCTGGTGGGCTGCAGTCCATTGGAATGCAAAGAGTCAGTCAGGACTGAGCACACAAGCAAGCACAATCTTTACAGTGGAATCAAAGAGGCCAGTGTGGCCAGAAGATTTGATTCGGGATAAGGACAGGAAAAATAGAAAATGAAGTCATAGAGTTAAGGAGCAGTTGGAGGGGTAAGATTATATTCAGCTTCATAGATTACATAACCACTGTGACTTTTACTCTGAATGAACTCGGAAGCTATCACAGTTCGGAGGTGACACGCTCTGACTTTGGCTTAGAGTGATACCTCCCATTCTAGTGGCTTCTGTATATTGATTGTATTGGACTAAGGGTAGCAGTAAAAGTCCAGTTAGGTAGCTATTGAAGTAATCTCAGAAAAGAAGATGGCGACTTGTTTGAGGGAGGTACCCGCAGGTCAGGTAAGAAGCTTTAAGATTCTAGAGGAGACAATATTGCCAGGAAGTGGAGAGGACAGTCAGGGAGGACTCCAGAAATTTTGGTGCTAAGCAACTGAAAGGATGCACTTAGGTATAAGTGGGTTTCAGAGGAGAAAAAACAAGAGTCAGTAATGCACATATTCTGTTTGAAGGTCAAAAGGAATAACAAACTAAGCATATAAATGGAGGACCATTGGCAACTATATTGTACTTGAAGTCATTAGGCTGCACGAACTCACCAAGGGAGGGAGGCTAGTCCCAGAAGAGGAAAAGACAAAACTCTGAACATTTAAATGGGTTGGGAATATAAGGATAAAAAGCCAGAGTTAATAAGGAACAGCTGTGATGTATAGCAGGCTTCCCTGGTGGCTCAGACATTAAAAGCATCTGCCTGCAATGCGGGAGACCTGAGTTAGATCTCTGGGTCAGGAAGATCCTCTGGAGAAGGAAATGGCAACCCACTGCAGTAGTCTTGCATAGATGCAGCAACATATAGTAGTATCTTGGATAAGAAGTGATGAAATATATCAGAGGAGAGAAAGAACATCTGTGTGAAGAGCTGTTAACAGATCCAATAAAATGGGGCCAAGAAATAATAACGGGATTTAAGGGTGTGGACAGAATCAGTGAACTGGACAAGAGCAGCAATATAAGAGGTAAGAAAACAAGTCAGACTATGGAGGGGTCTAAGAAAAGTGAAAAGAGAGAGTTAAAGAAATGTAACATGCTGAATTCTTCCAAGGAGATTCATTACAAAAGAAAGTAGTCTTTCAACATAAGTCATTAGGACTTTACAGATGAGAAGAACAAAACTGATAGAATATAAGTGACAAAGTCAAACAGTTTGTAAGGGATAGAAAAGGATTCAAATTCAGACCTACCTGTCTCTTTGTGTTATATTCTGCTATTCTCACAAACAGCCAAAGAAACTGGAGAGTGATCAATTAATTCTTACTTTATGTGATTCTGTGACAATTAAGTGATTTATTTATACAAATTGTATGGCATAAAATTGAGCACATTATAGGTGAGAAATACAGGCTAGGTTTCTTCTCCTAATGTTCCCTACTCCTGTTTACTGTCTGAAATATACAGCGTCATTGGGAAATGTAAAGCAAGTGTTTATTGCTTATGAACCATATGATAAAATCAAACATATGACAGGCTACTAAAAGAACATATGATATTTTCAACTTATGTTTCTTTTTATAACAGAGGGATACAAGAAATGCATTTTTGTTCACATTTTGCCACCAGAAAAAAAGGAATATTAGATCCTATCCAGGCTTCCCTGGGGGCAAAAATGATAAAAAAAAATCTTCCTGTTATGCTGGAGACCAGGGTTTGATCCCTGGGTAGGGAAGATCCTCTGGAGAAGGGAATGGCAATTCACTCCAGTGTTCTTGCCTGGAGAATTCCATAGACAGAGGAGCCTGGTGGGCTACAGGCTAAACAAAATGTGGGCCTATTCAGCTGACTGATAATACTAGTATTCATGTATACTTTATAAACTTAAATTACTCTAAAATATATATTCATCTATATAAGGAAGAAAGATAGAATCTCCTATCAGTTTGTCTCCAATATTATTTAAAGTATATTTTCTCTTGTAAATTTTTTTGTTTAATGACAGGACAGTTTTGAAAATGAACATCATACGGTTTGGAAATATTCACATTATTTAGATAATTATTTTGATTACTGAACAGAAGTAGAAAAATTAATCTAAATATGTATAAAATGGTATTTAAGGATTAGTGAGCATACATGGTTATTTATATTTCAACACCTCAGAAAAACAGTATTTTGAAAATGCATGCATAGTGTCAAAGTTTTAGATGTATTTAGGAAATAGCAACTGGCCTTGTTTTGTTAGAACTTAGACAAACAGATGAATTATAGAGACACATAGTTGTAGATGTTTACATAGGTATGGATAAGAAAATAATATCAGAATAGGCCTTTAAGAATTGCAAGCTTTGCAGATCCTTTCCAATACAGATTAGTAATGTTAAAATACTGTTTCCTTCAAAATTACCTCCTACCTTAGGGGTGAGGATTGGAAAGAGACAATAAATATGCAAATAAATAAGTTATTCATGGGTGTTGGGGATTTGGGATGTTTACTTGAGTTACATTATCAGGAGATAACTCTCTTGGGGAATATTTAACCTTAGAGCAAACTGACAAGAAGAAGGTAGTTATGCGGGTATTTTGAACAAAGCTTTCTAAGTCAGAGTTAAGTGAAAGAAAGTGAAGTAGCTCAGTCGTGTCCGACTCTTTGTAANCATGGGTGTTGGGGATTTGGGATGTTTACTTGAGTTACATTATCAGGAGATAACTCTCTTGGGGAATATTTAACCTTAGAGCAAACTGACAAGAAGAAGGTAGTTATGCGGGTATTTTGAACAAAGCTTTCTAAGTCAGAGTTAAGTGAAAGAAAGTGAAGTAGCTCAGTCGTGTCCGACTCTTTGTAACCCATGGACTATAGCCCACCAAGCTCCTCTGTCCATGGGATTCTCCAGACAAGAATACTGGAGTGGGTTGCCATTTCCTTCTCCAGGGGATCTTCCCGACCCAGGGATCGAACCCAGGTCTCCCACATTGCAGGCAGACGGTTTAACATCTGCACCACCAGGGGAGCCCAAGTAAGAGTTAAAGCAAGTGTAAAGACCTTAAATATATCACAGTATCATTCTGAAATTTAAAAATCAGGAAAAAGGAGCTCTCTGTGCAAAATGCAGTAAGAATATTAGAAAATCATGGGAGAGATCATTGGTGAAGTTAGCCAGACAGATTGCCATGGACCTGGTATGCCAGAGTGAGTGTGCACTTCATTGCAATGGCGATGGGAGCCTTTAGAGAGCTGGTAAGTGGTAGGATGAGGTGGTTTAATAAAGGCTTTACAAATCCTCTGGCTGATTTATGCAGATTGGATCAGAGCACTTATAAAAGCCTATTATTAGAAGGATGTCAATGGAGTTAAGATGACTGACAAGGTGATGTGAAGTATGACCTTAGCAGAGAAGACAATATACGAGCTAGATACCATAATTACTGGTTCAGCCAAAAATTTATTCAAGTCTTTCCATAAGATATGAAAAACCAAATGAAATTTTTTTCCAATCCAATATAGCAGATGAACTAAATTGCCTGTCTGTTTTGTAAAATGTGGCATTGTGTGAAAGGGAAGAGAAAAAATATAACTTTCATTGATTGGGTACACCTCACTTTAAACAGAGTTTGAGAGACTAGCAGTAGAATTCTGGAAAGACACTGAAAATCGAGATTAAAATTTATCGCAAAGAGAGAGTCAGTCTTGCAGTCTGGGCGAACATCAGTCTAGAGAGAATCATTAAACTATTAGAAAGACTGTTCTTTCCCTAGCCACAAGGATTTGGGGCCTTTGTAGAACACTTCTCTTTTATGATGCAAAGCCTCTAAATTGAAGTGGGAAAGAGAAAGCTTTAGACTATTATAAAAGGAAATTTGTCCGTGGGATTCACCAGGCAAGAATACTGGAGTGGGTTGCCATTTCCTTCTCCAAAAAGGCTGATGAAAGTGTGTAAAATCANCTTTGTAGAACACTTCTCTTTTATGATGCAAAGCCTCTAAATTGAAGTGGGAAAGAGAAAGCTTTAGACTATTATAAAAGGAAATTTGTCCGTGGGATTCACCAGGCAAGAATACTGGAGTGGGTTGCCATTTCCTTCTCCAAAAAGGCTGATGAAAGTGTGTAAAATCAAGATGATAACTGTACTTAGCAGCACAGTTGCAATGAAGCATCACTGAGATCCGAGGAAGTATTATCTTCTTAGGAATTCCTGCTTTGGACTGAGTTAGCTTGAGACAGTGAATCACTCCAGTGCCCCAAATCCATCAACAAGAACACAGATGCTCTATTTGTCATAAATGTCTATTAAACTTTTTACATTGACAGCTAAGTCATGCCGAATTAAGAAGAATCTGGGCCCACATTTTCCTTCTCTCCTGTTAAATCACGGCTGCTCAGGGCTGGCCCCCAGCCCACCAGGCCTGTCTGCCATGACCTGGCCTCCCAGTCCGGCTCCTGGAGGGGGAGACAGGTGGGCCCCACAGGCAGCAGGCCCGCAACGCTGAGGACCCCCGACATCGGATGGCACAGGCAGTCAGACTCAGGGAGGCCAGGAAAGAGAGGAAGCCTATTCTTGCCTGGGGAATCCCACTGACAAAATAGCCTGGTGGACTATAGTCCATGGGGTCACAAAGAGTTGGACACGACTGAGCGACTAACACATGAAAGGAAGAAAGTAATGAGAAAGACAGACTCAAATTTCCTGTTTCTCATCAGTGGGATTCCGTGATGGCTCAACTGGTAAAGAATCCACCTGCAATGTGGAAGACCTGGATTCGATCCCTGGATTGGAAAGATCCCCTGGAGAAGTGAAAGGCTACTCACTCCAGTATTCTTGCCTGGAGAATTCCATGGGGTGGCAAAGAGTCAGACAAGACTGAGCGACCCATCAGAGCCTTTTCTTTTATAGGAAGATGCAGACACATTGCTATGTTCCTATAACATAAATGGTGTATTTATTGATGCAACTTAATTTTAGAAGAGTCCATGAAAATGTGCATACTGCCCTCAATAAAGTTATAGTTCAATTGTGAAGCGAAAGCAATTGCCTTCTTGCTTTTATTTCAAAATTCACAATTATGCAATATTTCAGAGGAAAGTTGCATAGCTTAGTCCTAAATGGAATTTTTACTTTCTCACTTTACATGGCTTTTCTTAACCAGCTTCTCTTTGTGCTAAACCCCTCTGTGACTGATAACTCTCCATTCATCCCTCTCAATCCCATCATATTTTATAACTCTCCATCCATCCCTCTCAATCTTACCATATTTTAAATCATCTTGATTTGTTCCCTGTTACATTTCTACATGACTGTAGACAAATTCAGAGTTTTGGGCCTCTTTGAATTTTTCAGTCTACATTTTATTGGGATCCAACAGAAGACCAGCAGGAAAGTTGATCAAACAAATGCTCTTCCGTAGAAGGGGTATGTCTATGTGTATGTATTGTTGTTGTTGGGAATAAGGGGCTACAAATACTTCTATAGTAATTATTTTTTGTCCCTGAGAGATGAGATATCATTTTTTAGAATTTTTTAAATACACACAAAATGTGTGAAGAATCTTCTCACAAAAGATATTCTGAAATTGTGAAGTAGCTAAATTTTCCATCCACAGTTTTAAATTCTTAAGTATACTAAGCCAATAATCAGAAACTCACACACTTTCAAAAAAGGATAGAAAAACAATTAGTCTTTATCTTAATTAAATGATGAAGCAATTCAACCAACTAAGCTTTTAAATTTAATCATAATTAATCTAAATAGGTATACAATGCTATAGCATTTAGTGGTTCAATAAGACAGTAGGCATCTGGCAGAATCATTCCAATACTATAGATTGCCTCATTTATTCAAAAAGTGATAACAAGACAGAAAATCATTACGAAGCTTTTTGTTGTGATGACAGTGCATTTTTCAAAGTTTGTCTTGAGATATACTAAAATATGTAAACCTCATATACATTTAGAGTAAACAAATTCTTAGATTTGATATCATAAGCATGAACTACAAAAAGAAAAAAAAGAAATCAGACCTCATAAAATATTTTGCCTTGCAAAAAGCTATGTAAAATAATAATACAATAACTAGAGCTATAATGAAGGCTTCATTTTTTACATATGTCAATCACTTATTTTATTTAATGTTCTTATGTAGACATATAAAGTTCCAACATAGTAGCTGTGTTGTACTGAGAGCAATTCGAGATAAAATGTGATGAGTATTCTGGTTGTTTTCATCAGATTATTTGGTTCAACTTACTTAGTCTACCATCTCTGAAGGCAGAAGTTTTCAATTCAGTTTTCAAAGTATCATTTCATTCTCCAACTCTAAAACAGTAAATATTTTCTGCAAAAGACATATCGTCATAATGGATGAAGAAGGCATTGTCCTATATTACTGTTAGATGATAATTTAGACAGATAAACAGAAAGAGAGGAGACCTGTTTATAGGTAGAATGCATGCATAGACTCTAGGTAAACATAAATAAACTCCTGATTTTAGCATAGTGACTCAGAAAGAGACAACAGATACGAAAAAAATTACATAAATTATTCATTATTCTATTTATTATGCTTCTTCATTTATTATATTTTTAAAAAATGATAGCATAAGTGTAAAGCTTTTGGTGATACATTACCGAGCTGTGAGTTAGGTTAAATAAATAAGACAAAAGTTAAATAGGGAAAGGCTATGCTTGAAAATCTGAGTATCATCAAGAAGCAGGATTATCTAAACAACAGAATTCTTTGTGATTATGTATCTCAAAATGAAGAAGAGAAATTGTGCCGGATTATTGCATATATTTTCAAAGATGTGGATGAGTTAACACTGATGCTACTATAATAACTTTTGAATATCTAGAAATTAACATTAACCTCATGATGAACATTTGGATTTACTTTTACTCAGCAGTGAATTGCTTATAATCAAAGGACTTTTTAACAACCGGTTCTGGAGAATGTACATAGGCAAAAAACACAAAACTAAGCTAAACTAAGCAAATCAGAGATCTATATAGGAAATATAAGGTATAAATATTCTCATATTTCTGAGGATATACAGACTGATAATGAGAACATGGCTTCCTATTTGGTGGGTGCTTGCCCATCCATATATTTTCCAATATTATCATAACTACTGAAAACAGAGCTACCTCCTCCTTAGCAGAAGGAAACATCTTTGAGAAAATGTAGAATTTCTTACAGAGAATAGATATTCTTCTGCAGTGGGTAAGCAGATTAAATCTTATGCAAGATAATGAGATAGTCTGCAATTTAAAAAATGTTTTTTACTCATGTATTTACATTATTTCTTAAGTTTATAGACAAAATTAATTGATAGGTTTAATTTGGACATATTTAATAGGAACATATTGAGTGGTTAGTTGAGAAAACAAGTCTGAAATGTAGAAGAAATGTGGTACCAGCAGAAGAAAGTTGATGCCAAAATAAATTACCAGTAGGTAGATGGGATTACAAGATTCATGGATGAGTAAGATCATCTTTCATGGGATACAAGTATGGGGTCAGGGCAGAACCTTGTGTAGTGGCTATAATCTAAAGACAAAAAGGAAAATCAAGGAGGAAAATGTGACCAGATATTCAGCAAGTATTTCAATAAAATCTAAAAGGAAAAGTCAAATGTTGAATATACAGAAACTAATCTCGAGTGTTATTTGCCTCAAATGCATTTCCCATCTTTTTATTCATTATGTATAAGAATACTGAGCATCACTTATCTTATTGAGTGTACACACAGAATATAAAATACTGACAATTTGAAGAAAGGCTGATTCATATTTCTAATCTTTTCTTCTTTGCTATTATTACATACTTATTTTAATAACACTTTAAAAATGTTTAAATTTAAAAAGTAAAGAAAGATTGGGATTAAAAAAATCTATAGCAAACCATTAGCATTTCAATAATGACATTAAAATTTTCTCTGATTTCAGATGAATTTTATTCCCCCTCAGTTGAATCANTCATATTTCTAATCTTTTCTTCTTTGCTATTATTACATACTTATTTTAATAACACTTTAAAAATGTTTAAATTTAAAAAGTAAAGAAAGATTGGGATTAAAAAAATCTATAGCAAACCATTAGCATTTCAATAATGACATTAAAATTTTCTCTGATTTCAGATGAATTTTATTCCCCCTCAGTTGAATCACATCATAGATTTCAGTAGTTCACGATTTTTTTTTAATTTTGAGGATTATTTGTGATATTACTGAAAATTATGAAACCTTTCTAATGAAAGGCCAGATAGTCAAAATTGCTCTTGAATTTTTCTCAAAAGATCCGATTAAGAATTCATTTGTATACAGGGATATGCATTATTAAATTAATTGCACTCAGAACTAGAAAATATATCATTTAATGGAGAANATATTTGAGAACAATAGAATAAAGTTGAATAAAACAAAAATAATGTTTGAAGAGATGCAGAAGAGGCAGTGAGTTGATCAAATATGGAATAGGGTTGCAGAACAGTGTTGGTGACCCGAATTAAGACAGTGGTTAAGAATTTATAGTGAAAATATTCTGTTCTGTTATATGAAAATTTCATGTAGTAATTATGAGGCTCAAAGTTACAAAATTTTGCAATATGTGTGTGAGAAGAGACATTTATATAAAGCAAACATATTCTTGATAGAAGTCATTATGAAACCAATAAAGCTGAACAGAAAAGGAAATGAAAGTGAAAAAAAGTGTAAGTCACTCAGTCGTGACCAACTCTTTGTGACCCCATGGAGTGTATAGTCCATGGAATTCTCCATGCCAGAATACTGGAGCCTTTCCTTTCTCCAGGGTAATCNTTGATAGAAGTCATTATGAAACCAATAAAGCTGAACAGAAAAGGAAATGAAAGTGAAAAAAAGTGTAAGTCACTCAGTCGTGACCAACTCTTTGTGACCCCATGGAGTGTATAGTCCATGGAATTCTCCATGCCAGAATACTGGAGCCTTTCCTTTCTCCAGGGTAATCTTCCCAACCCTGGAATAGAACCCAGGTCTCCTGCATTGCAGGCAGGTTCTTTACCAGCTGAGCCACAAAATTTTTCCATCAGCTCAGACTCTAGGATTTACATTTTGTTCCCTTAAAAAGAGCTGTTTCCATATTCGTGAAAACAGAGGCCTGGACCTTGTTCAGTATATCCCTCCCCAGAAGGGGTGAAGGAGACCCTAGCACAATTAGAAACTCCTGAGAAAACAGCAAAGAGTTCCAGTTGCCACTTAAAAGATGACTGATAATAACGTTTGGTTCATCCAGACAGTCCCATTATGGTAGTGGATCAGAAAGAAAGCGGGCCAGGTACTTCAGTGAGCACAGAAAAAGTCGCTGCAGTGTCCAAAATAAATTGCCTGATTGACCCTCACATTTATTAATACACGGGGTTCCTCAGCTATGATTAGGATGGGAGCCAACCTAGACAGCATATTAAAAAGCAGAGACATTACTTTGCCAACAAAGGTCCATCTAGTCAAGGCTATGGTTTTTCCAGTGGTCATGTATGGATGTGACAGTTGGACTATAAAGAAAGCTGAGCACTGAAGAATAGATGTTTTTGAACTGTGGTGTTGGAGAAGACTCTTGAGAGTTCCTTGGACTGCAAGGAGATCCAACCAGTCCATCCTAAAGGAGATCAGTCCTGTGTGTTCATTGGAAGGACTGATATTGAAGCTAAAACTCCAATCAATCATTTGACCACCTGATGTGAAGAGCTGACTCATTTGAAAAGACCCTGTTTCTGGGAAAGATTGAGGGCAGGAGGAGAAGGGGACAACAGAGGATGAGATGGTTGGATGGCATCACCGACTCCATGGATATGAGTTCGGGTGAACTCCGGGAGTTGATGATGGACAGGGAGGCCTGGCATGCTGTTGGTGGCGGGGGCGGGGGAGTTTGCAAAGTGTTGGACACGACTGAGCGACTGAACTGAACTTGTGTGGGGACCCCTGGGCATCTTCAGTGCAGATTGTCCTGAAAGCCTGACCTCTGGGGCCTACACCTCGGAAATGAAGGAACTAATTAATTTGTAGAGAGCAGACATTTCAAGTAACTGGAAATACTGGTAAAATAAAATATATGAAATAGTTAATGATAAATGATAGAAATAGCAGAATAAGCCATAAAGAAATGAGACATGGCATGAAGTGGGATTATTGGATCAGTAACTTTTGAAAACTGATCAGATTCATGGTATGAAAAGACTCAAAGGATGACCATGGAAGTGAACAACCTAAGTGGAAAAGATAAAGAAGCTCGTTGAGTATCAGAAATTTTAAAACCTAAGGAGTTCTAGAAATGGAAACAGCATGCATGTGAACGTTATATGAAGTGGGGACTTGGGACAAACAGAACATCTAAACTGGGTAATAAAATCTTTGAGGAGTGGTAGAACCAAACCAGAACCTCCACAGATGACAGTGTTAAGAGAATGATACAGCAGAAACACTTAATCCTTAATGCTTTTGTTCTGAAAAAAGAATGAAGTACTCAATAGTCTGGAATTGCTAATGTAAAAGAAGAAGAACAAAGCATGTGAATTTGAAGGAAAAAAAAAAAAAAAAGAAAAGGAAACAGGAAAAGGCATCAATCAAACACCCTATAAGGTGAATGACATTCTCAGAGTGAGGTCTGCTTTCCAAAGAAAGCAAGCAAAAGAGGGATACAAAAGAAGACAAGGAAGGTTTATACATGTAGCAGGGAAAGTCCAGTAGAAAATTTAAGATTAATATTCACAGATCAATAGAAAGATGGAAAGCTTAACAATTTAATTTCAGCAAACCCTTTGAGAGACAAGCAGGAATATTTCTTATTTGGCCAGAGTAATACAGACCCTATTGTAGATTCAATATTGAAATACAGTGGGGAATATCAATGTATTTAGTGTGTCACAATCCAGTATTAGTAAAGGAAAAATATACATATGCATATATATACATGTGCATTATGTATCAAATTACTATATTGGCTTGGTACCAAATGAGCAGAAGCATAATAGCAAAGGAAGGGAATCACTGAGTGGGCCAAGGGAGATGTCTTAACCTGGCTTTGTCTTGAAAATTACCAAGTATATCCTTTGTCTTAAAGACAGTGTGTTGTTGTTGCCTAGATGCTAAGTCATAGCTAACTCTTTTGTGATCCCATGGATTGTAGCCCACCAGGCTTCACTGTTCATGGGATTTCTGAGGCAAGAATATTGAAGTGGGTTGCCATTTCCTTCCCCAGGGGATTTTCTTGACTCAGGGATGCAACCCACGTTTCCTGCTTTGGCAGGCAGATTTTCTACCACTGAGTCACTAGGGAAGCCCATTAAAGACAATGGAGGATTATAAAAAGAATATATTTAAATAATGACTGAAGATCAGACTTGAATTTTTAGTAAAATCACTCTTGGAATAAAATATAGGATAGATTGAAAGATGAACTGGAAGATTAAAATTCCAGTTATAAGAGAGTTGAATAGTCCATTGATTTCCTATCTTTACTGAGTCCCCATTTGTGTAATAGCTCTGGGCGTCCTAATGAGGGATTCTACACTTTAGTAATATCTGATTCATTCCATTCAGGAAATTATATTTTCAAGTTAGATTGGGAACAGTGATGGGGGAAGGATGCAATACAGAGTGATCAATGAATTCATCTAGCAACATACCGTATGCTTCTTCAAGGTACTGTTTGAGATTTTGAAAAATACTTCTGTTATATAATCTTAATATATTCAGTTATTGTTCCAAGTATTTGATTCCTCCCTGGAATGGTATTTCATAGCTCTGCCCATTGACTTGTAATTCTTATTTTCACCAGAAGAACTTTAATACTTAATACATCGTCATCACCACTGACTGATTTCGACCATATGCCACTTTTTGACCAATACAAAACTAGAATTAGCCGATTCTAAGCTGAGAATGCAAAAAGTACTGTGGGTTTCCGTTTCATCTTCTTGATCAGCTTTCCTCTGTCCTGAGAACAATGTATCTAAAATAGGTAATGCTCCTTCCCGCTAAGTCCTCAAATGAAAAGGTATGTGAATCAGATTTGATTGTGACCTTGAGCCAGGCCCAACTGAGCTCAACCAAACTCATTCAAGCCTGGCAGAATCCAACAGGTCCCAGAAGGACCCAGCAGAACTGCGATTGAGAAACAGCTTTTTTTTTTTTTTTTTGGTGTAAACCATTGTTTTATGACTATTTGTTATGCATTATTGTTGATGTAAAAATGGAATATTACATCTTGTTTTTCCTTTTGAGATTACATACATATAAATATAATGTGTATATGTGTATATTTATGTACATAAGCATGTACATCTGCAGATTGTGATACACTAGATTGCAGTGTTTTACAAAATAGCTAAATAAATACATCTTAAATATCAAAACATATTTATGCATCTTTTAATCTCTTTCTTTTACTTTTAGAATATTTTTCTACAAATATAGATTTCCTTTCTCTTCCTTTTTATTTGAAACTTTTTCAAGGGGTGTGGTCCTAAGATGGTGGAGGAATAGGGCAGGGAGACCAGTTTCTCCCCCACAAATTCATCAAAAGAACATTTGAATGCTGAGTAAATTCCACAAAACAACTTCTGAATGCTGACAGAGGACATCAGGCACCCAGAAAAGTAGCCCAGTGTCTTCAAAAGGAGGTAGGAAAAAATATAAAAGATAAAAAGACAAAAGAGGTAGGGATGGAGCTCCACCCTGGGAAGGGAGTCTTAAAAAAGGAAGAAATTTGCAAACGCCAGGAAACACTCTCACTGCCATGTCTGTGGCAAGCCTTGGAACCACAGAGGACAACATAACCAGGAGGAAAAATAAATAAATAAATAATTAAAACCCACAGATTACATGCCCAATGGTAACTACCCCAGTGGAGAAGCAGTGCAGACNCTAATAGGCTTCCTTCTATTTTCATGAGTGGACTTCCATATGGGTGAGTCTTTCTTAAGCTTACCCTACCCAGTATACTGTTGCAACCTGAGAGCCAGGTATCCCCAGGTCAGGGTGCAGATCCCTAGGCAGGCTGAGGCATGACAGCCTTCTAGAGATCGAATCCCCAGGCAGTTTTGAGGCATAATGGTCTCCCAAGAATTGGGTCCCTAAGCAGGTTGAGGCATGACAATCTCCTGGGACCCCTGGGACTGGTGGATCCCCGAGCAGGTTGAGATGTGACAACTTTTTGAGGACCAAATCCCTAGGCAAGTTAAGGCAGGTTGACCTCCAGGGACCCCCAGACTAGAGTTTGGGCATCCCCAAGGTCTCCAGCATGACCAGTGCTGGGTAGGATTAAGGGGTTGGATATTATACAATATTTCCCTCTCGAGGCCTGCTATTTTCTGGTTGTCCCTCCAGAATATCGTAGAGGCAACATTGTGGGCCCGGATGGGGTTGGGGAAAGGAGCATGAAACAGTAGAGAAGGAGGGAGAGCAAAACCTTTGAAAGAATGACATAGCACAAGGGCATAATGTAAACCGATTAAAATCAACTGGGTCCAACATGACAAGTCAAATTCAGGTAAACCTTAATCCCCAATCTGTAAGCCAAAAGATACACCCAGAGTTGGCAGGACAGCTCTAAGGCAATGTCAAAAGACAGAGGAGTGGGTGGTTCCCAATGGCTAGGATGATCCTCCCACTCATTAGCATATGAATTCACCCCACTGGCAAAACCTAGCTAGGCCACATTCCATGGCCTAAGCCCTTGCCCTCGGCAATGGCCCACACCCTGAAACATGGCTTCTCTCTGAATCCTAGCAAATCCACCTCTTACTGTTTGTCCAGGCTAGGGATAGAGCTGAAGGACAGGCAGAAAAAGCTTTGGGAAAAATGTGCCAAAGAAGCCCCTTCATAGCCTGCCGGAAAATTTGCTAAGTATTCGACCAGTGCTCATAGTTTTCATTGGCCTGATTCTTGGCACAGAGAAGATTAAGGACAGAAGAACCCCTACCGGCTTGGGTAACAGCTACTGGGGCCCAGCAGATAGTGCCTTTGGGACATACAAAAGAGTAGCCTATCCAGAGTCCCTCACTTGCACCCCTGTTCATGGGGGATCCAAGAAAACAAGAAACAAGAGACTGTAAAGGAATTAAGATTTTGTTAGGCATGTCCCTCCAGCTGTAGGAGCGAGGACCTCCTACCTTAACCAGAGGTCTTCTGGAATCTGAGACTGAGCCGTGTGAGCTTTCTGCTAAGTTCATGTTTCACTGTCCTGCTTTCCAGCACAATGGGCCTTCCCGTGCGCTAGATTTTCTTCCCATTCCGCTTCTACTGTGGGAGTTTCGCTGAGTTTGACTCCTGCTTTGCTTGGTCTCTTCTGTGAGGAGGTTGTTTCAACCAGGTTAAACCCAAGTAATGGCACCATAGATGTCACGCAAGTGTATGCTCCCTGGTTCTGTCTTAACACAACAAAGATTTGGAGCAACGAACATTAAAACCCTTGGCACATCACGGCTCTCGGGTCTTGGACAAACCACATTATAGCTCTTAGACAAATCAGTGTTACAGCTCTATTTCATTTAGAAGAAGTGGAGTAGCGAGCCAGTGCGTGGGGGCGGGGGGTGGGGTGGGGAGAGGGAGAGAGTGGGAGAGAGAGAGAGAGAGGTTACACATGCAGGGGAGAGAGAGAAAGAGCATACACATGCAGGGGGGAGGGGGCAGAGAGAAAGAGTGTGCTTTGGCTCCTCCTTTTATATGTTTTTTCCCTCCCCCTGGGCCTACTGTATGCAAATTGGGCTTAGCCAGCAGTGCTATTTGTTCTTCCTGAGGTCTTCACTCCAGTCCTTGGACCTTCCTTTGTTTTATTTTCATGGGCTTTTCCCTTCCCTGTCTTTTAGTCACCACCATTTGGGACTCCTTTTCCCTATTCTAACTACCTAACAATAGCATGTAGGATCATTTCAAGACCATGAGCATCCAATATTGTATTACTATAGCATCTAATCAAGCTTGATAGTTATAAAGAGAATTACATATACAAGAGAGCAGAATTGTTAGCAAAGTTGAGTGATGGGGTATAGACTGCACTACCTTATTTACAGTTGTGTTTTGAAGGAACAATTGGAATCAGCCAGGCTATGAAAAGTGGAAGAATTATATAATATTCCAGGTAAAAAAATCTTTACACTATTACAAGGTAGGATGTACAGGGAATTTTATGATATTTGATTACTGTGGAAAGTCATGAGAAGGTGGCAGAGTTTCAAAGGCATTGAATGTTGTGCTAGAGAAATTGGGCATGGCAACATGAGAGAGCTTGTTTGAAGAACTGGTATGTCTTTTGACATAGGACTTAATCAGAAACAACTCTTCACAGTTTTATCTTCATCTTTTTACGTATTATTTCCTGAAAATCATCTTGGAGATTCAGCAGCATTCAGCTCAGTCCAGATTTGCTTGATAAATATGTCCTAATTAATACAGTATTAACACATAAAAGAAAAAAAAAAACTTAAAACTGGTTAGATATTTGTTGCAATAAGTCACTTTAGTCATGTCTGAAAAGGTATCCCTATAGTCTGTAGCCCTTCTGGCTCCTCTGTCCATGGGATTCACCAGGCAAGAATACTGGAGTTGGTCACCATTACCTCCTCCAAGGGATTGTTACTACTCAGAAATTCTCAGACTAACTGACAAAAATGTGTTAGCTAATACTTCAAAATTATAAAATTATATTAATGAAAATGTCTAAAACTCATAGCTCTCTAAGAAAACACACTTAATGGAATTTTGCATCCATGAATGGAAAAAATAAAATAATTAAAATTTAATTGCAATTTTGAATGAGAACAGCACTTTTAATAATGGTATATATATATGTACATTTTAAAGAATATTATTTTATGTGTCAGTTTGTCATAGTATAACTGACAAAAATTGTCTTTATTTAAGACACACAAAGTAATGATTTGTTATAAATAGAAAATATGAAATGATTAACATAACCAAGCTAATCAGCACAGCCATCACCTCACACAGTTACTATTGTGTGTGTGTGTGGCGAGAACACTTAAGATCTGCACTTGTAAGTTCCAAGTATAAAATATAGTTTTATTAATTATAATCACCATACTGAATATTAACCTTGTAACTTATTCACTTTATAAGTAAAAGTTTGTACCCTTTGATCAACATTTCCTCATTTCCTCCACTTCTCAGTCACAACCACCATTCTAATCTGTTTCTGTGAGTTAGACTCTTTTAGATTCCATATACACATAAGTTCACACAATATTTGTCTTTCTGTGTCTGGCTTATTTCACTTATTAAAATGTCTTCAGATTCATTCATGGTGCCACAAATGGCAGTATTTTCTTCCTTATCTACTGCTGAACTTGTATATATACATATACACACACACACACATATATATATACACATATAGAAATCATATATTATATATACATGTATAAATCATAATATATACATATTAAAATTCCAAAGTTATTTTTCACAGGAAAAAAAAAAAAGAGAGAGAGAATCTTAAAAATCCACAGGGAATCACAAAAGATCCTAAATGGCCAAAGTAATATTAAGAAAGAAGAACAAAGCTGGAGACATTCTACTTCCTTTTTTTAAATTATGTCACAAAGCTATAGTAATCAAAACATCATAGTACTGACATAAAACCAAACTCATAGACTAGAGAAACATAATAGAGTCCAGAAGTAACCACTCTTATATGGTCAGCTTAATTTTTGAATAGCTTGTTTTCAGTGTAAAAAATTCAAAGGACAATTTTACATTTTGATTTATATCCTGTAACTTTGCTGAATTTATTAGTTCTACCAGTTTTGGATTTTTTCTGCTTTATTATTATTATTATTTTTTTGGTTGAGTAATCAGATAAACCATGTCATCTGTAAATAAAGACAATTTGATTCCTTCCTTTATGACTTTTATGGCTTTTATTTTTCCTCTTGCCTTGATGCTCTGGCTAGACTTCCTATACTATGTTGGATAAAAGTGGCAAAAATGGGCATCCTTGTCTTGTTCCTGATTCTACAGTAAAATATTTCAGCTTCTCACCATGGATTGTGATGCTATCTGCAAACCTGGAATGTATGGTCTTTATTATGCTCAGGTACATTCCTGCTACACTGATACATTGAGATTTCATGATAAACGGATGATGAATTTTGTCAAATTTTTTCTTTGCATCTATTTTAAAAATCATTTTTTTTCTTCATTCTGCTAATATTATGCATTGGACCCTATTTGTATATGTTGAACCACCCCAGGGATAAATCTCATTTTATGGAGTATTATTTGTGGCTTCCCTGATAGCTGATTTGGTAAAAAAAAAAAAAAAAAAAAAAAAGTCCACCTGCAATATAGAAGGCTCTGGTTCGATCCCTGGGTCGGGAAGATCCTTGGGAGAAAGGATAGGCTACCCATTCTAGTATTCTGGTCTGGAGAATTCCATGGACTATATGGACTGTACAGTCCATGGAGTAGCAAAGAGTTGGACACAACTGAGCAATTTGCACATCTTTTTAATGTATCATTGAATTGAATTTTCTAGCGGGGATATTGCAAAAATATTTGTATTTTTCTTGGTTTGTCTTTATTTGGGTTTGTTATGAAGATAATGCTGACTTTATATAATGAGTTGGAAGTGTTTATTTTTCAATTATTTCAATTGAAAAATATACACTTCCAACTCATTTTGGCTCAGAGGGTAAAGCGTCTGCCTGCAGTGCGGGAGACCCGAGTTCAATCCCTGTGTCGGGAAGATCCCCTGGAGAAGGAAATGGCAACACACTCCAGTACTCTTGCCTGGAAAATTCCATGGACAGAGGAGCCTGGTAGGATATAGTCCATGGGGTCGCGAAGAGTCAGACACGACTGAGTGACTTCACTTTCAGGAAGAATTTGAGGGTTTGTGTTAATCCTTAAATGCTTATTAGAAATCACCAATGAATACGTGTGGTCCTGAGTTTTTTCCTCTTAAAAAAAACCTTTTATTTATTAATTTTTGGCCACCCTGGGTTTTTGTTGCTGCTCTCAGACTGTCTGTAGTTGCTGCACGTGGGGCTTCTCTTCCTTATGGTGCAGGGGCTTTGCATTTCAGTGGCTTCTATTGTTGCAGAGCAGAGACTCTAGCATGTGGGCTTCAGTAGTTGTAGCAAGAGAGCTCAGTACTGGCAGCTCACTGGCTCTAGACAGCTTAGTTGCCCCTTGGCATGTGGAATCTTCCCAGACCAGGGATTGAACCCATGTCCCTTACATTGGCAGGCAGATTCTCAACCACTAGACCACAAGCGGTGTCTAGTCCTGAGCTTTTTCTGTTGATGGATTTTTGATTACTGACACAATCTATTTACTCCATATTGGTATTTTCTATTTCATTATTTACTCCATCTCATATTTTCTATTTCATTATTCAATATTGGTAGGTTATGTGTTCTAGTAATTGGTTAATACCTTTTAAGTTAACCAATTTATAGGCATATAGTCATTAATAGTAGTCTCTTAATCCTTTGTACTTGTGTGGTATCAGTTTTAATGTCTTCACTTTTATTTTTAATTTTATTTATTAGAAACATTTTTTATTATTTTTTCTTTTTTAGTCTAACTAGCGTTTTCCAATTTTGTTTTTATTTATCTATTTTTTAAAACAACTTAGTATCATTGATTTATCTACTGTCTGTCTAGTCTCTATTTTATTTATTTCCTAGATTTCATCATTTTATTTTTGTGCTATGTTTGTATTTAGTTTGTTCTTTTTCAAGTGCTTGAGTAATAAAGTTAAGCTGTGTATTTGATTTTTCTTTTTTGTTAATATAGACATTTATTGCTATAAACTTTCCTCTTAGAACTGCTTGCTCTGTCTTGTAAATTTTGGCATATTTTATTTCTATTTGGGGTTGTTTCAAGATACTTTTTTGATTTTCATTGCTTTATCATCTGACGCATTTTTGTTCATGAGTGTACTGTTTGATTTCCGCATATTTGGGAATTTTTCAGTTTTGCTTCTGTCACTAGCTTATAGTTTCATACCATTATGGTAGGAAATGATACTTATTTGATGGAGTAATGTTTGCCTAATTCTTCATAATCTATATATCCTTGCATTGGTATCTGTGCATTTGAGGGAGTAATTGTCATTTCCATTCTTTACAGACTGATTTCAGCAGGTAAAGAAAGACCTTCTCTTGCTGGT
>SJYA01000718.1:230481-299252 GCA_006410615.1 Neotragus moschatus | reverse complement strand
AAAAAAAAAAAAAAAAAGTCCACCTGCAATATAGAAGGCTCTGGTTCGATCCCTGGGTCGGGAAGATCCTTGGGAGAAAGGATAGGCTACCCATTCTAGTATTCTGGTCTGGAGAATTCCATGGACTATATGGACTGTACAGTCCATGGAGTAGCAAAGAGTTGGACACAACTGAGCAATTTGCACATCTTTTTAATGTATCATTGAATTGAATTTTCTAGCGGGGATATTGCAAAAATATTTGTATTTTTCTTGGTTTGTCTTTATTTGGGTTTGTTATGAAGATAATGCTGACTTTATATAATGAGTTGGAAGTGTTTATTTTTCAATTATTTCAATTGAAAAATATACACTTCCAACTCATTTTGGCTCAGAGGGTAAAGCGTCTGCCTGCAGTGCGGGAGACCCGAGTTCAATCCCTGTGTCGGGAAGATCCCCTGGAGAAGGAAATGGCAACACACTCCAGTACTCTTGCCTGGAAAATTCCATGGACAGAGGAGCCTGGTAGGATATAGTCCATGGGGTCGCGAAGAGTCAGACACGACTGAGTGACTTCACTTTCAGGAAGAATTTGAGGGTTTGTGTTAATCCTTAAATGCTTATTAGAAATCACCAATGAATACGTGTGGTCCTGAGTTTTTTCCTCTTAAAAAAAACCTTTTATTTATTAATTTTTGGCCACCCTGGGTTTTTGTTGCTGCTCTCAGACTGTCTGTAGTTGCTGCACGTGGGGCTTCTCTTCCTTATGGTGCAGGGGCTTTGCATTTCAGTGGCTTCTATTGTTGCAGAGCAGAGACTCTAGCATGTGGGCTTCAGTAGTTGTAGCAAGAGAGCTCAGTACTGGCAGCTCACTGGCTCTAGACAGCTTAGTTGCCCCTTGGCATGTGGAATCTTCCCAGACCAGGGATTGAACCCATGTCCCTTACATTGGCAGGCAGATTCTCAACCACTAGACCACAAGCGGTGTCTAGTCCTGAGCTTTTTCTGTTGATGGATTTTTGATTACTGACACAATCTATTTACTCCATATTGGTATTTTCTATTTCATTATTTACTCCATCTCATATTTTCTATTTCATTATTCAATATTGGTAGGTTATGTGTTCTAGTAATTGGTTAATACCTTTTAAGTTAACCAATTTATAGGCATATAGTCATTAATAGTAGTCTCTTAATCCTTTGTACTTGTGTGGTATCAGTTTTAATGTCTTCACTTTTATTTTTAATTTTATTTATTAGAAACATTTTTTATTATTTTTTCTTTTTTAGTCTAACTAGCGTTTTCCAATTTTGTTTTTATTTATCTATTTTTTAAAACAACTTAGTATCATTGATTTATCTACTGTCTGTCTAGTCTCTATTTTATTTATTTCCTAGATTTCATCATTTTATTTTTGTGCTATGTTTGTATTTAGTTTGTTCTTTTTCAAGTGCTTGAGTAATAAAGTTAAGCTGTGTATTTGATTTTTCTTTTTTGTTAATATAGACATTTATTGCTATAAACTTTCCTCTTAGAACTGCTTGCTCTGTCTTGTAAATTTTGGCATATTTTATTTCTATTTGGGGTTGTTTCAAGATACTTTTTTGATTTTCATTGCTTTATCATCTGACGCATTTTTGTTCATGAGTGTACTGTTTGATTTCCGCATATTTGGGAATTTTTCAGTTTTGCTTCTGTCACTAGCTTATAGTTTCATACCATTATGGTAGGAAATGATACTTATTTGATGGAGTAATGTTTGCCTAATTCTTCATAATCTATATATCCTTGCATTGGTATCTGTGCATTTGAGGGAGTAATTGTCATTTCCATTCTTTACAGACTGATTTCAGCAGGTAAAGAAAGACCTTCTCTTGCTGGTTCCCCTGGGCCAGAAATCCCTAATGTAATCCCATTAGGGATTACCTCTGCAATCACAGTCCATTTGGGTTCAGGTAAACTCCTGTGGCTGCTGCTGGGTATTTACTAGTTTGGCAAGACTGTGGCCAGTGCTTGGGCAGGTATGGATCCTGTCTGGTCCCTGGGCAGACTGGATGGACTGCTTCTAGGTCCATGATCAGCAGGGCTGGTGCTGAGACAAAGGTCGTCTTCAGGTCTGCATTTGATGGGCATATTACTAGGTGTGGGAATGGGTGTGGCTCCACCTGGCCTCTGGGTAGGCTCTCACGGGATCACTGTGAGGGTCCCTTGGCAAGGCAGGATTGGAGCTGATTTGTGGCTGAGAGAGGCAGAAATAAAGTCAATGGATTACTTTAGGTTCTGGAGCTGAGGCTGTGGTTTTTAGGCCTTCTTCTGGGGACACGAATGGGCAAGTTTCCTGAGCAAGCAGGATTGTCTACAGATCATAGCTCAGATGGGTTGAAGTTGAATCATAGTACTGCTTCAGGATCTCCAGGTAGACCCAGATTAGTGGGCTGGTATCTTGGACAAAGGATGGGGTGTCTCCCACTGGGCCCCTTAGGCAGGCAGGATCACACCTGAACTGAGGTAGCTGAGGTGCTGGAGCTGTGTCTTGGACTGCTTCAGGGTACACAGCTGAGACCAAAGTTGGTAGGCCTGTTACTTGAGACTCAGGTAGATGTTACTCCTCCTAGGGGACTTGGAAGATGGTGCTGGCAGCAGAAGCAATACAGGGCTGTAGCAAAATGCACACAGAGATGGTGTTTCCAGGTCTGTAGCTGGGACCACAGTTGGCAAACTTGTCACCTGGACATGCGTCTGCCTTCTCAAAACTGCCCTCCTTGGTCTTGAGTTTCAACAAGGTTTTGCAACCTTCCTGCCTGAATCCCAAAGCTCCCATAAAGGCATGCTTATCTATAGAGGACTACCACATTATTGCTGCTGTATGGGGGGTTAGCATCAGAGGATATTTTATCCTGTCATTTTACTGACATCACTGCTAATACTTGAATAAGCAAATTTGATTGAGGTCATTGAATTAATGCATTAGAAGGTAGCTTGTCACTTTAGACAAATTTCTTATAAGGCAGAAATTAAAAAATAATTGGCATTCTTTCCATAGTATGGTCTGTGCATTAAGTATAAAATTCATTAATATTTATAAAGAATGTTTCTATACTCACTTAAAACTATTATTTTTCTGGTGCATTTTTAGCAGGTGTTTGTATCTCTTCATTAAAAAATAATATCAACTAAAGCATATTCTCACAGAAGCTTTGATATACAAAATCCATTGGTACCAAATTACTTGTAATGCTTAACTGTCAAGGTTAATTACCTAGATACACCTTTTCTTGCAACAACTTTTGTAAGAAACAAGTTGACTCAGCTGAGGCAATTAACATTTTAACAACATCATCAAATACACAATAAACAAACAAAAAAATTTCCTGAAATCATACTTTTTAGCTTCAAAATTATTATGCCAAAACAGTTAAAAATCTGAGATGTATTTAATGTGACCTGTGACATATTACATTCAGTCATATTATTAGACATTTAAAAAATTAACCTTTCCACATTCCCTAAAACTTTGTTTAATATTTAGGAGATAGGATAACTTCATTAAGTCTCCTTTCTTCTAAAGACTTAACGATTTTATCCTCTTATTTTTAATTTTATTTTATTTTGCTTTTCCATTATTTTTCCATTCCTACATTCACACACTGGTCAAAGAGCTTACTGATAAAGGTTTGCATTTTTTTTTTTGGCATTTTCAGTGTTCCTATATACTTTCCTACATTCATTTTGTTCTTGCAAATATCATTGAGTCTGTAAACTGAAAAAATTCCTTAAGGTCATTAACGTGGCAGCTAACTCAGAGCATTCTTAAATTTGTTCTGTGCAGTACTTGCCAGTGTATGGTGAAGTACCTAGTTTTATATAAATCCATTGCAACTTTCCATCTTTCTTCTTTAGCTCACAATAGTTATGTAACTCACCATTGTTTCATTTAATGTACTTCACTTCTGGGTGGTTTTTGTCTGAAAAGTATCTAATGTATCTATGTCTACATTGCCAAGTAGCAAAATTATTTAGTATTCTATTTCTTCTTCCAGGAACTATTAATTCCATATTCAAATGGAAAACTTCCTTTTATTGAACCAGATGAGATCATTCATTTTATAACAGCTTTTCTTTTTAAGGCTTAATTTCATTTTATATATTTGTCAATGAAAATTCTGTCCTCAAAAGTCTTTAGTTTCTATTATTTCACTGTTTAGGCTTTGTTAACTTGAATCTATGTTAAAAATGCATCTTCTTTTTTTTTTTTTTTTACAAAGTGATATAATTCTAACTCTTTAAATTATCATATTTTGACTTTTCTTTATAATGAAAAATGAGAAATGAGGCATAGAAGTGTCTGGGTAATGAACTGAATATTAGTTTAGTCCTTCAATAGGCAGTGAACTAATAAGAGGCTATATATTTACTGTAGTTTATATTTTAAAATACTCTTATTATCCCCTTTTTAAAAATTCTAACTAAACAAAAGAAATTATATTGTCATAACTTTTTAAACTTTATATCCCATGTAACAATCTTGATTCCAGTCCACCTTAACTAAATTGTATGTTAAAAAGAAGGTGTGGTTGATTTTAGCTGCAGTTTCTATTAGCTTAGCAAAGAGATGGGCGTAACAAGAGTTGAATAAGACAGTTTTTGGTGTAGGAGACAGATTTACAGAAGATGCAACCAGAGTATAAACCTATTTTAGATGGAAAGTTTAGTGAAAACGGTAACATATCTAAGATAATGGGATCAACCAAACAAGATCCTCAAAATTCAAGCACACAAGTTATTGCTATGAATAATCCCAGGAAAATACCTGAATCCAAGCTAGTAGATAACAGAAGAGCCATGCTAGAGGCAATCTGGAACAGGTATGGAGAAGGTGCAACAAATTATCTATGATATTGTTCCTAAACTTCTTTGCCTTAGGCTCTGGCCTTAGCTGATACCTGCATATCAGAAGGAGGCTAGCAAATAAAATTAAATAAATATATAAGAAAACATGTTGGTGCTACATTACTCAAAACATGATATTCAACACTGGCATAATACAATATGTAGTCAAAACATTGTCTCCTACCACTGCTGGGTCCAGAGGAAATTCTTCTCATTTCTTGCCACCATGTCTTTATTCCAAGAAGATTTGCTTATTGTTCCTCTGTTGCCATAGGAAAGAGACAGAGTTTAATTAAGAGGAACGACAAATTAATATATTTGACAAATTTTTATTTTGCATGAATATAATACATTCTTGCAAAATAAATTTTTACAAAAATTGACTAATTTGAAGTAAATTATAAAAATTTAAATTCAATATAGTGCTGAAGAAGTGATGCTGTAGAACTGTGGTGCTAGAGAAGACTCTTGAGAATCTCTTGGACTTCAAAGAGGTCAAGTCAGTCAAACCTAAAGGAAATCAATCCTGAATATTCATTGGAAGGACTGATGATGAAGCTGAAGCTCCAATACTTTGGCCACTTGATGTGAAGAGCTGACTCACTGAAAAAGATCCTAATACTGGGAAAGACTGAGGGTAGGAGAAGAGGGAGACAGAGGATGAAATAGTTGGATGGCATCATTAACTCAATTGACATGAGTTTGAGAAAACTCTGGGAGATAGTGAAGGACAGGAAAGCCAGATGTGCTGCAGTCCATGGGGTCACAGAGTTGGACGTGACTTAGTGACTGAACAACAACATGACTAAAGTAAAGAAATAATGACTGGAGTAACATTGCAGTATTCCCAGAAAATCTGAATGAGAAAAAAACTTTTATGACAATGAAAAAGAATCATTTTCAAAAATTGATTTATATTCAGACAACTTTCTGGCCGTTATCAATCAAGGTAAATTTTTGATTTTTTAAAAATTGAATAAATTGATTTATTTCCTGATTTCTTTATAATACTGTAGCTTCAAAAAATGTAAAATTTCGAAAACCATTGTATGAATTTATATACTGCATGAGCTAAGTAAAAAATTTACTATAACAAAATGAAAGTATTTTAATAAGAGTGTGATGATAATAGTTTATTATATGAGAGTTCTTTATAATCATTGAATATTATATCTGTGGTTAATGTCTGAATCTTAGGATTCCTTAATGAATTCTATTGATAATTCCAGTTTTTCCTGTTTCAACAAAGTGTCTCCAACTTGAATTTATTAAGACTATCAGATTTCAAGGAGACAGGAAACATTTTGTGTTACTGTCAGTTAAACATAAATTATGTTACAATATAAAATGTAATAATTTAATGTGATTTATCTTAAATATCAATATATTTATAAATATTTATAATTTATTCTTATCTTATTACTTATTCAGACATCTTGGCTCATCAAAGAATACTAACATATGAACAATAATATTTAAATATAGTTACATCTGATAGCTTACTGACTTTCAGTGATAAATATAGTTTTGCATGGATTGCTCAATTTTGTCTTATAGAATGTACTTTTCAAGGTAAGAGGATAGATGACATATAATTGAACAATTTATTTGCTTCATTCGTAACTTGTATGTGAGTCTGTATCAGTACCTGCCCAACCCCCTACAGGGGTAGGTGTGATTATCTGAAAGAGTAATTTCTTTTGTTAGAAGCTTTTCAAAAAATATATTTACTTATCTCTTGGTCATTCTTTTTACAATTTTTTTTTTTTTTTAGAATTCTTTTTTCTGTAATGAAAACAACAACCAAAATTAAATGTTTTAGAGATTTAATCATGGTTTTCATATTCATGTTTTTTCTCTTATCTGCTTTATCAATTTTCATTTTCATATAAACTCATATTCTATTTTGTTCCTATGTTCCTTTTCGCTCTATGAGTAAACTGGCCTTATTTTTTAAACCAAATACATATGAATTACAAAAGAATTACTGTATCTTATTTAAATTAATTGAAGCAAAATTATATCACATTATAAAACAATTATGTACACTTAATAAATATATTTTTCTAAAAATAATACAATTGTATGAAATAACAATGGGGTTTGATAATTTGGAGTTTTAACACTGATCAAATAAAGTTTCTTTTTTTCCTTTTTTTTTCCAAGTCAAACCAATTATTTTATGTAGATGACTGTGAAAGATTTGAAGAAAAATTTTGATATAGTGACATTCCTGCTGCTGCTAAGTCGCTTCAGTCATGTCCGACTCTATGCGACCCCAGAGACGGCAGCCCACCAGGCTCCCCCGTCCCTGGGATTCTCCAGGCAAGAACACTGGAGTGGGTTGCCATTTCCTTTTCCAATGCATGAAAGTGAAAAGTGAAAGTGAAGTCGCTCAGTCGTGTCCAACTCCTAGCGACCCCATGGACTGCAGCCTACCAGGCTCCTCCATCCATGGGATTTTCCAGGCAAGAGTACTGGAGTGGGGTGCCATTGCCTTCTCCAATAGTGACATTAAGTACACCTGAATATGGCTTTCCTGTAGCTCAGTTGGTAAAGAATCTGCCTGCAGTGCAGGAGATCCTGGTTTGATCCCTGGGCTGGGAAGATCCCTTGGAGAAGGAAACGCAACACACTCCAGTATTCTTGCCTGGAAAATCTCATGGATGGAAGAGACTGGGGGTTACAGTCCATGGGGTCACAAGAGTTGGCACGACATAGCAACTAAATTACCATATCTGTATGTATCAGCACATAAAATCAGAGATAGTCTTTCTGGGAGTAAAATATGATATACAGTACATCTACAATGACAACTTGAACTGTGGCAACTTTCATTTTATTCATATGAACAATGCAATCGTTAGAAATAATTTAATAATAATAGGTGGTAATATTTACTTCTGCCCTACATATGAAATCTCTAAACTCAAATTTAAAATGTTTACCAATTTAAACTGAAAATGTATTTTTCAGAATACTTTAAGAAAATGCAGTTAATAGAACATGCATACACAGGAAAGTGTGTGTGTGCTAAGTTGCTTTAATCGTGTCCAACTCTATGGGACCCTATGGACTGTAGCCCATCAGGCTCCCCTGTCCATGGCATTCTCCAGGCAAGAATGCTTAAGTGGGTTGCCATTTCCTCCTCTAGACACTTTAAAGTAATACCCACAAATTTTAAAGTTTGCAGTGAATTATCACTCAAATTCTAAAACTTTGGTATTGAATCCAGGAATGGCTTTCCAAACTTGAATTTCAAGTTGTAATCAGTAAAACAACCACTAATTCTCTAAAAATTAAAACAAGAACCTTGTTATCATTCAAGCATTTAATTAGAGCTTCAAAAGTAGATTAATTGTAATTGAATAAGTAATAAAATATAGCTTGGCATTTTTTTAAGAGAAATCTAAATTAACATGGTTAATTAAATTACTTTATTTTTTGCTTTGTCAGTAAAATTAGTCCTTCTCATGTCCTTAGAGTTGAAAAGCAAATAATCTGTACAAATAAATGATCTTTTTTTTTTTTTAATTTTAACCTCACAGAAATTGCAGTCTATAAAGGCAGGTTTCACTTTTTATAATAAATGCATTTCAAAATGAACTTTTGATATCTTATATGTTTTTATTTCTTTCTTTTGCCTGCCATAGATATTTCATTATATAGCATCATTTTTCTCCATCCTTCTTATCTTGATAAACAGACTAGAGAAAAATTTATATCAATATAACTGTATTAATCTCTAAGTTAATGCCAAAGTTAATGTGAATGATAGAATGCATATATGTAACATGACCCAAATTATTTCTTATTTAATATATATTTTGGCCAATAGCTGCTAACTCAGCTGCTCCTAATTTTAATTCATACAAAAAAATGTATCAGTTCTTTACTATATTCTAAACCCTGTTCTAAGTATAGGACACAATAAGAAAAACTTGGTCTCTGAACTAAGAAATACACATTTTGTTCTGGAAGCAGTGGATGAACTATAAGCAAGAAAAAAATCACACACAAAACAAATCAGTATCATAAAAGGATACATGTTTTGCTGAAAATATGAGACTACCCATGATATTAAGTAAAAGAGGTTCAGTTCAATTCAGTCACTCAATCGTGTCCCACTCTTTAAGTATCTTTAAATTGCCTGAAGGAGACTTGGTAGGAGTGATTTTAGGTAAAGCTAAAATAGTAAGATTGTAATCACTTCAGCTCTGTGGGAGTATTGCAAGCAAAGGAACAGAAAATACAAATGCTCTGTTATCTGAAAGAAAATCAATTATATTAGTAGTAACTAAGGGGCAGAGCTATGCAGATGACACCACCCTATGGCAGAAAGTGAAGAGGAACTCAAAAGCCTCTTGATGAAAGTGAAAGNGCATCACTGACTCGATGGACATGAGTTTGGGTGAATTTCGGGAATTGGTGATGGACAGGGAGGTCTTGTGTGCTGCAATTCATGGGGTGGCAAAGAGTCGGACACGACTGAGCAATTGAACTGAACTGAACTGAACTGAAGGAGCAGAGGTCATGTCAAGATCATAGGTATTCATTTGTGGCTTCCCTCATAGCTCAGTTAGTAAAGAATCTGCCTACAATGAGGCAGACCTGGGTTCTCTCCTTGGGTCAGGAAGATCCCCTGGAGAAGAAAATGGCAACCCACTCGTGTACTCTTGCCTGGAGAATGTCGGCAGAGAAGCCTGGCAGGTTATAATTCATGGGGTCGCAAAAAGCCAGACACGACTTAGCGACTAAACCACCAAGGAGCAGAAGCATACTAAGGGTTTCTGAGCCATTGCAGGGAATTTACATGTTATTACAAGTTTGGAGAAAAAGTACTAGAAGTTTTAAACACTGGCATTCAAGTTTTACTCTTGAATGTCAGAAATCTCAAATATTTACTCTGATAGGTGCTTGGGGAATAAACAGAGAAGGGTGACTACCTAGGGACCAGAAACAAGGCTCTTTGCACACTTGTGTAGCCTGATTTAGAGATAATCACCATCATACTGAAGATGTTAGAGATACAGTGGGAAAGAAGGAAAATTATTTATGATATATTTTAGAGATGGGGCTGAAAATATTTGCTGAAAGAAGAAAAAAAGTCAGCAAAGATTCTCATGCTTTTGGTTTAAGCAGTTGAGTTAGTGTTTGTGCCATTCACTAAGGAAAGGAAGCATCAGATAGAACACTTTCACGGGACAAAACCAAAAGCTCCATTGGGATATCCTGAATTGGACATGTATGCTCTAAGTGAGATATCCAATAAGGATAAAGGATTAAATAGATAGATAGACAGATAGCTATATAATTTACATGAAGGAAAACAAAGCATATTTGCATGTTGATGAAAAAATTTGAGAGAGAATATTTATGAAGGTGACAGAGAAGATTACCAGAAAAAGTAGTTTAGAAAGAGATAGGTAGAAGTAGATTACAGTGATTGTTATAAATATTTAGAAAAGAGGCTGAGGACATAGGGGAGCCTTGACAACAGAATGCATATTCCTGACAGCTCAAGTGAAAGAATTTGGGATGGTGAAGAAGAATGTAAGACTGGATTAGATTTAATGATGTACAGGGCAGTTTGGAGATAAAAATCTGGTTAGCAATGGATGACCACGGAGGCATAAACATGATTTTTGACCCAAGAAATCAAGAATAGGAAACAGAATAGTAGTAGTGCCAGATCTCTCAGATAGTACTTCTCAAACTATGTGTGGCAGAAGACTATTTTTCCCCTCTGCATCAGAGAAGAATATTTACTAATGTAAAAATAAATTTATGGGGAAAAGATTACATATTTTGATACTACAGCAATATTTCTGTAAATATTTACTCCAATTTCCATGTTATTTCTTTGTATATCAGTAAAAAAAATTTTCCAAGTGACACCAACTTGAAAAATATACTTTAAGATTTCCTTAGGTCAGTGTGAGAAACAGATAAATCTCTACTTCAGAACAGCATTCATTTGTGTGTGTGTGTGAAGCTGACAAGAGTAAAATCTGGCAATCTGTAAAATGTTTATTTAGTTAGGTATTTTATTTTTACTTTTAAATCATATACACATTATTGTATATTATATATTACATTATAAGTATAATGTATAATATAAGTATATTACATATAACATGTTTGTGCATATTAAATAATAATGAAATAAAAGGGACAAGGTGGTCACTTAAAAAGTACACATGAAATCACTGATGAAAAGATAAAAACTCATAATACTACTTAAAAGGTTATCAGAATATAATGCAAAAAATTGGCACCAATGATAAGAGATACGGATCTGTGTTGAGAAAAATTTTCTTCAGGCTTAACATTATGGCACATCCAAGCTTTATTTATAAAGCACTGTTTTGATTATGTTAATACTAAGCTCTTCATAGCAGTACTAATAATCATTACCTGACTCAGTACATGTGGATTCCAGAAACTGAGTAATAGTACTTCCTCAGGTCTGAATACTATTACACCTGTCATAGTTCTGCATTTGGACAGATATTTCATAACACAGAGAAGAACTGGGGAAAAGTGGACTATGAAGAAAAGCCAATGGCAATTGGGAGGAGTTGTGGGGTATTGGTAAGAATTCATGCTTTTTAGAGTATTGACATGAATAAAGTTTAGAAGGATATGTGGAAACATAAAAATCCAGTTATAGATGAATCCTACCGAAAATTTAATGTATTTACTCCAATGAATTATATTTATTTAGAATGACACAGAAAAAAAATATTTGAGATAGGATGAAGATTATTCTCCAGTAGGGAACTGATTCAAAAGTCTAAATTCTATTAAAAATGAGGAATTTATTTGAGTCTTTATATATCACCTTGTCCTCTATCTACAGAACTAAGACTGCAAATCCCATTTCTGTAGAACTAAAAGTCACTAGTCAAAGCTATAGTTTTTTCCAGTAGTCATGTATGGATGTGAGAGTTGGACTACAAAGAAAGCTGAGTGCTGAAGAATTAATGCTTTTGAACTGTGGTGTTGGAAAAGACTCTTGAGAGTCTCTTGGACTTCAGGGAGATCCAACCAATCCATTTTAAAGGAAATCAGTCCTGAATATTCATTGGAAGGACTGATGCTGAAGCTGAAACTTCAATACTTCGGCTATGTGATGCGAAGAACTGACTCATTTGAAAGGAGCCTGATGCTGGGAAAGATTAAGGGTGGAAGGAGAAGGGGACGTAGAGATGGTTGGATGACATCGTTGACTTGATGGACATGAGGTTGAGCAAGCTCTGGGAGTTGGTGATGGACAGGGAAGCCTGATGTGCTGCAGTCCAGTCCATGGGGTCACAGAGTCAGACACAACTGAGCTACTGAACTGAACTGAATTGAAAAGTCACTAAGAGTTGCTACTATGTGGCCAAGGAAAAGTGAAAAGACAAATGCTCACTTCCTCCACTATAGATTTCAAAGCATAAGTCATGCTGAAAATAAGTAGGAAAGAAATTCTAAATTGGATGAGAGATTTGCTTGTTTATACTAGCATGGACAGAAGTTTATTTAATGACTGTAGGCTGAGATATCTGCTATTATATGTGGGTGACTGAGAAAGCTATGGAATAGATTTTAGACTGTATGCATGTGTGAATAATGATCTTACCAGATTTCAGAGGGCAGCATTGCATAATAATGTTTATTTTTAAGGATTTCCAACTAAGCCCATTTCATCCTGGCTTACATATTGACAGATCACACAATGCCTTGTTTGAGAGTTTCTCATAGACTTCTACCAGATAATCAAACTAATTTTCTACTCTTTGGTATATGGATGGTCTCAGTTATCAGGCTCGTGCAGAGTGAGATGTATTCATGTAGCTGTATTCCAACAAATAGCAAAAGAGCAGTAATTATGTGTTTCATTTCCAGCAACATAAGATCAATTAAAATTTTTTATGCACTCTATACTTCATTCTTTATTCTTCTATCAGGCACATGAAGAGGACAAGAAAGCTCCAGGTACTGGTAGAGAAATACAGAATAAGAACCTGGGTCACTGAATAAACTAATGAAGGAGAAATGATCTATCTTCCTGTGCATTTGTCAGCTATGGTTTTGAGGGTAAAATAGATAATTCTATTGTGTTAAGTAATTTTTTTATGGGGGTTCTTTTTCTATAGCACTTAGCCTATCTTACCTAGTAGAATGAGTGACATCCACAGCACAAAAAGAGATGTAAAAACTTTTTCTATATTGTTGTTCAGTCACTCAGTCATGTCCAACTCTTTGAGACCCCATGGACTGCAGCACACCAGGCTTCCCTGTGCTTAACCATATCCCACAGCTTGCTCAAACTCCATTGTCCACTGAGCAAATGCAAATGTCCATTGAGTTGGTGATGCCATTCAACCATCTCATCCTCTGTCCCCTTCTCCTCCTGCCTTTAATCTTTCCCAGCATCAGGGTCTTTTCTAATCAGGCTCTTTGTATCAGGTCCTTTTCTATATTAAAGGAAGTGTACTAATTTCTAGAAGATTCACAAGAAGAAAATACTTCTGAAATTATATAATCCAAGATCCAAAGAACAAATTTAAAGTGCTGCATTCATCCTAAAGGAATTGCGAGAAATTTTCCCTCACACATGAGTAAAACAAAGTCATAAGAAATGAGACAGAAGAGATTAGAAGGTAAGGAGACAACTGAAAGATGAGAGTAAAAATGAAAAAAAAAAAGTCTACAATATAGGAAACGAAGAGAGAATTTGACACTGCAGAAAATCAAATCAGTAGCCTGAAAGACAAATATGAGGAGTTCTCCTAGAATGCACGGAATAAAAGGTAACGAACTTAAAATGTTGATATGGAAGAAGAATAAAGCCAAGGTTAGGTAATAAAATGAAAATATACCAATATTTTTTTTCTTCCCAGAAGCAAATATATATATTGAAATATATATATGAAAATATATGATGAAGATCTCAAATATATAATGAAAAATCTCAAGCTGAAGANCACGGAATAAAAGGTAAGGAACTTAAAATGTTGATATGGAAGAAGAATAAAGCCAAGGTTAGGTAATAAAATGAAAATATACCAATATTTTTTTTCTTCCCAGAAGCAAATATATATATTGAAATATATATATGAAAATATATGATGAAGATCTCAAATATATAATGAAAAATCTCAAGCTGAAGAGATTAATTATTTTATGGTTTGCTCAGGAATTATCAACAATAAGGCATTATTGTGATACAATTTTGAACTACAAACATAAGAGAAACAGAAACTATGCAATGGGGAATGGAAAAAGAGACAGATGAGCAAGCACACGTGAATACCAACAAAAGAAGAAAAATTGGTGATCAGCAAGCATACGGTCCTGTCCAAAATGTCCACTGAAACGTTTGATCCTTGAAATTTGGTCCTATCAAAAATTTGATCCTATCCACACTTAGAAAACATCCCTGACATCAAACATCCCATAACTTTTATGTATGCTTTTAGGTTACAGGATGAATCCATAGAAAAACACTATCATGCCTTACTAGCCCAATAATTGTGTTGTGGCCATATTGGCAATAATAATAATTTTTGACTAGCAGGTATGATAGAAGAGCAGAATTCAAATTTACTATGTGTACTGAAAGAAACTTCTACAGTTAGAGAAATGAACAAAAAGTCCAGGATGGAATCTCGAGATACATGGTACACTAATATGTCACTGGGCATGTATTTGGATAAGACTGGGTCATTAAATATGGGGGAATATGAAAGGAAGAGCCTGGTCAGATCACTACATAAAAAGAACAGTGAATAAGCTGACACAAATGCTTTACAAAACATCTTGTGTGTTGGGGAGGAGTGAGAAAGCATATGACTGTCTTATTACACAGGGTTCATGTGTAATAACTGTCATGAGGAGGATGCTGGACACTCAATAAACCCCCTGCTACAACTACCCCATCTCCCAAGGTTATGAGTGATGTTTCTCTTGAGTCAGCATCCTATAGATGTATGATCACAGTAGACTGCAAGAAGCATCTGCTGCTATTTGGAAAGATTTTATTAGTGTGACTCTCGCACAGCCATTGGTTGGTACCTATCTCCTCACTGATCCAGTTCAGCTGAACAAGGTGTTGAATCCTTAAGATGTTAGTAGGGTTTTCCCTTCCAAAAAACCAGTGACCATTTTATCAGATGGTTACAAAAGAAAAAATAATAACCATTCTGTTGCTTGGCAATATGACATCTTTATTTGAAAATTCTTGGTAGAATATGGCAGAAACAGTGTACTCACAAAAAGAAAAGCCAATGCTACCTTAATGACTCTTATTATCATTTCCATTCTTTTTTAAAAAAAATTTAATTTATTTACTTCGTTGGAGTCTAATTACTTTACAATACTGTAGTGGTTTTTGCCAAACATTGACATGAATCTACCATGGGTATACACGTGTTCCACATCCTGAATCCCCCTTCCACCTCCCTCCCCGTCCCATCCCTCAGGGTCATCCTAGTGCACTGGTCCTGAACGCCTTGTCTCATACATCTAAACTGGATTGGTGATGTGTTTCACATATGACAATATACATGTTTCAATCCTATTCTCTCAAATCATCCCACCCTCACCTTCTCCCACAGAGTCCAAAAGTCTGTTCTTTATCTCTGTGTCTCTTTTGCTGTCTTGTATGTAGGATCATTGTTATCATCTTTTTAAATTCCATCTCTATGTGTTAATATACTGTATTGGTGTTTTTCTTTCTGACTTACTTCATTCTGTATAATAGGCTACAGTTTCATCCACCTCATTAGAACTGATACAAATGCATTCTTTTTAATAGCTGAGTAATACTCCATTGTGTATATGTACCACAGCTTTTTTATCCATTCATCTGCCAATGGATATCTAAGTTGCTTCCATGTCTTAGCAATTGTAAACAGTGCTTCAGTGAATACTGGGGTACACGTGTCTCTTTCAATTCTGGTTTCCTTGGTGTGTATGCCCAGTAGTGGGATTGCTGGGTCATATCGCAGTTCTATTTCCAGTTTTTTTTAGGAATCTCCACATTGTTCTCCATAGTAGCTGTACTAGTTTGCATTCCCACCAACATTGTAAGAGGGTTTCCTTACTCCACACCCTCTGGAAAAAGATATTTGCACTGTGAAGAGAGGAGAATCTATAATTGCCAAAGTACAACTAGTCAAGATTTGGATAATGTTACAATCATTCAACTTGGGACAGAAAGACATTAGCACAAAGTTAGTGTTTGGGGGAAATAAGGAAAACACTGAATACATTAAAATGATACACAGAAGAAGAACCAAATGCAAGATCATCAAAGTACTTCAATGAACTCTGGATGACATTCATTATGAAGAAGTACTGTTAATACTATTAGAAATAAACTCATTGAGGAAGCAAGAAAATAGAATTAAAAACAGATATCAACCTCTAAACCCAGTTTTACTGCATGGAGTTGAAATTCCCAAGGAGTACTGAGTGAACAGACATGAAGAATCATCTCATGTATGATTCTGGTGCTCAAGATGACAAAATAATTCTTATTTACACAACTATAAGAAGACTTGATAGTTAAATGTCACTCATGCCTTATTTGATGAAGAAGGAAATGGCAACCCACTCCAGTACTCTTGCCTGGAAAATCCCATGGATGGAAGAGTCTGGTAGGCTACAGTCAATGGGGTCACAAAGAGTCAGACACAAGTTAAGCAACATAGCAGCAGCAGTGCCTTATTTGATGGAGAAGAGGGCAACAGAGCATGAAAAGTGTGTCAGAGGATGAGATGACTGGACAGCATCATTGATGCAATGAACATGAACTTGGGCAAAATCCAGGAGATGGTAAGGGACAGGAAAGCCTGGTGTGCTGCAATCTGTAGGATCGCAAATCTGACATGACTGGGCAACTGAATAATAAGAACAAAAACTGTACTATTAAAGGATGACACCTTCAAGATGGCACCAATACACTTCACTCACTTATTTACTATGTACAGTGTAGTATTGGGTTATACTATGCCAGTGATTTATTAACTAAAAATGAAAAGCTGAGAGCACACACACATATACATGTGAAAAAATATTTGCATTTCATGGGAAAAATTTCAGCATTAATCCTTCATTGTGTATGATGTGCTTTGAGATTGTAAATGTGAATGTGATTTGATGACTCCTACCAAATGCACAAATAAAAGGATACTTTTCACTTTCCATAATCACTATGACAAAAACAATATCTTCTCTGAGTCTAACATGTAAGCAAAAGACGAGAGAATAACACATAAATGTACATCCATGTTGTTTTAACTTTCATTTGTGCCTCTAAAAGATGTAAATGAAATTTTGTGTATAATATGGAGAACACAGAAGAAGATTTAGATGAGCTCATGTACTACGTTTAAAGAGTGTATGTCCATGGAAGACATAGATGAGCAGAAGACCAGAAGATCCAAGATTTCCATCCTGTATTTATGATGTTTATATATCAGTGTTTAACAGTTATCACAGAACAAACAATGCAATGGAAAGCTGACAGAGCAAATTACCAAAGCTGATGGTAATGCATCACCCTTCAATATGGTGATTTGTTGAAATGCTAAAAGATGAACAGCAAAGGAATGAGGACGATGTCACCGAAATTATGATGGTCTCATTCCAATATTCTCACCAACTTCACAATACCTACAAAATCAAACTTACATAACTGAACTTGTTAACAGGTAGGATGAACACAAAGCTAAAAATCAGGTCAGTATATACTTAAGAGCAATTGCTCATCGACCTGAGTAATCCTGCCAAACTTCATGATGAAGAAGAACAAAATAAATGTAAAATCAAAATTCATCAGGAATTAGAGTAAAAAATAACAGTTTAAACAAAGTTCAATATCTGTATTATTTAACAAATCTTGGGTCAAATATCTCAAAGGACATGTTGGACAGGCCCAAAATTTAAGGATCTTTTCATGTAGATCAAATGTCTCTGTTAGGACCAAATTTCAATAACTTTGGCAATGACACATGTTCGTATTATTTAACAAATCGCGGAACAAATGTCTCAGTGAACATTTTGGACAGGACCAATTCTCAAGGGTCATTTTAGCATGAACCAAATGTCTCACTCAGAATCAACCTCATAAAACTTCTGGCAAAGTTAAATGTTTGTATCATTTAACAAGTCATAGAACAAGCATCTCAATGAATGCTTTGGACAGCACCAAATTTCAATGACATTTTTCCCATAGACGAAACATCAGTGGACTTTAGGACAGTACCAATATTAAGAAACTTTTGGTGTGGACCAAATACACCAGTGGATGTTCTGAACAGAACCAAATATCCTCCAAACACAGTCAATTGTTCTTATGATGTTACTGAAAACCAAAAAAACAGAGGTACAGATTTCAAAATATTGAGTAGAAAGATACATGACCTCACAATGCTAAATTGAGTGGTCTTTCCTTCTTAAGCTCAAAAAAATAAAAGAAAATATTCTCAGGTATGAATGTTAAAAACTAAGTTTTTTGTATATTTTCTTTCTAAAATGGAGCCTATATATCTAATGAAAAAGAAAAAAACTAAATGTAAGAATTAAATAAGGCAATTATAAACAATTAGAAGTCTGTTAAAAATTAATAGCAAAAATCTGTGGTTATTTTTGTCAATCAGTAAAAAAAATGGCTATGTTAAATATTTCATGAAATAATGAAAAATCATCTGTATTTGATGCAACAGATCTTGGAGTTCTTCAAATGCATGAGATACAGAAAAATTGAACTGCATTAAATAATTTTATTAACATAAGTTATTCAAAATAATTTTAATAATTTTATCAACTAGTAAAAAGTAGACTAAAGACACTTTAAAGAATTAAAAATATACATAAGACTCGAGAAGATTTATGAGTATACACAGAGCAACATATATATATATATACATATAAGGAAAGATACACCCATTTGAATACAGAGTTCCAAAGAATAGCAAGGAGAGATAAGAAAGTCTTCCTCTGTGGTCAATGCAAAGAAAAAGAGGAAAACAATAGAATGGGAAAGACTAGAGATCACTTCAAGAAAACTAGAGACACCAAGGGAGTACTTCATGCAAAGATGGGCTCAATAAAGGACAGAAATGATATGGCCCTAACAGAAGTAGAAGACATTAAGAAGAGGTGGCAAGAATACACAGAAAAAAACTGTACAAAAAAGATCTTCATAACTCAGATAATCAGGATGGTGTGATCACTCACCTGGAGCCAGACATCCTGGAATGCAAAGCCAAGTTGGCCTTAAGAAGCATCACTATGAATAAAGCTAGTGGCGGTGATGGAATTCTATGCTAAGTCACTTCAGTCGTGTCCAACTCTGTGCAACCCCATAGACGGCAGCCCACCAGGCCCCCCCGTCCCTGGGATTCTCCAGGCAAGAACACTGGAGTGGGTTGCCATTTCCTTCTCCAATGCATGAAAGTGAAAAGGGAAAGTGAAGTCACTCAGTCGTATCCGACTCTAGTTGAGCTATTTCAAATCTTAAAATATGATGCTGTGAAAGTGTTGCATTCAATATGCCAGCTAATCTGGAAAACTCAGCAGTGGCCACAAGATTGGAAAAGTTCAATTTTCATTCCAATCCCAAAGAAAGGCAACGCCAAAAGCAATGCCAAATACCACATAATTGCACTCATCTCATACGCTAGATAAGTAATGCTCAAAATTCTCCAAATCAGTCTTCAACAGTACATGAACTGTGAGCTTCTAGGTGTTCAAACTGGATTTAGAAACAGCAGAGGAACCAGAGATCAAATTGTTATCATCCATTGGATCATTGAAAAAACAAGAGAGTTGCAGAAAAACATATATTGCTGCTTTACTGACTATGCCAAAGCCTTAGACAGCATGGATCACAAGAAATTTTGGAAAATTCTTAACCTGATGGGAATACTAGACCACTTGACCTGCCTCCTCCGAAATCTGTATGCAGGTCAGGACTGGATGTGGAACAACAGACTGGTTCCAAATCGGGAAAGGAGTACATCAAGGCTATATATTGTCACCCTGTTTATTTATATATGTTTATTTACATATTTATTAACATATGCAGGGTACATCATGAGAAATGCTGGACTGGATGAAGCATAAGCTGGAATCAAGATTGCAGGAGAAATATCAATAACCTCAGATATGCAGTTGACACTACTCTTATGGCAGAAAGTGAACAGGAACTAAAAAGCCTCTTGATGAAAGCAAAAGAGTAGAGTGAAACTGGAACCTATTATACAGAGTGAACTAAGCCAGAAAAAGAAACACCAATACGGTATACTAACACACATATATATGGAATTTAGAAAGATGGTAACGATAACCCTGTATGTGAGACAGCAAAAGAGACACAGATGTATAGAACAGTCTTTTGGACTTTATGGGAGAGGGAGCGGTGGGATGATTTGGGAGAATGACAACGAAACATGTATAATATCTTATATGAAACGAATCACCAGTCCAGGTTCGATAAATGATACTGGATGCTTGGGGCTGGTGCACTGGGATGACCCAGAGGGATGGTACTCAATGGTGCAGGGAGGGGGATTCAGGGTGGGGAACACGTATATATCCGTGTTGATGTATGGCAAAACCAATACAATATTATAAAGTANATCACCAGTCCAGGTTCGATAAATGATACTGGATGCTTGGGGCTGGTGCACTGGGATGACCCAGAGGGATGGTACTCAATGGTGCAGGGAGGGGGATTCAGGGTGGGGAACACGTATATATCCGTGTTGATGTATGGCAAAACCAATACAATATTATAAAGTAACTAGCCTCCAATTAATATTTTAAAAAACGAAAGAAAAAACTGGCTTGAAACTCAGCATTCAGAAAACGAAGATCATGGCAGTCAGTCCCATCACTTCATGGCAAATAGATGAGAAACAATGGAAATAGTGACAGACTTTATTTTCTAGGGCTCCAAAATCACTGCAGATGGTGACTGCAGCCATGAAATTAAAAGNTCCGTTGTTCCATGTCCAGTTCTGACTGTTGCTTCCTGACCTGCATACAGATTTCTCAAGAGGCAGGTCAGGTGGTCTGGTATTCCCATCTCTCTCAGAATTTTCCACAGTTTATTGTGATCCACACAGTCAAAGGCTTTGGCATAGTCAATAAAGCAGAAATAAGTGTAATAAGGATTAAACTTAAGAAATTGGAAAATGGATAATAAAAATAAGTGTATGAAACTGTTAAAGCTAAAAATGTATTAAATTGAAGATAAAACACAAAATTGACAAGTATATAAAATAAATATTTATCTGGTTGATGAATAAAAGAAATAAATGTCCAGTAAAAGTGAACAAGATTATTTTTATAAAAAAACACACATATAGAGGAAAGAGAATTTACAATAAGCATGTAACCTCAGAAAAAAATTATTTAGAAATTATAAAAATATATATATATAGTAGTACTGCATGTAGTTCAGAAAATTAAACTTTTAGTAAAGGGAACAATTTTTGAGAACACTGTTTTCACTTTGACTATAGCATAAGTTAAATGCTTAAAAATAATTTATTATTTAGAGATAAATGAATAAGTAAAAGTAATTGAAGTATTATTCCACTAAAGATGTTCTTGATGGACTGTGTTCAAGCTTCAATCTATCACAAAGTGTATAATTTTTTTGTCCTTAAAAAAGGAGAAATGTGAAAGTGAAGTAGCTCAATGATGTCCAACTCTTTGCAACCCCGTGGACTGTAGCCTACCAGGCTCTTCCCTCCACGGAGTTCAGAGAAAAATACAATCTTTCATTTCCTGAAGTAAGTAAAAATCTGATACCAAACAGTAATGAATGTATTAATACCAGGAGAATAACGCAAGTATACTGCCAAACCAAACCACCATTCCAGAAGGTGGTGGAATTCCAGCTGAGCTATTTCTAATCCTAAAAGATGATGCTGTGAAAGTGGTGCACACAATATGCCAGCAAATTTGGAAAACTCAGCAGTGGTCACAGGACTGGAAAAGGTCAGTTTTCATTATAATCCCAAAGAAAGGCAATACCAAAGAATGTTCAAACTACCTCAAAACTGCATCATCTCACACTCTAGCTAAGTAGTGCTCATAATTCTCCAAGCTAGGCTTCCACAGTATGTGAATTGAGAACTTTCAGATGTTCAAGCTGGTTTTAGAAAAGGCAGAGGAACCAGAGATCAAATTGCCAACAACTCTTGGATCATTGGAAAAGCAATAGAATTCCAGAAAAACATCTACTTCTGCTTTACTGACTACACTAAAGCCTTTGACTGTGTGGATCACAGCAAACTGGAAAATTCTTAAAGAGATGGAAATATCAGACCACCTTGCCTGCCTCCTGAGAAATCTGCATGCAGGTCAGGAAGCAACAGTTAGAACTGGACATGGAACAATAGACTGGTTCCAAATTGGGAAAGAAATATGTCAAGGCTGTATACTGTCACCTGCTTATTTAACTTAAATGCAGAGCATATCATGTGAAATGTCAAACTGGATGAAGCACAAGCTGGAATCAAGATTTCAGGGAAATATCAGTAACCTCAGATATGAGGATGACACCCTTATGGCAGAAAGCAAAGAGGAAATAAAGAGATTCTTGATGAGAGTGAAAGAGGAGAGTGAAAAAGTTTGCTTAAAAGTCAGCATATAAAAAAGAAGATCATGCCATCTGGTCCCATCATTGCATGGCAAATAGATGGGGAAACAATAGAAATGTTGAGAGACTTTATATTTTGGGCTCCAAAATTACTGCAGATGGTGATTTCAGCAATGAAATTAAAAGACACTAGTTCCTTGGAAGAAAAGCTATGATCAACCTAGACAGCACATTGAAAAAGCAGAGACATTACTTTACTATCAAAGCCTTGCTTAGTCAAAGCTATGGTTTTTCCAGTAGTTACATGCAGATGTGCAAGTTGGACCGTAAAGAGAGCTGAGTGCCAAAGAATGGATGCTTTTGAACTGTGATGTTGGAGAACAATCTTGAGAGTCCCTTAGACTGCAAGAATATCCAACCAGTCAGTCCTGAATATTTATTGGAAGGACTGATGCTGAAGCTAAAGTTCCAATACTTTCGCCACCTGATGCGAAGAACTGACTCATTGGAAAGAACCCTTGATGCTGGGAAAGTTTGAAGGCAGGATGAGAAGGGGACGACAGAGGATGCGATGGTTGGATGGCATCGCCGATTCGATGGAAATAAGTCTGAGCAAGCTCTAGGTGTTGGTGATGGACAGGGAAGCCTGGCATACTGCAGTCCATGGGGTCACAAAGAGCTGGACAGGACCAAGTGAGTGAACTGAACTGAACTGATACTGCCAAACACCAAAATCTTTCCCATCACTCCCACCACTACCAAATTTGCATACTTTGTGTTTTGCAACTAGAACCATGAGAGAATTATTAATTTGAATGTCAAATATTTAATAATAGTTCTTACAGGTATATGTATAATGCCTAATTACTTTACTTATTTCTGAAATGCCCCATAGAAAATCCTCTGATAGTTGGTTCAGTTTCTTTTCTTTTCTGGTAAGAGTTAGAATCACTGAACACTAAAATATCCGTCTCATTTAGCATTTACTATCATATGCAGTATGATAGATCATTTCTTGAAATGTTAGATCCAAATATTAGATTTAATATTCAGTATCTACAGTTAAAAACAAATTCTTAATGATCTTCTTTTGATGCAAAATGAGACAAAAGTTAAAACCCAGTCATCTTTGTATGTGTATGCTCAGTTAATCATATCCAACTTTTTGAACACCTGTGGGCTATAGTCCTTCTCGCTCCTCTTGTCTATGTAATTTTTCAGGCAGGAATACTCGAGTGGGTTACCATTTTACTCCTCCAAGGGAACTTCCTACCCAGGGATTGGACCTACATCTCTTTCGTCTCCTGCAGTAGCCAGCAGATTCTTTACCACCAGCACCACCTGATAAACCCTGATACTTTTCTTTGTTGTCCTTGTTCAGTTGCTGTGTCCAAATATCTGCAACTCAAAGAACAGCAGCATCCCAGGCTTCCCTGTCCTTTGCTATCTTCCGGAATTTGCTCAAACTCATGTCCACTGAGTCAGTGATGCCATCCAACCATCTCATCCTGTCACTCCCTTCTCTCCTTGCTCTCAGGCTTTCCCAGCATCAGTGTCCTTACCAATGAGTTGGCTTTTTACACCAGGTGGCCAAAGTATTGGAGCTTCACCTTCAGCATCAGTCCTTCCAATGAATATTCTGGGTTGATTTCCACTGTGTGATCAAGAATAGATATATTCTAAAAGTAGAAAAATTGGGCTTCCCTGATAGTTCATGGGTAAAGAATCTACCTGCGATGAAGGAGATCCTGGTTCAATTCAGGTCAGGAAGATCCCCTGGAAATGGGATAGGCTACCCACTCCCGTATTCTTGGGCTTCCTTGAATGTTCAGATGATAAAGAATTCCCTGGAATTCAGGAGACCTGGGTTCGATATCTGGGTTGAGAAGGTCTCCTAAAAGGCATGTCAACCCATTCCATTATTCTTGTCTGGAGAATCCCCATGGACAGAGGAACTTGATAGGCTACAGTCCATAGGATCACAAAGAGTTGGACATGACTGAGTGACTAAGTACAGCACACAGCACAGTAAAAGTAGAAAAATAATTGAACCATGTTTGTTTAATGAAAGGAGATGCTAACAGTTATTTATGGCAATATCCATCCTTATGGCAAAAAGTCAAGGAGAAATAAAGAGCCTCTTGATGAAAGTGAAAGAGGAGAGTGAAAAAGCTGGCTTGAAACTCAACACTGAGAAAACAAAGATTGTGGCATTCAGTCCCATCACTTCATTGGAAATAGACAGGGAAACAGGAAACAGTGACAGGCTTTATTGTCTAGGGCTCAAAAATCACTGCAGATGGTGACTGCAGCCATGAAATTAAAAGATGCTTGCTCCTTGGGAAAAAAGCTATGACCAACCTAGACAAAATACTAAAAAGCAGAGACATTACTTTGTCAGAAAAGATCCATCTACCCAAAGCTATGGTTTTTCCAGTAGTCATGTATGGATGTGACAGTTGGACTATAAAGAAAGCTGAACACTGAAGAATTGATGCTTTTGAACTGTGGTGTCAGAGAAGCCTCTTGAGAGTCCCTTGGTTTGCAAGGAGATCCAACCAGTCCAACCTAAAGGAAATCAGTCCTGAATATTCATTGGAAGGACTGATGCTGAAGCTGAAACTCCAATATTTTGGCCACGTGATGTGAAGAACTGACTCATTTGAAAAGGCCCTGATGCTGGGCAAGATGGAGGGCAGGAAGAGAAGGGGGCAACAGAGGATGAGATGGTTGGATGGCATCACTGACTTGAGGGCATGAGTTTGAGCAAGCTCTGGAAGTTAGTGATGGACAGGCAAGATTGCGTGCTGTAGTCCGTGGGTCGCAAAGAGTCAGATAAGATTGAGTGACTGAAATGAACTGAACTGAATAATAATAATGTAAAAATCTATATGCCAAGCACATTTCTAAATGCTTTGCATACATTATACCTCATCTAATCCTTATGGCAACTCTATGTAGTAGTTTCCCAGATATAGGAACCAATGCCCAGAGAGGTTTAGTAACTTTTTCTGAGAACACAGTTAATAAGTACATGGATACACACACTGTTACTCTGGATTTGTATGGGTTGTGCTTGCAACCACAAAGCATAAAATATTAACAGTAGAAAGTTAAAGTAGAAATTATCATTATTTGCAAACTAGAAAACCATCTAGAGGAGCAAGTGCTCTTAGCAATACCACGCCTTCTCTAGCCCTAACTCATCCTGTTCTAAAACTTACAAAGTTCTGTCTTCCTTTGTCACTATTCCCCTTAATGGTGAAAGTGAAAGTGTTAGTCACTCAGTCATGTTGGACTATTTACAACCCCCATGGACTGTAGCCTGCCAGGCTTCTCTGTCCATGGGGATTCTCCAGGTAAGAATATTGGAGTGAGTTGCCATCCCCTTCTCCAGGGCATCTTTACTACCCAGGAATTGAACCTGGGTCTCCCACATTGCAGGAAGATGCTTCACTGTCTGAGCCACCAGGGAAACATGTAGCTCCAAACAAGGTTTATGAAGATCTGTAGAGCATCTCATTCTCTTGCTAAGACTGCCCTTCTTTGGCCTGCAGTTAGTCAGCTTACAAACTGTTCTAACAGATTAATTCTGATAAAGAAGCTATAATTGAATTGATCACCTAATTTTCCCTAAGAAACCATCAGTACTAATCTATTCTAGCCTTGTTTACTTCAGAAACAACTAAAATCCTAAATTTTCACAACCACCCATATGGCTCCATACATCCCCTAATTAGACCCAATGTCCTACCGTTTCCTGAATCTCCATAGTCACTGTACTGTTAATAGAAAGTCCTTTATATCTTTACAAGTTCTTTCTTGGTGTTTGAATATAATTCTTACTCTTTCAAATTCCATAAATCCTCCTCAACCCCTGCTTTTCCCCTGCAGCATTTTCAGATGTGTCTGCATTTTTGCTTATATTCATTTTCTTTTCATGGTGCTCCTTCTATAATCCCTGTACACAAGTCTGGACCAAAGGGAGGGAATTCATTCATCCTCTGCATAGCCACATCACTGTTTCTCCTCCCTCAGCAATTCAGTCACTCTCCTTAGTTTATACTATCCACCCCATCTTATTCATGTAATGCAAAGTCTATACACTTTCCTGCTTTAACTCCTTCATTCATTGAAGATTTAATACCAAGCTCATTGTCTTTTTATCACCATGGAAAATTGCAATATTTATATATACACAGCCTTTCAAATGTCTGTTTCTTATTATTGGAAGTCCTATTTCCATAATCAGTTTGACTTTCAATGACATTTTTTCCTAAACTGCATTATTTCTCATTCCCACTGGTAAAAAGTAACATTGAAAATGGGTCCTATCTGAAACAAGTTCTAAAAGCTATGTATCAATGCTCATTGTTTGACCTTCACTTATATTTTTTCTTTTTTTATTATATATTTTTTGTTGGGAAGTCTTTTTTAAAATATATTTATTTGTTTGGCTGCACTGGATCTTAGTTGCAGCACGTGGGATCTTTAGTTGCAGCATGGCATGTGGAATCTTTAGTTGCAGAACGTGGGATTTAGTTCCTTGACCAGGTATCAAACTGGGCCCCCTGCATTGGGAGCAAGGTGTCTTATTAACTGGACCACCACTTTACCACAGGGAAGTCCCTCCAATTACATTCCATTACCTTTTTCTATCTCACTTAGTCTACTAACCCATTTTCAGCAAAACCTAAACAGTTAGGGACCTCCATATCTTTGTGATGGTTTAGTTGCTGTCATGTCTGACCCTTGCAACCCCATGGACTGTAGCCCACCAGGCTCCTCTGTCCATGGGATTTTCCAGGCAAGAGTACTGGAGTGGGTTGCCATTTCCTTCTCCAGGGATTTTCTTGACCCAGGAATCGAAGGACCTCCATATATTTGGCGTTTCTTGATAGCTGTGGCTCACTACTTAAAAAAAAAAAAAAATTCCCCTTTGTTTTACAAAGTATATGCCATGAAACATTACTAGAACAACACTTTTGAACATACTGTCCACCATACTGCTTCATCTTCCCTCCATCCCATTCAAGCTTCACCAGTGTATCTGATCTGATCCTCCTTATACCCTGGCTGTAGGACAGTTTTATATCTTCCCAGGTGACACTATCGGTAAAGAACCCACCTGCCAATGTAGGAAGCATAAAAGACATGGGTTTGATCCTTGGGTCAGAAAGATCCCCCTGGAGGAGGGCTTGGGAACTTGCTCCAGTATTTTTGCCTGGAGAATTTCATGGACAGAGGAGTCTGATGGGCTACCATCCATAGGGTCACAAAGAGTTCAACACAACTGAACTGACTTGGCACATATGCAGGAGTTTTTTACAACCCGTTTGAATTGACCAACTTTGACTAATGAAGTATGAATAGAAGTGGTAAATGCCACATTTTGGTACAAATATTAGAGAACCAGTATGTGATTCTTCATGTTTTCTCAGTTTTACTGAGACAGACACAGAACTACATGTTAGTATGGAGGTATCTGATATCAGAGTGACACAGAATATTGAATTAATATAAGGTAGACAGCTGCCCTGGAGAGTTTCATGGAGCCTCATCAGCCTTTGTCTAAGTTATGTTTCTGTTCTTTTATGCCAATAAGATAGTGGAATCAACTGGACTGGTAGCTGGAAAATCCATAGCCTGGTTAATCTCAACTCAGTGTATTTGTGCTTCTAGTTGAGAAGCTAAAACTTGACAAGAGAAAAAAAATCACAAATTTGCTGACTGGTTTTATTTTAAATTGTGACCATACATCTTAGTTGCTCTTCCTATATTTCCTACTATCTTATCTCTACAATTCTTTAAGATGACCACTCATAACTTTCCCTCTCTCCCAAATCATCCAACTTACCCTATTCTCAGTGTACAGCCTGTGTTATTATTTTATCAGTATTTAGAAGCTGTAATAAAGTAAATGTCAGATTCCTTCACTCCCAATGCCAAATCTACCTATCTATCTAAATGAATACCTATATATTCTGTTTTCAATAATGTTAAAAGTAGAACAGCTAATCTTGCTCGCCTCTAAGAAAATCACCTATAATTACCTAGATCACAGACTCTTCTTTCTCCTGTTGAAAGGCTTTGCTTCTGAAATTATCTCCTCTATTTACATAAATATAATTTCCTTTTATTGCCTCTTTTTCTGGCAACATACAGATACATATTGCTTAAAAAATTGCTTAAAAAATAAAAATTTGACCACCTATTTATTCCTCTTTTATCATCCTATAATAATTCTAAAATAATTTACACCTTCACTCCACTGTGACATTTCTATTCAAGCTCACAAGGGAATTACATCTTACCAAAAGAAATGGTTGATTTCACTCCTCAACTCACACAACTAGCCAATTCTTATTTAGATTTTACATATTTGCTCACTCCTTCCAGAAACATTTTTTCTTAAACTTATGTTCAAGGACATAATGACCTTAGTCTTACTTCGAAATTGCTGTTTCTCCTCAATTTCTGTAGATTTCTCTTTCTTCGCTTGAACTCTAGACTATTGCAAGACTTAATTAAAGAACTCCTGTTTTCTCTTCTTCATGTACATGCACTCTTTCAGTTCAGTTCAGTTCAGTCACTCAGTTGTGTCCGACTCTTTGCGACCCCATGAATCCCAGCACTCCAGGCCTCCCTGTCCATCACCAACNGGAAGAGGAGAGGGAGGAAGTAGAGAGAGATGGCCAGGAGGATAAAAGAGGGAAATGAAAAGGAGAGAGACAGATCCAGCCAGTAACCAGTTCCCTAAGTGTTCTCCACCGTCTGGAACACACAGAGATTCACAGAGTTGGGTAGAGAAGAGAAGGGGAGGGAAGAGACAGAGGCCACCTGGTGGAGAAAAAGGAGAGTCCAAAGGAGAGGAGAGTGGGCAAGCCAGTAATCTTGCTCTCAGGTAAAATTGGGTACTGAGGATTGTTTTTAAATGTATAAAATTGACAACAAATACCAAAAAGCGAAGATTAACAATCTAGAGTCAAGGCTGGATTTTCAAAAATACAATATTAATGAAAAGAAGGAGAAGAAAGAAAAAAAAACCCACAAGAATTATTAAAAACAATGATAACCACCACAAAAAGAGTATATACTGCGTTTGCTTTAAAAATAGGGTCTTTTTACTGTTTTTTTTTTTTGGAAAGGTAATAGTAGGTTATAAAAATAAAAATTAAAGGAGAAACAGAGGACTTAAAATTTTAAAAAGGTTAAAAAAAAGAAGAGGAAAAAGAAAAGCAAAACAACCACAAAACCATATCAACAACAAAAAAAAAGGAAAAGAAAAAAAATAAGAGGAAAAAGAAAAGCAAAATCAATCACACAACAATATCAACAAAAAAAAAGAAGAGGAAAAAGAAAAGCAAAAACATTCACACAACAATATCAACAACAACAACAACATAGTAAAAGAATGATCATAAAAATAGTGAAGATATATCTGGCCCTTTCTCTGGTGTTGTGGGTAGTGTGGGGTCACTTCCAAGGCGATTCCCTTTCTTTAACTTCTGTTTGCTGGTCTCTTCAGTGTCTGACTTCTGCCCTGTCACAGGAGGGCAGTGGTGGACACTTTTTTTTAGGCTCACTTGTTCAGTTGCACTGTGGGGAGGGAGGGATGCTGCAAACAAGTAATTCTGGCGTGTGCTCGCAGTGTCTCAGCCTCGCTGGGCCTGCCCCTGCTCGCAGCACACACCACTCAGGCTCTACGTTGCTCCGCTGGGAACCGTCTAAGACTGGCCCTAGGCTGCATGCACCTCCTCGGTCTAAGCCGCTCCGGTTTGGCGCTCACGTAGCCCAGAGGCACAGATTCAGTTGGACCTGCATTTTGTGCCCTTCCCAAGTCCGAGTAGCTCAGGCATTTGGCGAGTACAGTCACTGCGACTTATTGCTTGCTGCTCAGTTTTCTGTGTGTATTGCTGGCGTCCCTTCTCTGGTGGCTGATGACTGTCTGTTTTTTAAGACAATGATCTGCTTTTCTGCGTGCCTGATGTCCTCTGCCAGCATTCAGAAGTTGTTTTGTGGAATTTACTGACCGTTGAAATATTCTTTTGATGAATTTGTGAGGGAGAAAGTGGTCTCCCCATTCTACTCCTCTGGCATCTTTACCCTGCATTTCAAATCGTATCTTTCCTTCTACAACATTTCAAGTGGTGAGGAGGAGATACACATTCAATTAGTTGGAATTTTTAATTTAAAAAATTGCTTTTTTTTAATTTTTTGTGTTCTTGTTTTGTTCTATAGTTACAAATTTAAGCTTAAAGAAAGCAAAAACACTTAAAAAAACTAATTAATAACAAATGATATCAAAGGAAAAATAATACAGTAGAGATCCTTCCTCTATCTAATCAAACACAGCAACCTCTTCTCTTATATTGATTGAAATGCTACTTGCTTACATAAACTGATAGCTTTTTGCACATTTTTTACTTATATTCCAGAAAACTGAGCATAAAATTGCTGACATAATCTTTTTATTTTTGTTTTTCTTCCTTTAAACATGCTTTTATGTGACAGGTCAAGACTATGGGTTATAGAACAAAATTCCAAAGGAAAAAAAAAAAGAACTATATACAATTTCAGTGGCCTCTAGAGGCTTTTCAGAATTAAGGTCAACCCCCAAATCCCATCTGTACTTATTACCTCCATCACCGGTTGTTAAAACAAGCTCACAATCTCCTTTTTTCCTCTTCTTTCTGCCCTAGAGAGATTGCTATCATTGCACTTTTTAGTCCCTCTCTCATAGCCTTATGACTTTGAGGTCCAAAAAGGAGATGATTTACTCCCTTCAACATCCTAGAGAATCACAACAAGCTTCTCTGTTGGAACCAGTCTCACAGAACAAAGGTCCATCTTGTGCTCTACTGGTCATTCCTATTCTATGCAGCAATCAATTGCCATAAAAAAGAAGAGTAACATCTCCAAAGAGTGACCACAGCAACATGCAGGGGAAAGCAAGGTAAAACACACCCAAGGGCAGAAATTAACTACACAAATTTTTTACCTTATATTTTCTAAATGCCTGGTAAGTTGACTTGTAAGATATATTGGTTTAACAATAGTTGTTGATAAGAATTGAGTTGAAATACTGTACACTGAAGCTAATAAGTTAATTTTTCTAATAATCTATTTATTTTATAAGCAGTGGGTAAGGAGGAAGGAAAAGTTGAACAACAAAATCATGTGATTCTTTGATNACACAAATTTTTTACCTTATATTTTCTAAATGCCTGGTAAGTTGACTTGTAAGATATATTGGTTTAACAATAGTTGTTGATAAGAATTGAGTTGAAATACTGTACACTGAAGCTAATAAGTTAATTTTTCTAATAATCTATTTATTTTATAAGCAGTGGGTAAGGAGGAAGGAAAAGTTGAACAACAAAATCATGTGATTCTTTGATAGTCACACTTAAATTCACATAATTCAATCCCTTCAAATTATGTCTGTGTTTCAACTTACTCTGTATTTTGCATATTTGATATGTCATATAAAAAGATGTATTAAAAATGTGTACCTTTTATCTAGGGCTGAATTTTCAGAATTACTTCACATAAAAAGTATACCCAGTGATATCAGCTTAATTAAGTTCATGATGAAGAAAACATTCAGGCTTTCATAAACAGTTTGATTTTTTGAATGTAAGTTGATAATCATATATGGAGTGAATATTCATATATTTCTCATAAAGCCTTTAGATGATAACAGCTGTGAGTTGATTGCCCTAAGAATAAGAAGGATGAAAGGAATTAAGGAAACATATTAATTACTTTTTAAAAAAAATTTATTTTTTTAGATAATCTGAATGAAGACCACTTTTCAAGAAATTTACTCTAGTGGCGAAAATGTAGATTTACTGATGTATTAAGAGAGCCACTTCTTTTGTTTTTCTTAAGGAAATATTTGATAAAATTATGGAGATGTACTCACGATATATCTCTAGCACTACCAATGTTATGCCTTTCTAAATAGGTGTTTTCCTTAATTTCCAGGAATAAATATTGACCCATCTCATTTTTGAATCTTCCATAAACATTCAATAAGGTAATCTTTTTTAAAGGGTCTTTTGAATTAAGATTGCTCACAACTTTAAACAGTAATCATTATTGCTTTTCACAAAAATTCCTGGTTCACTTTCTGGGCTGATAGTAGAATTGAACTTTCCTGTTCCCAGTGTAATAGAACAAAAGTGTGGAACTTTCCTTTGATATCATTTGTTATCGTGTCACTGCTGGACAAGGACTTTAAGAATGCATGCATGGATATGTGGTTTTAAACTTTCCTTTCCTGAGATGCAGTCTCCTGTTACCTGGATATGTTCATGGTACAGTTGACCCTTGAGCAACATGGCTTTGAATTATACGAGTCCACTGATACCTAATTTTTTTTTTTCCCCCAGTGGTAAATACTACAATACTACATAACCTGTAGTTGGTTGAATCTATGGGGTTGGGACCTGAGATTTAAGGAAAAGCAGTATGAAGGGCTGACTACAAATTATGCTTAAATTCTCAACTACAAAGGGGATAGTGCCTCTAACCTCTAAATTATTCAAAGATTAACTGTATAGACAGTAGAACTTATTGCCACTTATTTTGGGAACATAAATTAAGAGGAAATACATTTTGACTGTGTTAAGCAACAAAAATTCAGAGGCTTTATATTTCCAAAATATAACCTAATCTATTTCAACAGGCATACATAAAAATCCAATTTGCTTATTTTCTTTGGAAAATGTTGAAGTAAAAAGGCAGTTGACCATTTTCTGCACCATATGCTTTGCATTTTGGTTAAAAATGATGGGACAGGAAGTTGAAACAAGATGGAAGATGAGAGAGATACTGGAGCCAATATATAGAAGTATATTCAATATATTCTGTAACGTCTGTGTTCTAGTTAGTAAGCTGATGTGATCTACTGTGATTGTGATGACTAGAAAAGCCTGACATAACATTCAACCATCAATTCTGCCCCCTTCCTCCCCTTCCTTTTTTCTTCTATGGCTGTTTCCACTGTGCATGCTTTTTGGACATGTTTATATCTTTCCATCATAATGACAGTGATAATTTGATCCAGAAGCACTTTGCAATATACATCTCAGGTCTCCAAACAAAAGACAGTGTTGATAAGGTTACTAGACATGGAGAATGCAATGTCTTCTCAGGACAAATGACTCATGTTTCTTTTGGATGCTTATATCAGCTTCCATTCTCCTGAAGGGAAAGAAAGGGAGAATTTGCTAGATTATAAACATATTAAAGCAATGCCCAGTAGGAGAATAAAAGTCAAATTGGAAAGAAGTCTGCTGAAGCTGAATCCAGCATAGATTTGATAGCTTTACAAAATGGGGAACTAGCAATAAAATAACCAAAAGATTCTAAAGAATTTTACGTATGGTAATCTCTTTACTGCAGCAGGATTCCACTCACATCCCTCATTTTCTCCCTGTTGGATTTCTGTTTCTCACATCTGCCATTGCTGAAAGGACACAGCAATAGCTGTTCTGGTATAGATTTTCCACCTCCAAAATTTAATCATTGCCATTTGTTTACAGTGTGTCTAGTAAGTATGTTTACTTTCTAATTCTTTCCCTTAAGATATTGTTCTTAGATTTTAGCTCACTGAGTAAATGTTAAGTTATTGATTGAAATAAATGCTAAGCAGTATTATTTTAAGCTGAAAAGCAGTGAATTATAAAGGTCAAAAGAGCAGTCTCTTTTGTGTTAAAACTGTAGTTGAATGCCTGTCTTAACACTTTAAAACCCTGTACTTTTCACAAAGACTTACACTTTTTAAGTTTTAATAATAAATTATCTTTAGGATGATGATGAAAATGATAATGATGTTACTAATATGTACCTCAGTTTTTGATAATAATAAGTAAGGTATCACACACATGACTAGAGCTGCTAATTAGAACAGAATTAATAGCTGTTAAATTTGAATTTCAGAAAAATAACAAATAATATTTTAGTATAAGTATGTTCCAAATCTTTGAGAATACTTACATTATACACTAATACAAATATTAATATATGTATATATATGTACTTTTTAGACATTTTTATCTGAATTAAAAATTAAGAGAAATTGACTCCATTTTTATTTTCTAAATTTGGGAGCTACTTATATAACCTCAACAAAATTTGTAATGTATTTATATTAGCGAAGTGACAACTGCTATTGCTATTATTATGCCAATCCCTTGAAGTGTTCCTAGAAAGATTCAAGATTGCCAGAAATATAATCAAGTACCCTCTTCTAAGGCAAATTTAAGTCTCAGTTCTTCCCACCTGTTTCTCTACTTATCTATCTGCTCTTTGTATTTCACTTAGAGGTTATCTTCTTTATTTAATACTATCTGTGGCAGATCAACTTCCAAAGTGACCTTCATGACCCTCCCTCCTCACATTCATGTCCTTGTATGATTTCCTAACCTTGGAAGTGGTGGGATCCATGACTTGCTTCTCACCAACAGAGTATGGCAAAGATGACAAGATATATGTGATGGTGTGATTGATTAATATTATGTAAGACTGCAATGCCCACTTTACAGGAATCTCTCTCCCTTGCTGGCTTTGAGGAATATGTTGAGGAAGCTCACATTCCAAAGAATTGTGGGCAGTTTCTAGGAGCTAGGAATGCTCTCCAGTCAGCAGCCATTAAGAAAGTAAAAACCTCAGCCTTAAAACCACAAGAAGCTTTATTCTGTCAAGGATCTCAAGCACTCTTCCCTGGCTCTCCCTCATTAAGGCATCAGATGAGACTGTAGTCCTGACTAGTACCTTAAATTGCAGCCTTGTGAATTCTAAAGACTCTCCCCCTCAAAAGTAATAAATAAACATAAAGAAGACCCAGACAAGCTATGCCCAGATTCCTGACGCACCGAAACAGTGAAATAGTAAATGTGTTTTTGTGTACAGTCACTAAATTTGTGGTAATTTTCATTCGGCAGAAATAGATAACTAATATGTTATATTCCAATTGCTTTCCTTATTGTCTCATCTGAAAAGACCATATTTGAATTTTCATTGATTGATTTACTTTGTGTTTGGCTCTGCTGGGTCCTGATTGCTGCACAGATTTTTCCCTGGTTGAGGCTCAGGGTCTTCTAACTGCATGGTTTCTCTTGCACAGAGCACAAGTTCTGGAGTGGACAGCCTTCAGTAGTTGTGGTTCCTGGGCCCTAGAGCACATGGGCTCCATAGTTGTGACCCATAGGCTTAACTGCTCCATGGAACGTAGGATCTTCACAGACCAGAGATCAAACCCATGTCTCCTGCATTGGCAAGCAGATTCTTCATCACTGAGCCTCCAGGGAAGCCCTGAAAAGACTAGATTTGAATGCTAACACTTGAATGCCTTGATGAAATTTTGTGTTAAGGAATCAACTCTGCCTTTGCTCTTAGATGACATTTGACATACATTATTTTAGTGTTTATTTTATTTGTATTGGTTTCCATGTTCACATATTATTTTATTTAATCTATAAAACAGGGACTCTAGCATATGTTTTGCTGAGTGCAGTGAGATATGTATATCTAACATTGCCTGGCAACCAATAAATGGCAATGTGTTTCTGTATATTAATATGACTTCCTTGAGGATGAGGACTTCTGGTATGTCCAACTTTATATCCTCAGCTCATGGCACATATTAGGCAGTCAAACTGTACTGCTGCTGCTACTGTTAAGTCACTTCAGTTGTGTCCGACTCTGTGCGACCCCATAGATGGCAGCCCACCAGGCCCCCCATCTCTGGGATTCTCCAGACAAAAACACTGGAGTGGGTTGCCATTTGCTTCTCCAATGCATGAAAGTGAAAAGTGAAAGTGAAGTTGCTCAGTCATGTCTGACTCTTCACAACCCCATGGACTGCAGCCTACCAGGCTCCTCTGTCCGTGGGATTTTCCAGGCAAGAGTACTGGAGTGGGGTGCCATTGCCTTCTCCACAAAGTGTACTACTTTAATGAAAATATATTCCTCTAGCTCTCATTGGTTAATACTTGGTAAGTTTTAAAAATGTGGTTAGATTTTTTTCCCAAAGATTTTCACAACTTTCCTAACCATGGATCTTTTAACCATAAATCTGTAAGAAATATGGACACACATTGGAGGGAGGGGAGATTTGCAAAATGCATTGTAAACTCCATATCTTTGGTTGTACTATAAATATATTTCATTAATATTTATATCAAATTAAACAAAATCACATATGACTTTATATCATATGCTAAGAAACTTTCCTCATATTGCTACACATTAATGAAGAGTAAAATACTTAACCATCTTTGAGTTTTTGCAAGTTTGAACCAGAACAAAATACATCAGTGGAAAGGAGGTAGGTAAAAGCAGAATGCTTTCCAAACTTGTTTCTTTCTGTTCCTTTCTTGACTTAATCCATTTCATCTATCAAATTACTTAGCCACCAAATATGAATACATTTTAGTTAGAGGTTATTTTGGAATTTACAGGTTTTACTTGTGGGAAAATATTAGGGAAAATTTTAAAAATAGAATGAAGAGATTGATAAGGATTAAATAATAAGTATTGCAATATACCAAGTATGCAAAACTGTAGAGGCTCCAACTACAATATGGATGATTATCCAAGTTATAAAATAAAATTAAAAGTGATGTAAGTCGCCATTATTAAATATATTATCAGGAACATGACCTAGCAGTGTATTTTAGGTCTCTAGCTAGCAATCTAGTTTCCAATGTCTTGAAACATTACTATTTTTAATGAACAAGACTTTGATAAATACAGTGATGACACTATACTTTAACAGGTGGTTTGGGGTAGCAAACTTGAGTGAGGCAGTAGCTTATCTCCACTGCTGTCTTTCTTAGGTGATTCTTTTTAAAAATGAGCAACAGTATTCATAACCATTTTGATCACCTCTTTTCTTTTCCTTCAGTGCAATCATCAGATAGATTTTGTGTACTGTCATTCCAATTTTATTAGGCTCATTTTGTATGACTCTTACTTTTTGGCTCAAATTCTTTTATTGAAGTCAGCAGCTTTATCATTTCACTTCATTCAAGAAGAGAAAAAACATCATTTTACAGAGTTGGCAGCTTTTTTGCTTCAGAGATTCTGTAATTTAGTTGGCTACTCTAATAAGATTATATTTCATGTTTGCTGAATACACCCTTTATGCTTGTGTTACTCCTTAGAGAACTCAAAGACAAAATAAAACAGTTTATTGCATAAGAGATAGCAATTGCATTGACCATTAACCTCAATAACTTGCAAAGTCTGTAAAGAAGCTTATAAAACACTTTGTAGTCAAGTTTAAAGTGGTACAAGATGTTTGTTCAAACCAAAGCACTGATAAATAAAGGAATTCTCTCTTTCAGTGAGCAGACCTATCATTTCAAACTTTAATGTATTTTGTAAGTGTTTACAGGAATTTTAACTAGTTTTTCTAAAGAATTTCAGCTTACATACTTACTTTCAGGGTATGTAAGAAATATTTATTCCTAGGGCACAGTAGTGTATCATATTTTCAAAGTTCTAATTAATAATGAAAATAAATTTTACACAAATAGTAAATTGCCTCTGTTAAGTTTTAAGGCAACTATATTAAAAATACATAAATGCCTACATTCTTTATACAACTGGAAAATCAGATAATTATCACCAAATAAATATATCATTTATACTTATTCAGCATAAAATAAGAAACCATTTAAATTACACTTTTCTTTAGATTAATAAAGTCTATTTAATTTCTGCTTTGCAAGCAAAGGCACATATTATCTTCCAGTTGTTTTATATGAAAAAATATTTAAAATTATAATTTTTTAAAATTACATGGTTTTCTGAGTATAGTATGTATTGATACTAACAGCATTTACTTTTAGAGCTATGTTAGAATAGCTTTAACACAGAACTTAAATAAGACTTTAAATACTGATTAATAAAATAAACCATTAGCAAAAGCAGATTTAATAGGAAGTTAATTTGTTAGTGGAGACGAGTTGGCCAAAAGAAAATGAAAACCACATACTTTCAAATGTGCATTATATATATATATTTTAGTTTATAAATTAGTTTTTACCCCCATAAATAGAAACTTAGTAACTTGAGAGCTTTCTAAACAGCATTCTGATTTGCTTTGGTTAGAAGTCACAGAATCATTCATATAATAGAAACTTTATACCATACTTTTTAGAAGAAAATTTTAAATTTAGTAATAAGATATAAAGGTACAGAAAGGGGATATAAGTAAATCAATATTGTATATATTATTCTAATGTATAATTGTCAGATCTTTGTGTCCTCAGGAATGTGATTTAAATGAGAAATATAGCAAAGAGGGAGCAAGAAACCAAAATGAAAATATAATGTATAGCCACTTTTAGGATACTTTTAAAAAGAAACTTGATTTTTAAAAGCTGCTCTGAAAAAAAAATGCCTTGGTTTTTAAAGGCTGCTTTGTGAATAAAAGACAAGACTTTGAAACCAAGAAAGGTTTTAAGTCAAAATTTGGAACTCACCTAAAGTTAATTTGCTCAAAGGTCTCTCTATCATTGATGAATGAGTGTACCATAAGATCTCCTCAACTTGCAAGAAGATGACAAGAAAACTGTCTGTTCCAGGCCTACCAGTAAATGGATAAAAAGAAAGTTCCTTTGAGATATAATCCTCCTTTATGTGACTTTGAAGGTTTCATGAATACTCTCAGTATTGTAAAAGGAAATCCCAAGCAAAAGAAATAATTCAACATATTTTCATATCCATTGAAAAGTAAGCTCCACAATGACCAGATTTTTGATGTTGTGGTTACTGATATTTATTGATACATGCCTACAATATAAAACATTCTCTGCCACATGGAAGATTCTCAATAAGTATTCCATGAATAAATGAATGAATTTAGTCCTAAGAAGACAAGCACTGGAAAACTGAATGTATTTTTATAAAAACACAATCTTTAAAAATCTATTATTCTCACAGAGGAAGCATCAACACATCTATTTTTAAGTCCAAATTTATTTTAAATGTAAATAAAGTTGCCAGTATTCAGGATTAAAACATCTGATGACAGAGTTATTAGATAATAACAAAACCTGCATGATTGAAATATTCAAAATTATGAAAGCTAAATTCAAAATGTAAGAAAGAAATACAAAAACAAAAGAAAATTAGAAAAAATCTTCTAGAAACAAACAAAAAATAATTATCATAATTGAAACTGGAAAAATATCATGGAATGGACATTTTGAAAAATACTGCTCAGAAAAGGAGGCAAGCTTGATAGAAGACTAACAACTTATCAGTAGGAAGGCATTGTAGATTTAACAAGTCAGTGAAAAGTTAAATTTTACTTCAAGCAGAAATGAAACTAGCTTAGAACTCATCATTCCCATTTTTACAAGAAAAAGCAGAAATATTGAAAATTGATTACTTTTATTGGATGCACCATTCTATAGGAGTCTCTGTGCAAATAACCACCTTGAAATCTCTAGAAGGAAGGCAAATTGAGTCATAGTGGAGACTGCTTAAGTACGAAAGAAGCCAATGGAGCAATAAAACTAGAAGGAAGATAGGAACTAGATAGGAAGTTAAATGGTAACTTGACAGACCTTTGGAGGCTGTGTATGCACTAGCATGAGATTGGGAACTCCTGAAACTTTAATTTTTACTGTGGGGAAGGCAAAGTTTTCTCAGTTCTCCCTCCAGGAATCTTACCATAGTCTCATGATGAGCATCAAGCAAAGATTCCCTTTTAACAGGAAATGGTGAAGAGTAACCACTAGAAAATATACCTGGACATCTCCAAAAGAAAACAGTATTCAGGGTTAAAGACTTCAGGAAGTCAACTCCTGTCTAGAGGAGGATAATTTCTCCCACTCCTGACCTCTCTAGACTTTCTATGGCACTTCATGTTGAGCAAAGTGGAACTATAAAACCCTTGTGAAAATCATAGCCTAGGGACAAAGGCCCACTAAAATATAAGATTCACTCAGAAGATTAAACGCTTGCCTTCCCACACAGTTTATCACCACTGTAATATGGCCCCAGTAACAAAAATGAATTACAGCTGAAAGCTTCAAGACATAAACTCTGAGGAAGAAGGCCAACATGCTAACAAGAAAGATAAGACATTATCCTTGAAAATTGTATACCCATGGTCCTTCAGTTCAGTCATTCAGTCGAGTCTGACTCTTTGCAACCCCATGGACTGCAGCACACCAGGCTTCCCTGTCCATCACCAACTCTCAGAGTTTACTCAGACTCATGTCCATTGAGTTGGTGATGCCATCCAAATATCTCATCATCTGTCGTCCCCTTCTCCTCTTCCTCCTCAGCTACAGCAAACATTAAATGTAATCCAACTCCTAGTCAGAGTAACACAAATCATCACCTGCTTGAAAAAGAAGTTTATTCTTTCACAGTTCAGGAGGCCAGATGTTCAAAGTCAGGGTTTGGGAGTACTGATTCCTTTTTGGAAATTTGGAGGAAGAAACCGTTTTATGCCCCTCTCCTAGGTTCTGGTGGTTACCAGAAATCCTTGGTGTTCCTTAGACTGTAGGCATGTGCCTCGAATCTTTGCCTCAATCTCTACATGGTCTTATTCTCTGTGTATCCATGTGTGTCTTTTTCTCTCACTTACAAGGGTGTTCTTATTGTTTACCAGTAGATATACTAAAAAAAATATTGCAAATAATGTAAAGGTCAATATTAAATATTTGTATTCATACTCAAATCATGGATTATAGGATGGGGGAAAATATAGTTATTAGGCTACTACATTCATCACATAAGGACAGGCAGTGTCCCTTTCTTATTCAAACTGAAAGTCATGAAGCTCCTATAGTAAGCATCTATAATTCAAATCAGTCCATTTATCTTATTGCCAAATTCTTTAGAATTAGTTTAAACTATTTTTAATATATAGCAAAAGACTAACTTTGGTAATTAGATAAATTTTCTTTAAGATTGATGAAAGTAAACTGCAACTTCTAGATAAATTTTCCTTAAGATTGAAGAAAATAAACTGCAACTTCCATCTTATTAAAACAATTTTGTGCAAATTGTAAGCTTTGTAATAACATAAGTTTATATTTCTTTCTACTACAATTAATCTTTTGGGGTACCTATATTTAAGCTTGTGATCAATTTCTTTAACACTCATACCAAATTTTAAACCAGTACAAATTAAGTATAGTAAGAGACATACAGTTTTAACCTATTTGTTTGAGCAGTAGTAACTCAGTGTTGATGAAAGCATTTTTTATGATTATGTACATATATATAACAACTGGCTTGTACCTATTAGTGTGACTGTGAACACTTTGAGTGGAGATGCACTGGTCATTAACATTTTAAGGACTGTTAAATCTAACAATACTAAATGAGAGTTTTCCTATAACAAATTGTTAGAAAATGCTTATTTTCTACTCTAATTTGGAGACAAATATATTTCTCTCACTCATTTTTAATTAATATGTCTTTTTCTCAAAAAATATAACAAAAAGGGAAAATATGCTATGTATCCCTAAAATTCTAAGGTGGAATATATTTGTATATCCAACATGCTATGCAATGCTAAGTAGCTTCAGCCATGTGCAACTCTGAACTCTAGCCCACCAGGCTCCTCTGTCCATGGGATTCTCTAGGCAAGAATGCTGGAGTCGGTTGCCATGCCCTCCTCCAGGGCATCTCCCTAACCCAGGGACCAAACCCAGGTCTCTTATGTTTCCTGCACTGAAAGGTAGGTTTTTACCACTAGAGCCACAGGGAAGCCCATAACCAATATATATATATAACATATAAATATAGTTTTATACATTATAAATATATATATTTAATTTATAAGTATGTTTGGTATATATTTTTAAGTCTAACATGGATGTGATTTTCTCAAGAAAACCTTCTTCTGAAGCTTAAATTATATTGCTTATAAATTATTTTAAATTCAATTTTATATACATTATTGATTTTAAAACCAATAAGAAAGCAAAACAAGATTCCAATGATTTTTTTACAAATTAATAAAATTGTCACATTTTGCTAGAGTAAAGCTCATATTTTACTGGAGGTAGAATGTATTTATTAGAAAAACAAACAAAAATAAAACTTCCAAACTCCATGTACATCAACATGCAGAGCCCTTAGCCATCTTTCTATTCTTTTTTATCAATTATTTTATCAGTTACTAGCACCGAAAAATTTATGCTTTAGAATTGTGGTGCTGGAGAAGACTCTTGAGAATCCCTTGGACTACAAGGAGATCAAACCAGTCAATAATAAAGGAAATCAATTCTGAATATTCATTGGAAGCCCCAGTGAATATTGGAGCTTTGGCCACCTGACATGAACAGCAGAATCATTGAAAAAGACCCTGATCCTGGGCAAGACTGAAGGCAAAAGGAGAAGGGGGTGGAAGAGATGAGATGATTAGATAGCATCACTGACTCAGTGGACATGAATTTGAGCAAACTGCAAGAGATGGAAGACAGAGGAGCCTGGCATGCTACAGTTCAAGGGGCCACAAACAGTCAGACACAGCTTAGCAACTGAATAATAACAACAATCACTATTACATTTTATCATATAAAATCTTCCCTTATTTGTTGCACTTTCAGCAGAATAATTTTGCTATTTTATATATTATTCAAAATATTAATTAGTGCTGTCAGATTTCTGGACCTTAATATTAAAAATGAGATCATGTCCACTGGTATGAATCTTTTCTTCTGTAAACCTATTTCCTTTACACAAAGATTATCCAAATCCATCCAGTTTCCTAATATCATGTAAATATCAAAATGCTATTACATTTCTAGGAACCATTTTAAAGTTTTATTTTCTTTTAAGATCCTTCATATATAAAAGCTGCATAGTCTCTACACAGAATTAAACTTATAAAGAAAGGCATTGAACTATTTACCAGGTCTCTGTATCTTTACCACATCTCCACTGTAAGCCACAGAGCTTAACTGGTGGCTCAGACAGTAAAGAGCCCACCTGCATTGCAGGAGACCAGGGTTTGATTCCTGGGTCTAGCAGATCCTCTGGAGAAGGGCACAGAAACTCACTCACGTCTTCTTGCCTTGGAAATACCATGGACAGAGGAGCCTGGCAGGCCACAATCCTTAGGCTGGCAAAGAGCCGGGCATGACTGAGAAGCCAACAATTTCTTTCACTTTTCCACTGCGCGCATTTTATTATTTTGATCATCTGTATATTTCTAATAACTGTTTCTTCTGACTTGACCTAAAAATGGCATATATTGTTCAGTCCAATTCACTGATGTTGCCTAATTTAAATATTAGTTAATAATTCAAGAATATAGAAGTTAGATAAGCAATATAACATGTCCATATTAAATTTCTGTGGTACTATTTAATATGAACAGTAATAGACTTTAGAAAAACAAAATTTTGTATATGTTTGACTAATTGAAAATGAAGAAAACAATACAAAATGTCATCTAAACTCTCTGTAGTATTAAAAATGAAGGGAGATAGTCTATGTAATGGGCTTAGAGCAGGAAAGATTTTGCAATTTTACCTACAGTGAGGGTATATATATATATATATAATACATATCTGCATATTTAATATATATTTATATAGTAATGTTTGCACACATATGTATAATTATTTAAATATGTTTATACATATGAATATGGGTATATAATGCATAGACAGTGAGGATTAAATTTTTGTAATCACACATCAGGCTGAAAAAATTTTAAAGTTGATTTTTAATGTATTAAAATTTCAAAAAATTTTATGCGAAATCAGTATCTATTCTATTACTAGAATAGTCATATAAAATTTTAAGTCTATACAAAATTACACTCTAGCTATGAGTGTTGTTGCATATGGTGGAATAGTTTCAGTAAAAGTCATATATTTAACTCAAGCAAGGGCATTAATATTTTCTTCAAACAACAAATTGTGTTTTGTTTATAAATACATAAATACATTTATACAGACAAATACAAGTTGCCACCTTCAGAGAATGGTCATTTTATGTATTTCAATAAGGTTATATATGTGGTCTGGGCTTGTTTACTTGATTAGCACCCTTATTAAAAAATAGAGGCAATATAAAGAAGATGAATCTTTGATTGTGGCTTGTTTCTAATGGAAAACAAATTATGTTTAAATTGTGAAATGATATCTATTCTGGTTATAATTTTAAAACTTTTAAAAATTACTTAAGACTAAAGTGAAAAAAAAAAAAACAATCTGTTTGGTAAGGCTGACAGCTGTATCAATTTGATAAGCACCGAAAAAGAGAAATCACAACACAGGCATTTTGCTGTTTTTGCCTTAATACTCCAAGTGGAGAAATTCATTTTGTGGCAATAGGCACTACAGAAAAGTTACTCAGTTTCTCTGCCAATATGACAATTTGCATAACATTACCCACAATGCTTCACATTGTGATTTTGCTTTGAAAAGAGTTTTAATTGAGTCTTGCTGAGCTGCATTAATGTGTCTGTTTAAATTGAACAAACCTAATTATCTCACATGAAAGTTATGCCACCTCTGGTGTGACAAAGCTGATGCAGTTAAAGTCAGCCAGATGTATTAATTGAATATTGTAAACACTCAGTGTATCTGGTAACGAACAGTTCATTATACATTAGTACTGGACAATTTGTAACATATCCACACCAACTATAATATACCTGTCCAATGCAATATTATCCTTGGAATAAAATCTATAAACACCAAAATGTGAGGACCACCATGTCTTAGAAATAAACGCTTGTATAGATTTAAGATTTTCTATCTTACACATTTTAGTTCTATACTTTGAAAACTGAATTTTCTGAAGCATTCATAAGACTTAGTCTTCTTCATATTCTTTTAAAAGTTAAATCAGAAGAAACTATGATTTTGTAGTTCTGTTCCACAGGTAAGGAGCTTAAAAGTTGCCATTCTATCCTCACAAGGAAAAAGTTAAACTGATGAAAATCAACAACTTTTATAGGATTTATTAAAGCCTTGGACAACTGCTGCCCCAAGGTTTGAAAAGTAAACATATGAATACAAGAAGTAAATTTACTGAAGCAGAGACTCAACATTGGGAATCATTGTAGGAACAAGTGCCAGGATAGAAGAAAATCTGAACTGTAATCAATAAATTGCTGGAGGTACAATATGGATAAATATGAGTTAAATACTCCAGAGACACCCAATCAGGGAGGTGATGGTGGTGGCTGAGTTGCTACATTGTGTCTGACTCTTGCAACTCCATAGATTTGAGCCTGACAGGCTCCTCTGTCCTTGAGATTTTCCAGGCAAGAATACTTGAGTGGGTTGCTATTTCCTTCTCCAGGAGATCTTCCCCCACAATTTTCTGATGCTTAACTCAAGGAGATCAACCACGTCCTCACAGTAAGTTATCTGAGAAAAATCCCCTTCTACCTGGGTAAGGTGAGGATAGAGAGGAATCATTCTGACATGTACCATTCCACTCTATTCTTGTTAGCAAGAGATGTCCTCAGGAGGAACTAGTTAACTAGTGTCTTGCCTTTTGAGGTCTTACCAGAGCCTAATACACCTGGAAGAAGAGATCTATTCAACTCTAGCTATCTCTAATCATCATACCCCACCTAAAAGAAGAGGAAAAAATAAGGTAACACTTGTAAAGTTCACAGTCCAGACACGACAGGCTTACTAAAAAAACCGAAACCTAATCATAGGAATATAGAACAGTTCTTTTACCCCAATAGCTCACTCTGACATTACTAAAGATCTGTTACACTTCCTTTTACTTGGTAGATCATGTTAAATTTTCAAGAAAAATGTTGCAAAGTATACCTGAGCCCCAAAACCACAATTTGAAGAGACAGTACGAACATCTGAACCAGACATGATAGAGATGTTGAAACTAGGGTGGAAATTTAAGATAACTATTATTAATATTAATAATTATTAATAAGCTAAGAACTCTAACCAATAAAGTAAACAGCATACAATAAGAAATAACAATGTAAGCAAAGAGATGAATATCCTACAACAGACCCAAAAATAAATGCTAGAGATAAGAAACACTATAATGAAACTGCAGAATGCCCTTAATGTGCTTATTAGTAGACTGATCACAGTGAATGAAAGAAACTCTGAGCTTAAAGATATCTCAATTGGAACTTCCAGAACTGAAAAAAAAAAAAAGTGAACAAAGGATAATAAAAACAGCCTGTGGAACAACTATAAAATATGTGCACACTATAAGAATACAAGGAGGAGAAAAAGGAAAAAAAAATAGAAGGAATATTTAAAATATAGGAATAAAGTTCTCCCAAACTGATTTCAGACAACAAACTGTAAGTCTAGGAAGTTAAAAGGACACTAAACAAAATAAATGCTAAAAAGCTACATGTGGGCATATTATTTTCTAAAGATTGTAGAAAATCCAGAAGGTCGGGAAAACTACAGAAAACTGAAGGTCCAGAAAAAAAAAAATCCAAAAAAAAGAAAAGAAAGAATACATTATCTAGAATAAAGATAAGATTGCATCTGACTTCTACTCAGAAATTTTTCAACCAGGAGGAAACAAGTGAAATATTTAAAGTGCTGAGAGAAAAGCAAGCAAACAAAATTATCCTATAAAATTATCCTTCAAAAGTAAAGGAGAGATAAAGAACAAAATTAAACTTAACAACACCATCCAACAACTGGATATAACTGGCATCCATAGAATACTTCTGGAGAAGGAAATGGCAACCCATCCCAGTATTCTTGCCTGGAAAATCTCATGGACAGAGGAGCCTGGCAAGCTACAGTCCATGGAGTTACAAGAATTGGAGATGACTTAGCAATTACACCGTTCCATAGAGTAATTCATCCAACAACAGGAGAATAGATAATCTTCCTAAGCTCAAATGGAATATTCAGCAATCCATAAACTTAATAATGAGGGGCTATTAAGAAACATTCTTCCAGCAAATTTAAAAGAATGGAGATCATACAATGTCTGTTTTAAGTTTACAATGGAATTAAACTAGAAACTAATATCAGAAAGATAACCTGAAAAATACATGGAAATTAACAACATAATTTCAAATAACATGAGTCAAAGAAAAAAAATCTCAAGATAAATTTAGAAATATTTTGAACTAAATAAAAATGAAGGCACATAAAAAATGTTTGGGATGCAATGAAAGAATTGTAACACTGAAAGCAAATAGTATAGGCCTGAAATCCACAATCAAATTCTAACCTTACAAAACTAGAAAAAGAAGATTAAGTTAAATGAAAAAAATATGCAGAAGAAAAGAATAAGAACTAAAGCAGAAATCAATAAAATTGAAAATAGGCAATCAATAGAGAATATCAATAAAGCCAGAAGCTGTTTCCTTGAAAAGATTAATAATATCAATAAGCCTCTATCCAGGCTAAATAAGAAAAAGAATACAAATTACAAATATCAAGTATGAGATAAGGGCATCACTATGTTTTCCATGGAGATTAAAGGGATAAAAAAGTACTATGAACTGTACACCCACAGATTTGATAACCTGGATGAAACAGTTCAATTCCTTGAAAGAAACAGTTGCCAAAACTCACACAAGAAAAATTAAGCTAAATGAAGGGGCCTATATCAATTCAAGAAGTTAATAATCTTCCAAAACAAAAAGTACTAAGTCCAGATGGCTTCACAGTAAATATGTTCTTTCTAACATAGGAGAAAACCAAGCTGACCTTAGATATGGTGATAACTTTCTAGATATAACTCTAATGGCATGACCCATGAAAGAAAACATAGATAAACTGCACTTTATTAAAGCTAAAAACTGCTGTCCTGTAAAAGGCAATGTCAAGAGAATATGATGACTGTGAAAATTTACTTTAAAAAGGCATATTTGATAGAAGATTTTTATCCAAGTTGTATAAAGAAATCCTAAAATTAAAAAATAATAATAAACAGAGAAAATAGAGAAAAGAAAATTTAAATAACAATGTATACTTATTCTCCCTTTATCTGTTGTCGATTTAATACATCTGGCAATATCAAATGTTTCTCCAGATGTGGGAAAGTTATTAGGCATTTTTCCCTCCAAATAATATTTAGGGAAAAAGTATGATGTATTTCATTTGGGCGCAGTAAAGCAATATATAATTCTATTTAAAATGTGCCTCATGATACAGTAACTTGGCATTTAGGAATATAAAGAGAAACATTTGGACCATGGTTTTGCAGTATATTTATCATGTATTGCTTGAAAGAGCAAAAGTGACTAACAATCAAAATGTCCCTCAGTAGAACTGGTCAGTAGAGTATGCATGCACTACGGAATGTTAAATGAAGTTGATATATCAACATGATTATATCTCCAAAGCATAATGTGGAACTAAGAAAAAAAATAGAATAAATCAGACAATGTGTCCATACATTAATGAAAATCAATATTTAATATAAACATAGTAGGTTCAAGGTAGAAGAATTCACCACAAACTCATGAGTTAGCTTCTATAAAAAAGTACCAATGGGTGTGTGAGTGGCTGGGGAACCTCCAACTAAATGCGCGAATGCATGAACAATGCAGTGCTCTACTTGTCAAAAAGTACTTGGTTTTCAGGCATAAGGAAGATACTATGCATATATTCCTTGGCCAGTTTTTTAGAATGGACTATTGATAAGAAGATGATCAGATGAATGGATGTTAAACTATTTAACCCCATGGACTATACAGTCCACGGAATTCTCTAGGCCAGAATACTGGAGTGGGTAGACTTTCCCTTCTCCAAGGGATCTTCCCAACCCAGGAATAGAACCCAGGTCTTCAGTATTGCAGGTAGATTCTTTAACAGTTGAGACAACAGGGAAGCCCAAGAATACTGGTATGTGTAGCTGATCCCTTCTCCAGCAAAACTATTAACAGTTGTTAATAGTAGATGGGGGAAATTCATGACTATAATCTATTTTATTTCTAATATATTCAAAATTTTCATTTATATATATTCTGAACTGGATGTATATGAATTAAATTCTAAAAATCTGAAGTTTTATTTATATTTTGAAAAATGTTTATTTTTCTGTTTGGCTGCACCAGGTATTAGTTGTGGCACAAGGGGTCTGCAATCCTCATTGCAGCATGTGTGCTCTTTAGCTGTGGCATGTGGGATCTAGTTCCCTGATCAGGGGTAGAACCTGGCCCTCCTGCATTGAGAGCATGGAGTCTTAGTCACCAAACCAGCAGGGAAGTCCTTAGTTTTACATTTTTAATACCTAAAGATCAATCAATGATTTTTTGAAGAAAATTTGAATGTAACATATTTATAACTGGAGTTATTCATTTAGAAGGAAATTGAAGTGCAGAGTAAATGGAAATGTCCCTCTTTACTCCATGCACCTCTGTATTATTTCTAATATGAGAGAGGGTTTAAATATAATATGTAAAATTAAAATACAATAAAACTATATAATAAAGAAAAAACACTTAAATTATGTAAGAAATGTACAACAGACAGAAATATCTAATGCTTCTAGAAATGAGTATAATGCTGCTTGTCATAATTTTATACATATTTACTTTGGGAAAGCCCTATTTTTAGCAATGTGAACTTTCAAAAGATAAGGAGATCAACTCTATAACTAAAAATGCCTAATAAGCTAGACACTTTCTCTAAAGTGTCTAAAACCAATAACTAATAAGCTAAAACCAAATTCAATTGCTTATGATTACATATTTTCTTTGTTAAAAAAGAAAAAAAAACTGAGTTAAAAATAACTTTGGAAGAATCCTCATAAAGAGAACTATTTGCTTTGTACTGGAAGTCTGCACTTAACAAACATTTCACTGAAAGTTGAAAGTCATTGATTTTGAAGACGTGAAAGTGAATGAATGACTTAACTTTCACAAAATACTTTATGAATATTAAAGCAGTTGTAAGGAGTACTAATCAGATGCTTTCTGAAGATAAAATACATGTGGATAAATCAATAATAGGTACTATATTTGATCAATGCTTCCTTCTAATTATTATAAATGAAATATAATTGTATCATATCTACACAAAATAATCTATTTTGTCTTAGAAATGGTAATTTATAGTCTGTTATGTGGACAATAATTACACATCAAGTCCATCTGATTATTCAATCTGTTGTTAAAATGGATAAAAACTACTACTTACAAATAAAGATTATTTATCTTCCTGTATTCCACAGCAAAATGAGTTTCAAGTTATGACAAGTGGTAGATTATTAAAGATTTTTTCCAATGTCGAATGTGAAAGCATAGCCATGAAATTTTCATAGTCTATTCTGCTATATTTTATATTTCGAATAGACCAGGTATTGATGCATGGCTTTGTATCTTGATGCTTTATATTTTTGAAAATATCGATATACTGTTACACAAGTATCACAAAGATCGAGGCATTTCTTATCAAACACTATTGGTTATTTTCCTTGAAATTACAGGCTATTGTTATTCACTTTAGAGAAAGTGTCTACCAAATACTCTGCCTGAATAACCACAGTGTGTCTGTTGATTTCTTTTTCTTTCTACTAAAATTATGTTGCATGCATAAAGCAGCTAGTCAGCTTATAATTAAAAAAAAAACTGTAAGTTATTTTTATCAAGACAAACATGGTGGTGTGGTACTTTTAAGACCTGCTTTCTGTACCTTTTCTATTTTTAGCACAGAATATTACATGTAGATTCAAGGGATGAGTTTTAACAAAATTATATTTTTAATACTTCATCAAGGACATTTTAAAGTCAAGGCAGTTGTTTTTTTTTTTTAATTCTGAATGTATAGCAGTAAAAATAGGACTAAGTACTAGTACTGTTATGTTGATTCCCACCAGAGACAGTAGTTTTACTTACTATGGCTTTTCTACCATCAGTGCAAATATCAACTCAGAGAAAGAGGTAATTAATATCTTAGTATTACTATGAGAATAATTTAAAATCCATGAACCTCTTAAAAGTGTCTCAGAGGACCCAAATATTCTGCAGATCACTTTTTGAGAAATCATTTCAGGGGGCAGCCACAGTTAAGCTCCAGAAACTTGCTGCCTTGAGATAATGCAGGCAAAAAATGGCTAGAAATTTAGCTTATAGCACAATTGGGGTTTTAACAAAAATAACGACACTTCTACAACACTATTGGCAACTAACTGAACTTAATAGGAGGTGTGTGCTCAGCAGCTGCAAGATGAGTAGATCTTCTGCACCTGCCTGCCATGTGACCCTGGACAGTGTCTTATATATGGAGGCATAACTTTAAACTTTTATATGGAAGCATGAACTGGGTTCAGCCAAGTATTTGGTCTAGATGGGCTAGACCACACCTTGCTGACTCAAGGCAATGTCCTTAAAACACCTCCAGCTGTGGAAATGTTGGGCAGAAGGGAGAATCCAAAGATGGAGAGATCCAGCTGATAGTCACAGTCTCTTGTAGACCTCTTTCTACAAAATAAAATGCAGCACTGTAAAACAGGTCAGAATATTTGAATCAGATTTGAACTAGTACCCCTGCTGGTACCTATTAGCATTTGCATTTTTTAGATAAGTTGCTAATCCTTGCATGCCTTGATTGTTCCACCTGTGAAATGGAAACTGGGCCATAGAACAAGGAAAATTAGTAAACTGCAATTGCTTTTTCTTTTTTAAATTCTTCCACCATTCTTACAGCATTTACACTTTTCATCAATTCTTACATTAAGAAATGATGGTTGTGTTCAGTAGAGTCCAACTCTAGGTGATCCTATGGACTTTAGCATGCCAGGCTTCTCTGTCCACTGAAATTCTCTAGGCAAGAATACTGGAGTGAGATTCCATGCCCTTCTCCAGAGGATTTTCCCAACCCAGAGACTGAAGCTACATCTCATGCCTCCTGTACTGGTAGGCAGGTTCTTTACTACTAGGACCACCTGGTAAGACCAAGAAATGATGGTACAGAATTGAAATCAGAATTTTTAAGTGGCAGAGTCAAGCCTAGATCTAAAATTTATCAAACTTTGCTTCATTTCAGTTCAAATCAGTCACTCAGTTATGTTTGACTCTTTGCAAGCCCATAGACTGCAGCATGCCAGGCTTCCCTGTCTATCATCAACTTCTGGAGCCTACTCAAACTCATGATCATTAACTTGATGATGCCATCCAACTATCTCATCTTTTGTTATCCCTGTCTCCTGCCTTTAATCTTTCCCAGCATCAGGGTCTTTCCCAATGAGTCGGTTCTTTACATCAGGTAACCAAGGTATTGGAGGTTCAGCTTCACCATCAGTTTTTCCAATGAATATTCAGGACTGATTTCTTTCAGGATTGGCTGGTTGGATCTCCTTGTAGTCCAAGGGACTCTCAAGAGTCTCCTCCAGCACCACCCTTAGAAAGCATCAGTTCTTCGATGCTCAGCTTTCTTTATAGTCCAACTATAACATTCATACACGACTACTGGAAAAAACATAGCTTTGACTAGATGGACTTCTGTTGGTAAAGTAATGTCTCTGATTTCTGCCTTAAGGATGATGCCATCTGCATACCTGATGTTATTATTTGTTATTATTAATTATTTATCTTGATTCCAGCTTGTGCTTCATCCAGCCTGGCATTTTACATGATATGCTCTGCATTTAAGTTAAATAAGCAGGGTGACAATATACAGCCTTGATGTACTCCTTTCCTGATTTGAAAAAGTCTGTTGCTCCATGTCCAGTTCTAACTGTTGCTTCTTGATCTGCATACAGATTTCTCAGGAGGCAGGTAATGTGATATTCCCATCACTTGAAGAATTTTCCACAGTTTCTTGTGACCCACACAGTCAAAGGCTTTAGTGTAGTCAATAAAGCAGAAGTAGATGTTTTTCTGGAAGTCTCTTGCTTTTTTGATAATCCAACAGATGTTGGCAATTTGATCTCTGGTTCCTCTGACTTTTCTAAATCCAGTGTGAACATCTAGAAGTTCATGGTTCATGTACTGTTGAAGCCTGGCTTGAAGAATTTTGAGTAGTACCTTGGTAGCATGTGAGGTGAGTGAAGTTATGTAGTAATTTGAACATTGGCGTTGCCTTTCATTAGGATTGTAATTAAAACTGACCTATTCCAGCCACTGCCAAGCTTTCTAAATTTGCTGGCATGTTGAGTGCAGCACTTTAACAGCATCATCTTTTAGGATTTGAAATGGCTCAACTGGAAATCCATCATCTCCACTAGCTGTGTTTATAGTGATGCTTGCTATGGCGCACTTGACTTCTCATTCCAGGATGTCTGGCTCTAAGTGAGTGATCACACCATCATGGTTATCTGAACATGAAGATCTTTTTTGTATAGTTCTGTGTATCCTTGTCACCTCTTTTCAATATCTTCTGCTTCTGTTAGGTTCATGCCATTTCTGTCCTTTATTGTGCCCATCTTTTCATGAAATGTTCCCTTGTTATCTCTAATTTTCTTGAAGTTATCTCTAGTTTTTCCCATTCTATTATTTTCCTCTATTTCTTTGCATTGATGTCCAAAAGAGGCTTTCTTATCTACCATTGCTATTCTTTGTGACTCTGCATTCAGATGGTATATCGTTAGTTTACTCCTTTGCTTTTAGCTTCTCTTCTTTTCTCAGCTATTTGTAAGGCCTCCTCAGAGAACCATTTTTCCTTTTTGCATTTCTTTTTCTTGGGGATGGTTTTCATCACCTCATCCTGTACAGTGTCATGAACTTCTGTCCATAGTTCTTCAGGCACTCTATCATATCTAATCCTTTATATCTTTGTCACATCCACTGTATAATAATAAAGGATTTATTTAGATCATACCTGAATGGTCTAGTGTTTTTCTCTACTTTCTTCAAGTCTGAATTTGCCAATAAGAGGTTCATGATTTCAGCCACAGTCAGCTCCTTGTCCTATTTTTGCTGACTGTATAGAGCTTCTCAATCTTTGGCTACAAAGAATATAATCAATCTGATTTCAGTATTGACCATCTGGTGATGTCCATGTATAGTCTTTTCTATATATGCAATTTAGAATTTGCCTAAAATTATATAAGTGAAAATCAGAGTAATGGATGTTAGAAGTAACCATATACTGTATCTCCTCTGCTGTGGGTTTCTGCCTGAAGTAGGTATTTCCTTAGTTTAAAGGAAATATTTCATGAGTATTTCCTTAGTTGAATGTTTTTCTAGTTAAACTTGGTACACAATTTCTCAGAAAAATTCTCTTAGCTGGAGTTACTCTCCTTGAAATATGCTCTTTTGTATCAGCACAGCTATCTTTGATCACAAAAAGTGACTTTATCATGATTATTTTCAAAGTGTTTCATTTCCACTAATTACTTTATNTTCCAAGGAGCAAGCATCTTTTAATTTCATGGCTGCAGTCCCCATCTGCAGTGATTTTGGGGCCCAAGAAAATAAAATCTGTCACTGTTGCCATTGTTTCCCATCTATTTGCCATGAAGTGATGGGACCAGATGCCATGAACTTAGTTTTCTGAATGTTGAATTTTAAGCCAACATTTTTCACTCTCCTCTTTCACTTTCATCAAGAGGCTCTTTAGCTCTTCGCTTTCTGCTATAAGGGTGATGTCATTGGCATATCTGAGGTTGTTGATATTTCTCCTGGCAGTCTTGATTCCAGTTTGTGCTTCATCCAGCCCAGCGTTTCTCATGAGGTATTCTGCATATAAGCTAAATAAGCAGGGTGACAATATACAGCCTTGATGTACTCCTTTCCTGATTTGAAAAAGTCTGTTGCTCCATGTCCAGTTCTAACTGTTGCTTCTTGATCTGCATACAGATTTCTCAGGAGGCAGGTAATGTGATATTCCCATCACTTGAAGAATTTTCCACAGTTTCTTGTGACCCACACAGTCAAAGGCTTTAGTGTAGTCAATAAAGCAGAAGTAGATGTTTTTCTGGAAGTCTCTTGCTTTTTTGATAATCCAACAGATGTTGGCAATTTGATCTCTGGTTCCTCTGACTTTTCTAAATCCAGTGTGAACATCTAGAAGTTCATGGTTCATGTACTGTTGAAGCCTGGCTTGAAGAATTTTGAGTAGTACCTTGGTAGCATGTGAGGTGAGTGAAGTTATGTAGTAATTTGAACATTGGCGTTGCCTTTCATTAGGATTGTAATTAAAACTGACCTATTCCAGCCACTGCCAAGCTTTCTAAATTTGCTGGCATGTTGAGTGCAGCACTTTAACAGCATCATCTTTTAGGATTTGAAATGGCTCAACTGGAAATCCATCATCTCCACTAGCTGTGTTTATAGTGATGCTTGCTATGGCGCACTTGACTTCTCATTCCAGGATGTCTGGCTCTAAGTGAGTGATCACACCATCATGGTTATCTGAACATGAAGATCTTTTTTGTATAGTTCTGTGTATCCTTGTCACCTCTTTTCAATATCTTCTGCTTCTGTTAGGTTCATGCCATTTCTGTCCTTTATTGTGCCCATCTTTTCATGAAATGTTCCCTTGTTATCTCTAATTTTCTTGAAGTTATCTCTAGTTTTTCCCATTCTATTATTTTCCTCTATTTCTTTGCATTGATGTCCAAAAGAGGCTTTCTTATCTACCATTGCTATTCTTTGTGACTCTGCATTCAGATGGTATATCGTTAGTTTACTCCTTTGCTTTTAGCTTCTCTTCTTTTCTCAGCTATTTGTAAGGCCTCCTCAGAGAACCATTTTTCCTTTTTGCATTTCTTTTTCTTGGGGATGGTTTTCATCACCTCATCCTGTACAGTGTCATGAACTTCTGTCCATAGTTCTTCAGGCACTCTATCATATCTAATCCTTTATATCTTTGTCACATCCACTGTATAATAATAAAGGATTTATTTAGATCATACCTGAATGGTCTAGTGTTTTTCTCTACTTTCTTCAAGTCTGAATTTGCCAATAAGAGGTTCATGATTTCAGCCACAGTCAGCTCCTTGTCCTATTTTTGCTGACTGTATAGAGCTTCTCAATCTTTGGCTACAAAGAATATAATCAATCTGATTTCAGTATTGACCATCTGGTGATGTCCATGTATAGTCTTTTCTATATATGCAATTTAGAATTTGCCTAAAATTATATAAGTGAAAATCAGAGTAATGGATGTTAGAAGTAACCATATACTGTATCTCCTCTGCTGTGGGTTTCTGCCTGAAGTAGGTATTTCCTTAGTTTAAAGGAAATATTTCATGAGTATTTCCTTAGTTGAATGTTTTTCTAGTTAAACTTGGTACACAATTTCTCAGAAAAATTCTCTTAGCTGGAGTTACTCTCCTTGAAATATGCTCTTTTGTATCAGCACAGCTATCTTTGATCACAAAAAGTGACTTTATCATGATTATTTTCAAAGTGTTTCATTTCCACTAATTACTTTATGGAGACCTTTTGCGGAAACAGAGATGAATGAAAAGTGGCAATCTCTTCGTTCAGTTGGATTCATGATCATTTACCAAGTCAAACCAAAATAAATCCTAAACTAAACTACAAATAATCTTTCCTTTACATATTTTCTTACTTCCAAAATCATCAGAAACTTTTATGACATTTAGGAATCAGAATATATGGGAAAAAAGAGGATTTTTCTTCAATTTATTTCGTCTTTTAGTCACAGTGTGTGAATATGTGACACTGTCCTGCATCACCTTAATTATTTGCTCATTACCATATGCAAAGATGGGCTCAATCAAGGACAGAAATGGTAGGAACCTAACAGAAGCAGAAGATAGTAAGAGGAGGTGGCAAGACTTCACAGAAGAACTGTACAAAAAAGATCTTCACAACTCAGATAATCACGATTGTGTGATCACTCACCTACAGCCAGACATCCTGGAATGTGAAATCAAGTGGGCCTTAGGAAGCATCACTATGAACAAAGCTAGTGGAGTTGATGAAATTTCAGCTGAGCTGTTTCAAATCCTAAAAGATGATGCTATTAAAGTGCTGCATTCAATATGTCAGCAAATCTGGAAAAATCAGCAATGGCCACAAGACTGAAAAAGGTCAATTTTCATTCCAATCCCAAAGAAAGGCAATGGCAAAGAATGCTCAAACTACTGGAAAATTGCACTCATCTCACATGCTAGCAAAGTAATGCTCAAAATTCTCCAAGCCAGGCTTCAATAATACATGAATCGTGACCTTCCAGATGTTCAAGCTTGATGGGAAAGGCAGAGGAACTAGAGATCAAATTGGCAACATCTGCATCATCAAAAAAGCAAAAGAGTTCCAGGAAAACATTTACTTTTTCTTTATTGACTATGCCAAAGCCTTTGACTCTGTGGATCACAACAAACTGGAAAATTCTTAAGGTTACAGGAAACTAGACCTCCTGACCTGCCTCCTGAAAAATCTGTATGCAAGTCAGGAAGCAACAGTTGGAACTGGACATGGAATAACAGACTGGTTCCAAATAGGAAAAGGAGTACATCAAGGCTGTATACTGTTACCCTGCTTATTTAACTTATATGCAGAGTACATCATGCAAAATGATGGGCTGGATGAAACATAAGCTGGAATCAAGATTGCTGGGAGAAATATCAATAACCTCAGATATGCAGATGACACCACCCTTATGGCAGAAAGCAAAGAAGAACTAAAGAGCCTCTTGATGAAAAGTATGAGGAGACTGAAAAAGTTGGCTTAAAACTCAACATTCAGAAAACTAAGATCATGGCATCTGGTCCCATCACTTCATGGCAAATAGATGGGGAAACAGTGGCTGATTTTATTTTATGGGGCTCCAAAATCATTGCAGATGGTGGCTGCAGCCATGAAATTAAAAGACACTTCCTCCTTGGAAGGAAAGTTATGACCAACTTAGACTGCATATTAAAACACAGAGACATTACTTTGCCAACAAAGGTCCGTTTAGTTTAGGCTATGGTTTTTCCAGTAGTCATGTATGGATATGAGAATTGAATTATAAAGAAAGCTGAGCACTGAAGGATTGATGCTTTGAACAGTGGCATTGGAGATGACTCTTGAGAGTCCCTTCGATGGCAGAGAGATCCAACCAGTCCATCCTAAAGGAGGTCAGTCCTGGATGTTCATTGTAAGGAGTGATGCTGAAGCTGAAACTCCAGTACTTTGGCCACCTGATGCGAAGAGCTGACTCATTTGAAAAGACCCTGTTGCTGAGAAAGATTGAGGGCAGGAGGAGAAGGGAATGACAGAGGGTGAGATGGTTGGATGGCATCCCTGACTCAATGAACATGAGTTTGGGTAAACTCTGGGAGTTGGTGATGGACAGGGATGCCTGGCGTGCTGTGGTCCATAGGGTCGCAAAGAGTTGGACACAACTGTGTGACTGAACTAACTGAATCTTACTTCAGTAGTTTCCAGTTTTTTTTCAACATTTCTTTATACCTTTAAAAGTCATTGAAGATGCAGAAGAGCTTTTATCCAGATGGATTATATCTTTCCGTATTTATTGCATTGGAAATTAAAACTCAGAATATTTAAATATACTTATTAATTTAAACAGTGATCAAACATATTTAAATGAAAAATAAATGTCTTTAACATTATTTTACATTTTAAAAATCATTGTTTTAAAAAAAATCATTGTTTTATACTTTTGCAAGTATATTTAATATATGGATTAATAGAAGTCAACAGGATTCTTATGTATTCTTGTATCTGCTCCTGCATTAATCTGGGGTGATACATGTCAAGTAGTCTGGAAAATCCCACTGTGTGTTTTTTAAAGAATAGCGGTGAAAAAAAGGAAAATCACATCTTTGTCTCATTTTAATAGATTTATTGAGATATAATTTATATACAATAAGGATAACCTATTTGAAGTGTACAATTCAATGTTGTAAAATATATTTTCAAAATTATACAAGTCAATATAAAATAATTGCAGCAGGACATTGTCATCATTCCAAAAGAAACCCTATAATCATTGTCTATCCCTCTCCATTTTCCTCTCCACAGTACATTGCAATCACTAATTTTATCTCCATCTCTATAGAATTGCCTATTCTCGACATTTCGTATAAATATCATCTTAATAGATATGGCCTTTTTTTTGTGATCAACTTCTTTCATTTATCGTACTGTATAAGAGGTTCATCTATGTTGCAACATGTACCAGTACTTCATTCCTTTTTACTGCTAGATAATATTCCATCTACACTACATTATATTTTTCTATTCCTTATTTGAATGGTATTAGACTTTTTTGCTGTTATAAGTAGCTTTGCTGTGAACATTAGTGTACAAGATTTTCTTTGGACATTCGTTTTTCCTTTAATTAAGATACCTAGGGGTAGAATTGCTGGGTCCTTGGTAAAAGTATATAACATTTTGAAATGTTGCCAAGCTGTTTTTCATAGCAGCTCTACCATTTTACCTTCCCATTATCAATGTACAAAGACTAATTTATCCATATTCTCACCAACACTGTTATTATTTATTTTTATTTTGGCCAGTCCAATGTGTAATTTTTATTTATATTTTCACAATGACTAATCATGTTGATTATCTTTTCATGTATGCATTGTTTATTCATATACCTTCTTTAGAGAAATGTGTGTCTCAACTCTTTAAAACCATTTTTAGTTGAGCTATTTGCCCTTTTGCTATTGAGTTGTAGGAGTTCTTTATATATTCTGGATATAAGTCCCTAGGATGGCTAATTTAATGTGCTATTTAGGCTTGGGTCACCATGCCCAGATTTGGTCAAACATTATTCTAGGTGAAGATGTTTAATTAGATGATATTAACATTGAATTGATGAACTTCAAGTTAAGATTACTCTTCATAGCATTCATGTTGGAGCCAACCTCATTCAGTTGGATAAAGGTTGTAATAGAACAAGGATTGATCTCTCTTAAGCAAGAAATAATTCTGTCTCATATTGTCTTTTGGACTCACTGCAACTCTTCACTGGGCCTCCATCCAGCAAGCCTTCCCTTCAGATTTTGAATGTTCAAAACATTCACAATCACAAAGGCCATCTCTTTAAAATATATATCTCTCAGTGTATACAAATCCTGTTGTTTCTGTATCTCTAGAGAACCCTGGCTAATATAGTATTTTATCAGATACACAATTTACAAACATTTTCTGTCTATAGGTTTTCTTTCCATTTTTCTTAAATAGTGCCCTTTGAAGTACCCGTTTTTAATATTTTGTTTAAATTCAACTTATGAATCTATTGTTTTATTGTTTATGCTTTTGGTGCTACATCTAAGACATCTTTGCCTAAGCTAAGTTCATCTAGATTTACTCTTCTATTTTAAGGTTAGCTCTTAAATTTAAGTCTATTATGCACAAAAAGTTAATCTTTGTATATGAAGAGAGGTAGGTGTTCAAATTTGTAATTTTTCCTGTTATTATCTCAGATATATTTGTTGATTTTACTATTATTTTGAAAATATAATTCCTTCTACTAACGTACAGAAAGGGTCCCTGAACCACTCTTTGAGAACTTCTAAGTATCATCACACTCTGACTATCACTTAAATGAAAATCTAGCATTTGTAATCTACTGTACCATGTATTTGGTCAGTCTCATGCAATATTTATCCTATATTATCATGGGAAAGAAAATATAGAATAATGGCCATGTGTAATGTCATCTGGCAAAGAAGTGAATCTTTATGAATTACCTAAATACAAGGTAAAGTTCAATTTAATTTGTTTCCCTCTCCCCTCCCCACCTTGGTCTTTAAATCAGAAATAACATTGACATTCTCTTGAGACATCATTCCTTTGAAAAAAATTCATTTTCCCTCTAAATGTCTATGAACTTCTAACTTTGTAGTTATATAATTATGGCAACATTATCACAGAAGAATTGATGCTTTTGAACTGTGGTATTGGAGAAGACTCTTGAGAGTCCCTTGGACTGCAAGGAGATCCAACCAGTCCACTCTGAAGGAGATCAGCCCTGGGATTTCTTTGGAAGGAATGATACTAAAGCTGAAACTCCAGTACTTTGGCCACCTCATGTGAAGAGGTGACTCATTGGAAAAGACTCTGATGCTGGGAGGGATTGGGGGCAGGAGGAGAAGGGGACGACCGAGGATGAGATGGCTGGATGGCATCAGGGACTCGATGGATGTGAGTCTGAGTGAACTCCAGGAGATGGTGATGGACAGGGAGGCCTGGGGGGCTGCGATTCATGGGGTCACAAAGAGCCGGACACGACTGAGCGACTGAACTGAACTGAACATTATAGTTTACTGTCTATTGCATTTCACTTTTTATAAAGTAATACATGTGAAAATTATCTTCCTTTGAGACTTCTCAGGGTCATGTAAACTGTGATCTAAATTTAGGCTACAAGACAACAACAAAAATCTCCTAAAAGGGCAAGAATAAAGCCACTAATCTTCAATGCTTTCCTGACATACCAAGGACTCAGGTAGGTATTAAGATATACATTATTTTAATTAAACTTGAGAATAAGCTGTGTAACCATTATTTTCCTTTAAAAATAAAAGGGCTTTACATTGTAATTTCTAGAAAGCTATTGTACTAAAACTAAATATTCAACAGAGAATAATTCGAAGTCAAGAAAACCCCGAAGTGAAAGAAGTACACTGAGAAAGAAATGAAAAGAGATAAGACCCATTAATATGCTTTGTTTCAAGTAAATATATCTAAAATTGTGTTAAATGAGATAGGATTTGCCACTGTATATCAGAAAAGCATTTTCTGAGGTAGGGAAAGTTAGAACACTTGGAAACAAGAATGTTTTACATTTTCATGAATTTCCTTTCCTATCACTGCTGATTACAAAGATATTTGCATGTAAATAGGAATTTTCTACTCTGTAATCAGCAGGCTGTTCTTCAGTTTGCTGTGCATACTCTCACCATGTGTCCCCCCCTTTCCCCCCCTCCTTTCCTCAGTAATCAATTCAAATACCACAGACACTGGGCTGTGAAATCATCAAATAATCCAAGATTAGAAACTCTTATAAGATCAAAAGGAGGAAAACACTTTTCGTACAATAGTCTCAAAACTCTACAATAATGGTCACTCTAAAGTAAGGAAAATTTTAATAGTTTAATAATGCTTAATCTACCATAAGATGTGCAATCAAAATATTGATATAAATGTCAATATGTGGATTTGATGTCTTACCCAAGTCCAATAACTTTAGTGCTAATCTCAATGAATAGTTTATTCACATTTACCCTTTATCTTCAGATCTCTTACAGAATCTAATTGCACTTTCATATAGAATTTCTCCCTTTGGAGGAATATATGTGTCAACACACACTAGTCGGATAATTCAGTTCAGTTCAGTTCAGTAGCTCAGTCGTGTCCGACTCTTTGCGACCCCATGAATCGCAGCACACCAGGCCTCTCTGTCCATCACCGTCTCCCGGAGTTCACTCAAATTCATGTCGATCGAGTTGGTGATGCCATCCAGCCATCTCATTTTCTGTCGTCCCCTTCTCTTCCTGCCCCCAATCCCTCCCAGCATCAGAGTCTTTTCCAATGACTCAACTCTCTGCATGAGGTGGTCAAAGTACTGGGGTTTCAGCTTTAGCATCATTCCTTCCAAAGAACACCCAGGGCTGATCTCCTTCAGAATGGACTGGTTGGATCTCCTTGAGTCCATGGGACTCTCAAGAGTCTTCTCCAACACCACAGTTCAAAAACATCAGTTCTTCGGTGCTCAGCCTTCTTCACAGTCTAACTCTCACATCCATACATGACTATTGGAAAAACCATAGCCTTGACTAGACGGATCTTTGTTGGCAAAGTAATGTCTCTGCTTTTGAATATGCTATCTAGGTTGGTCATAACTTTTCTTCCAAGGAGTAAGTGTCTTTTAATGTCATGGCTGCAGTCACCATCTCCACTAATTTTGGAGCCCCCCAAAAATAAAGTCTGGCACTGTTTTCACTGTTTCCCCATCTATTTGCCTTGAAGTGATGGGACCAGATGCTATGATATTCTTTTTCTGAATGTTGAGCTTTAAAAAGCAAACTTTTTCACTTTTTTTCTCCTCTTTTACTTTCATCAAGAGGCTTTTTAGTTCCTCTTCACTTTCTGCCATAAGGGTGGTGTCANTGGTCCTAGTGTTATTAGATTGACTAGTTTTCTGCGAGTATGGTTTTAGTGTGTTTGCCCTCTGATACCCTCTTGTAATACCTAATGACTTACTCGGGTTTCTCTTACCTTCTACGTGGGGTATTTCTTCACGGCTGCTCCAGAAAAGTGCAGCCGCTGCTCCTTACCTTGGAAGAGGGGTATCTCCTCACCGTCATAATATTATACATTTTGAATATATAATAGGCCCTTTGAATAAAATTATCTTCTCCCAAAACAGAATTCATGACATGTTCCCATACTTGTGTTAGGTTGTTAGAATGAGAAAAAGAGTCCAGAATGGCAGTGGCTAAAAACAAGGAAGATAAAAGCCCATGAAAATAGAACAAAGGAAGGTCCGAGGACCAGAGTTAGAACCTCAGGTAAAACAAACAGCACTCCTGGCTAGCCCAGTTTACATAGGAAGGGCTCAGGGGGAGGAGAAAAAAAGATATAAAAAGAGGAGCCAAAATTAGGCCAGGGGCTTCTCTTCTCTTCGTGCCTTTCCGGTCGGCCTGCCCTCATGCTTCAAGGATGTATTTTCCTTTACTTTCTAAATGAAACTGACCTGTAACATGGGATTGTAACTCTGGGCCGTCTGAGGGCTGTAACGCTGTCCATCACTTCAAATTTTTATTGCAATGAGACAGAACTGAGGAAATTGCACTTTCCAGACACTTGTTTTTCCTCCTAAGAAGGAACTATCATCAAAAGCTTAGCTGATCATACCAGAAAAACATAAGAGCTATTGTAGATTCTTGTCCTACCTTTCATTTTTAATTCATTATACACATTTATGTATATGTATACATATATTGTGATTCTATCTGCTTATCTGTTTCTACTTTCACCCCTTTAATCACTGCAACATAATCCTGGGAGTTTCCTCTTTTGAACCATTTTGGGTAATCTTAGATTTCTTTTCATTTGTATATTATAAATTTCACAAAATGACTAATAATGTTAGTGAAATTTATATTAAAATAAGTTATGCCACTAGAAAAAAATACACAGATGCATAACAGAAAAAGAGATTTGCAAATGCACGTGTGAGTAGGCATCATGTTTTTATAGAGCGTGTCACTGGCTATAGAGAAGTAGTTTGAGTTTTAAAATAATTCACTTTGAGTAATCTATGTGGATGGAGGGCTGTGAGAGAAGCATCTTCAGATTTTTTTAAAATAACTTCTTTATATGTCTTTTATTAAACACACTTATGTTGATTGCTGTGCAATTTACATGGCAAAAGGAAATGATTCATAGTCTTCATGACTGCCTGAATTCATTTTTTTTTAATGTTAATTGTAAACAGAATTGGGGATTTTTGCAGCTGGCTCTTAGTCCTATGATGGTAGACATTTCACCTAAAGCAAAACAAAGGTTTTGAGATCAGACAAGCATGAAGACAAATGCAACCATTGGGCAATATGTCTGTCTGTCTGTCTCCTTTCCCATTTTACTCCCTTCCTTTTTTTTTTTTAATTCCTTCTTTCTTTTTGTATAAACAAGTATTGGCCTCATTATGTAATAAGACCTATACCAGGAACCAAGTAAAAAGAGACAAATAAACACATTCTCAGTGTCCTCAATGATTTCTAGTTTAGCAGGAAAATCAGATAGTTAGAGGAATTTTAAACATATCAGGAGATAAATAAGATTAACTCTTCTTATAAAATGTCGGAGAAAGTTTCAAAAGAAGAGGAAGCATTTGAGCTCAATTTGACCCATCAAAAGAGGTTATCTCCCTGATATACATGATAGAATTTCATGAATATTTCTTCTTAATTATTATTTTTCTTCTCTAAGTAACATATTATCCTGGGAGATTTTCAATATTTCTTTCATGAAGTCAGGTTTCAAATTAAATCTAAGAAAATCATGTTGTAGCAACTTAATTCAGCACACATTCCTGTGTCTACACTTTTAGGTAATGAGGGTAATGCAAAGACTGATTACATGTGCCCAGCAATCTTTCCCTGGTGGCTCAGATGAGAAAGAATCTGCCTGCAATACAAAAGGCCTGGGCTCGATCCATGGATTGAGAGAACCCTCTGGATGAAGGCAGGGCAACCCACTCCAGTATTCTTGCCTGGAGAATCCCCAGGTAGAGAGAAGCCTGGTGGGCTACAGTCCATGGGGTCACAAAGAGTCAGACATGACTGAGCAACTAACCAGCAGCAGCAACAATCCAAAAACTTGCAGCTTCGGTTCAGTTCAGTTCAGTCGCTCAGTCATGTCCGATTCTTTGCGATCCCATGAATCACAGCATGTTAGGCCTCCCTGTCCATCACCAACTCCTGGAGTTGACCCAGACTTGTGTCAATCGAGTCAGTGATGCCATCCAGCCATCTCATGCTCTGTCGTCCACTTCTCCACCTGCCCCCAATCCCTCCCAGCATCAGAGTCCTTTCCAATGAGTCAACTCTTTGCATGAGGTGGCCAAAGTACTGGAGTTTCAGCTTTAGCATCATTCCTTCCAAAGAACACCCAGGACTGATCTCCTTAAGAATGGACTATGTGTATCTCCTTGCAGTCCAAGGGACTCTCAAGAGTCTTCTTCAACACCATACTTACACTTCAGATGCATCAGTCCTTCAGTGCTCAGGGTTCTTCACAGTCCAACTCTCACATCAATACATGACCACGGGAAAGCCATAGCTTTGATTAGACGGACCTTTGTTGCAGCAACAATCCAAAAACTTGCAGTTTATTATGTTAAAAAATGTGAGGAAACATGAAAGTAACCTTGTTAGCTGGCAGACTGGAAAAAATTATATTACAAAATTATAAACAGCACTATGCAAACACAGAAAAGGAAAGACTAATTCCAAATGAGGGATCACAGAAGCTTTCCAGAAATGATGGTCAATTAAGTTCCTGATATATTGGTTGTACTTTGGTAAGTAACTATGGAGGTAGAAAAACTTATCAGTTCAGTTCAGTTCAGTCGCTCAGTCGTGTCCAACTCTTTGTGACCCCACAAACCACAGCACACCAGGCTTCCCTGTCCATCACCAACTCCTGAAGTTTACAAAAACTCATGTACATTGAGTTGGTGATACAATCCAGCCATCTCATCCTTTGTCGTCCCCTTCTCCTCCTGCCCTCAATCTCTCCCAGCATCAGGGTTTTTTCCAGTGAGTCAACTCTTCACATGAGGTGGCCAAAGTACTGGAGTCTCAGCTTCAGCATCACTCCTTCCAATGAACACCAAGGACTGATCTCCTTTAGAATGGACTGATTGGATCTCCTCACAGTACAAGGTACTCTCAAGAGTCTTCTCAAATACCACAGTTCAAAAGCATCAATTCTTGAGCACTCAGCTTTCTTCACAGTCCAACTCTCACATCCACACATGACCACTGGAAAAACCATAGTCTTGACTAGATGGACCTTTGTTGGAAAAGTAATGTCTCTGCTTTTGAATATGCTCTCTTGGTTGGCCATAACTTTCCTCCCAAGGAGTAAGCGTCTTTTAATTTCATGGTTACAATCACCATCTGCAGTGATTTTGAATCCTAAAAAAATAAAGTCACCCACTGTTTCCCTATCTATTTGCCATGAATTGATGAGACCATCCCATGACCTTAGTTTTCTGAATGTTGAGCTTTAAGCCAACTTTTTCACTCTCCTCTTTCACTTTCATCAAGAGGCTCTTCAGTTCTTCTTTTCTTTCTGCCATAAAGATGGTGTCACCTGAATGTCTGAGATTATTGGTACTTCTCCTGGCAATCTTGATTCCAGCTTGTGCTTCTTCCAGCCCAGCATTTCATGATGTACTCTGCACATAAGTTAAATAAGCAGAGTAACAATATACAGCATTGATGTACTCCTTTTCCTAGTAGGAATCAGTCTGTTTTTCCATGTCCAGTTCTAACTGTTGCTGACCTGCACATAGGTTTCTCAAGAGGCAGGTCAGGTGGTCTGTTATTCCTATCTCTTTCAGAATTTTCCACAGTTTGTTGTGATCTACAAAGTCAAAGGCTTTGGCATAGTCAATAAAGCAGAAATAGATGTTTTTCTGGAACTCTCTTTGCTATTTCAATGATCCAGCAGATGTTGGCAATTTGATCTCTAGTTCCTCTGCATTTTTTAAAATCAGCTTGAACATCTGGAAGTTCATGGTTCATATATTGCTGAAGCCTGGCTTGGAGAATTTTGAGCATTAGTTTACTAGTGTGTGTTCAGTTCAGTTCAGTCACTCCGTCATGTCTGACTTTTGCAACCCCATGAATCCTAGCATGCCAGGCCTCCCTGTCCATCACCAACTCTCGGAGTTCACTCAGATTCACATCCACTGAGTCGGTGATGCCATCCAGCCATCTCATCCTCTGCCATCCCCTTCTCCTCCTGCCCCCAATATTTGTCAGCATCAGAGTCTTTTGCAATGAGTCAACTCTTCACGTGAGGTGGCCAAAGTACTGGAGTTTCAGCTTTAGCATCATTCCTTTCAAAGAAATCCCAGGGCTGATCTCCTTCAGAATGGACTGGTTGGATCTCCTTGCAGTCCAAGGGACTCTCAAGAGATGAATGCAATTGTGCGGTAGTCTGAGCATTCTTTGGCATTGCCTTTCTTTGGGATTGGAATGAAAACTGACCTTTACCAGTCCTGTGGCCACTGCTGAGTTTTCCAAATGTGCTGGTATATTGAGTACAGCACTTTTATAGCATCATCTTTCAGGATTTGAAATAGCTCAAGTGGAATTCCATCACGTGCACTAGCTTTGTTCTTAGTGATGCCTTTTAAGGACTACTTGACTTCACATTCCAGGATGTTTGGCTGTAGGTGAGTGACCACACAATCATGATTATCTGGTTTGTGAAGATCTCTTTTGTACAGTTCTTCTGTGTATTCTTGCCAACTATTCTTAACATCTTCTTCTTCTGTTAGGTCTATACTACTTCTATCCTTTATCAGACAGAGGTAATGTAAATTGAATATAACCATAGATACTTGATAGTGGGGCAAAGAAGAAGAGGAAAAATGAATCCAGTTTGGGGGAGTCTCATGCTTATAAAACCAGGAAAGGGATCCTTAAGGTAAAATTAAGCTTACAAATACTAATTAGGTGTCAATGTGAATTTTTCTTTAGAATAAGAATAAATTTGCTATATATTTTAATATATATTATATACAATATAAATAATTATAATATACAATTGTTAACAATATATAATTGTTATATATAACATATATAATTGTTATATATGTTATATATACAATATATAAATAACTGATGAATATCACTTTTAAAGGAAAATTATACTGGACACTTATTAAAGAAAAAGGAAGACTTTTTTTTTTTTTCTAA
>SJYA01000718.1:125025-223349 GCA_006410615.1 Neotragus moschatus | reverse complement strand
TATATAAACATATTATTATATGTATAATCTATAAACATATAATGTATATATATACATATATACATATAATATATATTTATTATGTATATTATATATATAGTAAAAAGATTAAGAGGGGAGAGAGAGGAAGAGAAAGATTGACTTTTAAATGTTAAAATATTTATGCCATTATCACATAGTAGAATTCATTGTCTTTTTTAATTTATAGATGAAAGCATCAGTAGACTTTCTGTATTTTCTAAATATATATAATTTGCATTATAAGAACAAGAAATAACTAATTTCACTTTTTAAAAGTGCATATTTGTTCTATCAGTTTTATTTCTGACTAAGTGCACCTTAAATAACTTGTCAAGAGAAATGAGAATACTATGCATGTGTACATATTTTTCCAGGAACAATCATTCCAGCTATATTTATAATAATAAACTGTTTATGCAATCTGAATTTAACACGCTCAGGAATTCATTGCTACAGAAAAAATATTCATACTTTGTACCATGAGGCAGATAATCAAATAAATATATTTAACTGAAAATAAATTAATTGGTCTTAACTTCACTTAACCACAAAGTATGACTGTTTATCCACAGCAATGAATGCCTGTCTTTCTTGTGTTCATTTCAGAGTGGCAACCACTTTTTCATCTTTCAGATATACCCTACCTCCAATCCCTACTATATTTAGCTCACTATTTTCCAGGCAATGTGTCTTTTAATACAAACACTTTAGTTTTGGTATATCATTCGGCATCTTACTATGAAAAATGAAGATTTAGTTTTCTTGCCTCCTCTATACACAGAGATACACAATACACATAGCCCATAAACATGCTTTCCGTTAGCCCATTTTATCAATATTGTCAGATTTGATGAGACAAATATTCAGTATTTATATTCTTGGAACTGTATTATTTTCCACTCAGTCATGTAATATACTCCAATTGGGTTTCATTTATATAATAGTTTTTTTTTTAATTTTTTTAATTTTTTTTTATTTTTTTGCTTTACAATACTGTATTCATTTTGCCATACACTGACATGAATCAGCCACGAGTGGATATAAGCTCCCAATCCCGACCCCCCTCCCCTCTCCCACCCCACACCATCTCTCTGGATCATCCCTGTGCATCAGTCCCAAGCATCCTGNAAGCCCAGAGATAAATCCACACACCTATGGACACCTTATCTTCGACAAAAGAGGCAAGAATATACAGTGGATTAGAGACAATCTCTTTAACAAGTGGTGCTGGGAAAACTGGTCAGCCACTTGCAAAAGAATGAAACTAGACCACTTTCTAACACCATACACAAAAATATACTCAAAATGGATTAAAGACCTAAATGTAAGACCATAAACTATATAATAGTTTTTAATCAATAAATAACTTCAATAGTTATAGATTTTAAAATAGTTATTCAGCAATATATAAGAAGTAGTTTTTTCTACTTATTTCTCTTACAGACTTACAAGCATTTTTCTATTATCTTGTTTTTAACTGAATGTAAAAACATATGCATTTGTAATAAATATTTATTTAAAATAAACTTTAAGAACAAATATATAAAAATGCAGTGCTAAAAGAGAGTACATACTGATCTATGACTTAAGTAGAATGAACACAAATACAGAGTAATGAAAATAATTTGTTTTAATGAATGAAAACCTACATTACAATACTAATTTTAAAAAGAAGGAAGAAAATGCTAACACTAGTGTAACAATTTACATTATGTTGCCATCTGTTTTATTTTCTTATCCACAGACAGACATAAACATGATAATGGTATTTTTATTATAGCTGTTTCCTACACTACTTGTTGATCTTTACCTGTTTCCTAGTCTCCAGCTATAAATTTTATGTGCATCCTATGACTTAAGCCTTATGACATGTTGTAGGCTATATTAATTTTACAGTTTATAGAACAAAATATTTTATATTAAGCTGATTTCTTCCAACAAAATTGCATTTCATTAAGTCTAATTACTATATTATTGGGCTTTCCAGGTGTCTCAGTGGTAAAGATGCCGCCTGCCAATGTGGGGAGATGTCAGAAATGAGAGTTCGATCCCTGGGTCCGGAAGATCCCATGGTGAAGGAAATGGCAATGCACTCCAGTATTCTTGTCTGAAAAACTCCATGGATGGAAAAGCCTGGAGTGCTACAGTCCATGGGGGCCTCAAAGAGCTGGACACAGGCTGAGTGACTGAGCATACATCACTATGATATCATTAAAATTTTCTTATTTAACCCATTTAGTTATGTAATAATTTCCAATCTTTGTCTAGGCTCAAAGTCTTTAACTTTCCCCCAAACCTGCTTCCCCTACCTCTGTCATGAGCAAAGTCCATTAAGACACCCCAGGATATGAAAATTGAATCTGGGTAATAAAATAACACTAACCGTTTTTGTTTGTTTTTTCCCCTTTGTGCATCATCTAGTTTGACTTGGTCCTAGAGTGCTACATGCAGATGTCTTATTCCAGGCGCTTCAGACCAGATTCCCCAGTGCAAAAAGGGCTGTGACCTCTAACGGCTGAAGCTGAGGATGCTTCAGGTCTGCCGGCCATGTGCAGAAGAGCTGGCAATTCAACTCGCTGTGCAGAGACACTGCACTAAGTACACTTCACCTGGCATTGTCATCTGGAGCCAAGCAGCACAGCTGCCTAGGACCCACAAGAGCCCTGACCTCTTCTGACTGACAAGAAACTAATGAAGCAGCCTGTTGTGGAGAGCGTGTAGACTAGAGCGACTGGAGCAGGAGCTCGCACCTTTGCCAGCTCTAATCAATCAAGCTTTACTTGCTTCCTGAACTGTACTCAGTCTATTGCTTCATCAACTCAGGAGGGTAGGTAATGCCTCCTGAATCCTTTATCCTCAGTTAATGTCAATGAATATTTGCAATTGCTTAAGCAAAAATCCTGAAGTCACTTTTTACTTATTTCCACTCATACATCAACCCTGTTGCCGCTACTCTCAAAATATATTCTCGGTCTAACCAGGGTCTCAATATTCCCCTAAACCACAGGAGTCTATGCACCGGAATCTCTTGAATGAATCTGAATTCAAATGCACTGATCTGTTTTATAATAAGCACTGTGCTTTATTTTGTTGAAGGAGGCTGTGAAGACTATGTGAGCTCTGGCTGAACTGCCAGCTGGAAGGAGAAGTTTGAGGTGCCTCTTGCTTTCCCTTTGTCCTTGGACTGCATGACCCATGTGTTCTTTCTGAGTGAGGAGCTTTTCCAATGATGCAGCCTTGAGAGAGTAAGGCAGTGTTGAGATCATCTACACTGAATACACAATTGAAACCAAGTTAAAGCCTTTGCATAAGCTTTTAAGATCCTCGCTAGCAGGTGTGCAGGCTGCACGAGACAAGTCTCTTATGTAAGTTCCCATGTTTATTTATTTATTTTTGTTTTAAATTCCTTTCAAGACACAAAGCCATATCATCACCACAAAGCTTTCTCATGTGGCAGTTTGGGAACTTCACCCACTTCCCTCCCATTACTACTGCCCCTGACCCTTTTGTATCTGGTAGACCCTGAAACTGAGTCCCTTCCCTACCAGGTGCCACTCCCACTAATACAGCGAGACTGAGTTCAGCAGAGCAGGACAGGAAAATTACCTGCTGATTAAGGTATGGGGAAGGGAGTGCTCCAGCTCTAAAGACCCTTTCTCCCAGATGGAGGGAAGTGGGACACTTTTAAGGGATAAGAGGTTGAATGGGTCATCAGAACTGAGGAAAGGGGGATGATTTCCAGCAACAGCCAGAGCATAAGCAGTCCTTCTGGTTCCCTTGCAGAGGGGCTAATTGTGCCTAACAAAGTGCAAGTACCACTTTGGGCAGCGATCCTAGCATGGTAATTGAAGCAAAGGCAAATTTCAGACACTTTGGGTGCTATCTCTGCAGGCACTGCCCACCTGGTCAGGTTGGAACCAGTTCTGAGTGGTTGACAGTCTCCATCTTGGGCCTCTCTGGCTCCCGCTGTTTCTGGGGTCTTATTTACATGGCAGCTACTTTAGTCTTCAATTCTGTTAAGCAAGCACAGCTGTGGGATTGGACTAAGATTTGGTGTGAAAATCAAAGGAAAATAGGTTGAGCTCTGTGCAGGTGTAAGTCCTTTCCCAGTGACATTGCCTTCTCCTTAACCCTGGCAACGATGAATGGGTTGTCTATTCCCATACTTTCATTTTAAAAATGTTATATAAATGATATCATACAACATGTAACCATTAGAATTTACTTTTTTTCCATGCAAAATAATTCCCTGGAGACTATCCAAGTTGTGTGTAGCAATAGTTTGTTTCTTCTTATTGCTGAGTAGTATTCTATGACATGTATGTACCATACATTTGCTTAACTATTCACCCATTGAAGGGGTTCTGAGTTGTTTTCGGTTATTGAGAATAACGCTTCTTTGAATATCTGTGTATAGGTTTTTTATATGTTTTCATTGTTTTGAAATAAATGAGTACTCGAGTGCAATTTATGGGTGGCATGGAGGTTGCATATTTAGTTTTATTACGAAATTGCCAAAGTGAGGATGCTATACCAGTTTACATTTTCTCCAGGAGTGTATGTTTAATTTAGTATTTCTGCATCATTGTTAGCATTTGGTAGCATTTTATATTTTAGCCATTCTCATAAGTATGTGGTAATATTATGGTTTTCATTTGCATTTCCCTTATGGCTAATGATGTTCTCTTTTGCCATCTGTATATTATTTTCAGTGAAATGTCTATGCTGCTGCTAAGTCATTTCAGTTTTGTCCAACTCTGTGCTACCCCGTAGATAGCCTCCTACCAAGCTTCTCTGTCCCTGGGATTCTCCAGGCAAGGACACTGGAGTGTGGGTTGCCATTTCCTTCTCCAATGCATGAAAGTGCAGTTGCTCAGTCGTGTCCGACTCTTAGTGACTTCATGGACTGCAGCCTACCAGGCTTCTCTGTCCATGAGATTTTTCAGGCAAGAGTACTGGAGTGGGGTGCCATTGCCTTCTGCACACCTCTCTTTTACATTTTCTCATTGAATTCCTTGCTTTTTGGTTGGTTGTTTGTTTTACCATTGAGTTTGAGAGTTCCTTTTATATTCTAAATACTAGTCTTTTGTCAGCTGTGTGGCTTGCAATATTGTCATCATATCTACAGCTTGACTTTTCTTTATGTAGTGTCTTTCATGAACATTTTAAAACTTTTCCCCCAGTTTTATTGAGATACATGTGACATACGACATTAGTAAATTTCAGGTGTAAAAAGGCAAAAAATTTGTTTTCATGTATATTTATGGGGAATGATTTTTTAACTTTGATGAGGTTTAACTTGTCTGTTTATTTTCTTTTTCCCCCTAAATGGGTCATGCTTTTGGTGTTATGTCCAAGAGCTCATTGCTTAGCCTCTGGTCAAGAGGACTATCATCTAAATTTTTTATAGTTTTACATTTCACATCTATATCTATGGCACAATTTGAGTTAACTTCATATGTACTATGAAGTGTAGCTTGAAATTCATTTTTGGGCATATGTATACCCAATTGATTCAGGATTGTTTGTTGATCACTGATTTTTCTCCATTGATTTGCCCTTGCAACCACAACAAAAATCATGTAGCCATTTTTTGGGGTGGGGTCTAGTTTTGAGTTCTCTATTCAGTTCTCTATTCAGATCTGTGTGTTTGCAATCCATCTTTCCATCAATACTATTACACATTGCTTCTATTACTGTAGCTATTATAGTTAGTCATAAACCTGGTTAACATGATTCTCTCAGTTTATTCCTATTTTTCAAAATTGATTTAGATATCCTAAATCCTTAGACTTTTTCAATCAAATTTTCTGTATCTGAAAAAAAAGAAAAGAAAACTTGTTGCAGTTTTGACTGGAATTTGATTAATTCTGATTAGGGGAGAATTGACCATTGTTAATACATATACAAACTAATATTTTACTGATTTGCTTGTATTTACATAAGTTTAAATGCATTAAACAATGTGAGTTCTCATTAGCTTATGAAATCTTATGCCTACCAATCTGGAGTTATCTGCCTGTTTCTTTGATTTCACTGTTCTTCACTGGTCCAGACAAGTTCTGAATTCCACCAGGTGAATACCTGTGATTGGGAACCAACAAGTCCCTCTTTCCTCTCTAATTTTTCTATCTCAAGGTAGATGCCAAGTTTTTATTTGCCCCTCCCTTTCTGAGTTACTCTTCAGTCTTATCTGCTACTATATCTTTCTTTGCCCATTCCACATAACATAATTGGCTTAATGAATGAATGAAATATTGAGATTATTTTAATTCAATTTGCACTAATTTAATAAGCATTAAAATATTTAGTTTTATATTTCTTTTTAGTAGTGAAGTTCAGTATTTTTAATGGTATGCATGTTCATGCTTTCTTCTGAGAAATATCTACATATGGTCTTTTTGTCTGTTAGAAGCCGGATAAATATCTTGCCATTTGTATATATTCATTTTTTAAGAAATAGCTCTTTGTCCCATTTCTGTTTACTTTTAATTTTAAATTTTGACATTGTTTTCAGGAGTTTTGCTTTTTAACTAGAATATTACTTGAAAGTTTTTATCTATTGGGTGAACTTAATATAAAAAAGTTACTTTAAATAGACTCCAAAGTCCATTTCTACTGCAATTAAAATTTATGTCTCTTTTAGAAAAATATTTCACCAGTATGGAAAACTTTCATCTATATACTGTGAGGTATGAATCTGAATGTGTGTCTTTTCAATTTGTATTATTTTGCCACCAACTTTAAAAAAATTTTACCTATATCATCATATTGGTGTGTTGAAATTGTGTGTTTATGAACTTGCCTGTATATAATAAAGGTTTTTATTTTAGACTATTCCTATAAATATTAGCAATTACTTTTTAATTTATATAAGTATCTATTCTCCTTCATATCAAATATAATTAACTTATTAACTAAAATTTTAATACTTGGTAGAGAATAATTAGTGTGCCATTTTGAAATATTTTGTTTTCACATATTTTCTTTTCTGGATAAATTTACAATCCTGCTGAAATTTTGATTTAAATTACTTAGCACTGGAATTTTAATTGAAAATTAATTTGCAGATAGTTTTAAAATTCCTGCTATTAAGTTTGCTAAAGAAGAACCATTGATGGCCTTCATATTATTCAAGTTTGTATTTTTAAAATTTAGTGATTCTGAATACATCATTAAATATTTTATTTTTTATGAAAATAAGATTTATTACTGTCATATTTTATTGTATTTGCAATCACAATTGATTTTTCAGGATGATTCTTTTATTTATTCAATGATGTCTATACATTTATAAAATAAATATTTATTTTGCTCAGATTACATATTAATCACTGTTCTTAATATTGAGAATATTGCATCCCACTTGGGGACAGATGAAAGATACAGTGCATAAACATAATGGTACCAGATAGTAATAACAGTAGAAGGAAAATGAAGATGGTTATGAAGAAGATGATTCCAGTTAGGGGTATTGCGAATACAGTAATCAAGAAACAACTCTCAGAGGTTTTCAGAGTTTGAACTTCATTTCTAATATTTTAATTGGAATTGTTTATAGTTTTAATCCCTTTTTCCTAGTTAATAGGCTTCCTTGGTGGCTCAGATGCTAAAGAATCCTGATGCAATGCAGGAGACCTGGGTTCAATCCCTGAGTCAGGAAAATCCTCTGAAGAAGGGAATGGCTACCCACCCCAGTATTCTTGCCTAGCACTTCCCATGAACAGATCTCTCATCCTACATTTAAAGTAATTTTTATGTCACTTTAAATCAAAGCTCAACCCTGCTCAAACACAGGATAAAGCTTAGAGGTTTCTGTGGTTTGTTTTCACTTTTGTTTTTGATACTGGACTATGATTATCATCTTCATGTTTGGTTAGTATGCTGATATAATTAATGATCTTCATCTCATTTCAGTCACCTGTAGCTCTTTTACATGATCCAAATTATTTCAGCCTAATTCGTGCGATTTTTAGTAGTTAATTTACCACCTATCCCTAAAGTGAAGCAGGATTCTTCAATTATGCTTCTCTTTTTTTGGAACTTCTACCTTTGACAATTTTTCTTAAAATATCTATCACTTTATTGTTCTAAAGATGTACTAAAATGATAATAGTATCTACCAATGATAATTTATGTGTTTATTAGACATGCTTTTGCGTGTTCCACCTACTTTTTAAATCATGTAACCCATGAAATAGATTAATGGATGGCATCATTATTCCAGATTTACACATAAGGAACTCAGTCACAGAAAAGTGAAGTAACTTAAGATAGTATCACAGCTTCTACACTATTGTGGATTTTACATGTTAAATGAACCATTAATACCTGAGAACATTATTTTTAGCTTCACTTTATAATTCCTTTAAAAATACAGGCTATTTGAAAATATAATATTTTTAGGACTTCTGATTTAAAATTGAGTCTGGAAACAAGATACTTACACAATCTAACATTCACTTAAATAATCGTTAAGACAGAGTGAAATTAAGGAAATGAAAATAAGATAAATAATGAGCTCAACAATCGTAAAAATGAGGAAGAAAATATCCAAGAAAATACCTGGTAACTGTAAAATCAACCAAACTACTAAGAACAGTATGCCCATTTTGCTTTTTGCCAGTACTAAATTTCACCTTATAAAATGAATTCTAAAAATATGTTTTAAAAGATTAAGAGAGGATTAAAGCACTCTTCACATCCCTAACTTAAAAACTAATTACTCAAAACAAATAGAAAGTTAGCTTTTCTAACTTTTCTAAATAGCTGTTCCTCACTGTGTGGCTGTAACATTTTGATCCATGTGAAATCTTCCTCTTTTCTGTATCTTTCTGCATCTATTTATGTTTTTAATTTCCAGAGAACAATGGCATAAAATGGAAGTAGATAGAATGACTGGCATGATGTATTACATCCTAGGAAGAATTCCAGGTAGATTGCATGTTCTAGGAAGGTAGAATTTTTGTCTGCTTTATTTACTTGTAAATTCCCATTATTTATCACGTGGAAGACACTAACTAAAATTTCGAATTAAAGGTATAAAGCAGGGTAGGTCGTGTTGGAAACATTTCAACTGTAGACACTAGATATTTCAAATTTCTTTATTCTGCACTGGAATATAAAGCCAGGAGCAGTAGAAGCCTTCATTCTTGTACAGCAGAAAAGGAAAACAGTCTGGGAGCCTACACCCAACAACTCTCCACATTTAAATTATGAAACAATTTTTATTTCTTTCAACTCCACCAATTCTCATATACATTTCAACAGACCAACTATAGCTAGTTCACTGATCAAGGTCAAGTATCTAATATTCCAACAACACAAGAAAAGACTCTGCACATGGACATCACCAGATGGGCACCACCGAAATCAGATTGATTATATTTTTTGCAGCCAAAAATGGAGAAGCTCTATACAGTCAACAAAAACANTTCTTTGGAAAGAATGATGCTAAAGCTGAATCTCCAGTACTTTGGCCACGTCATGTGAAGAGTTGACTCACTGGAAAAGACTCTGATTCTGGGAGGGATTGGGGGCAGGAGGAGAAGGGGATGACCGAGGATAAGATGGCTGGATGGCATCACTGACTTGATGGGCGTGAGTCTGAGTGAAGTCCCGGAGTTGGTGATGGACAGGGAGGCCTGGTGTGCTGCGATACATGGAGTCGCAAAGAGTCAGACACGACTGAGCGACTGAACTGAGATGTAGTTAACAAACGAGCTGTGAAAAAAATGAAAAGAGGAAGCTATGTTGAAATCTCAGAAGACCATGAATACTGAGTTCTATGAATTAGAATATGTTTTTTCATATTTTAATATTTCTTTAATTAATTTATTAACTGAAGGATAATTGCTTTACAGAATTTTGTTATTTTCTGTCAAACCTCAACATGATTCAGCCATATTCCCTCCTTGTTGAACCTCCCTCCTATCTTCTTCCCCATCCCACTCCCTAGGTTGATACAGAGAACCTGTTTGAGTTTCCTGAGACATGNTTCATATTTTAATATTTCTTTAATTAATTTATTAACTGAAGGATAATTGCTTTACAGAATTTTGTTATTTTCTGTCAAACCTCAACATGATTCAGCCATATTCCCTCCTTGTTGAACCTCCCTCCTATCTTCTTCCCCATCCCACTCCCTAGGTTGATACAGAGAACCTGTTTGAGTTTCCTGAGACATGCAGCAAATTCCCATTGGCTATCTATTTTACATATGGTAATATAAGTTTCCATGTTACTCTTTCCATATATCTCACCCTCTTCTCCCCTCTCCCCATGTCCTTAAGTCTACTCTCTATATCTGTTTCTCCATTGCTGACCTGTAAATAAGTTCTTCAGTGATGTTTTCATAGATTCCATATATATGGTGTTAGAATATGATATTTATCTTTCTTTCTGACTTACTTCACTCTGTATAATAGGCTCTAGGTTCATCCACCTCATTAGAACTGACTCAAATGTGCTCCTTTCTGTGTCTGAGTAATATTCCATTGTGTATATGTACCACGACTTCTTTATCCATTCATCTGTCAATGGACATCTAGGTTGCTTCCATGTTCTAGCTATTATAAATATTGCTGCAATGAACAAAGAAGTGCATATGTCTTTTTCAATTTCTGTTTCCTCAGAGTATATGCCTAGGAGTGGGATTGCTGGGTCATATGGTGGTTTTGTTCTTAGTTTTTTGAGGAATCTCCATACCATCTTCCATAGTGGCTGTATCAATTTATATTCCCACCAATAGTGCAAGAGGGTTCCCTTTTCTCCACACCTTCCTCAGCATTTATTGGTTGTAAACTCTTTGACGATGTCCATTCTGACTGTTATGAGGTGATATTTCACTGTAGTTTTGACTTGCATTTCTCTAATAATGAGTGATGTTGAGTATCTTTTCATGTGTTTGTTAGACATCTATGTGTCTTCTTTGGAGAAATGTCTATTTAGGTCTTCTTCCCACTTTTTGATTGGGTTGTTTGTTTTTCTGGTATTGAGTTGTATGAGCTGCTTGTATATTTTGGAAATTAATCTCTTGTTAGTTGTTTCATTTGCTATTATTTTTCCCATTCTGAGGGTTGTCTTTTCACCTTGGTTATAGTTTCCTTTCCTGTGCAAAAGCTTTTAAATTTAATCAGGTCCAACTTGTTTACTTTTGTTTTTATTTCCATTACTCTAGAAGGTGGATTACAGAGGATCTTGCTTTGATTTTTGTCATCGAGTGTTCTGCCTATGTTTTCCTTTAATAGTTTTATATTTTCTGGTCTTACATTTAGGTCTTAAATTCATTTTGAGTTTATCTTTATGTATGGTGTTAGGAAGTGTTCTAATTTTACCCTTTTACATTTAGCTGTCCAGTTTTCCCAGCACCATTTATTGAAGAGGCTGTCTTTTCCCCTTGGATATTCTTTCCTCCTTTGTCAAAAATAAGGTATCCATAGGTGCATGCATTTATTTCTGGCCTTTCTATCTTATTCCATTGGTCTATATTTCTGTTTTTGTGCCAGAAGCATACTGTCTTGATGACTGGAGCTTTGTAGTATAATCTGAAGACAAGAAGGTTGATTTTTCCAGCTCCAGTCTTCTTTCTCAAGGCTACTTTGGCTATTCAGGGTCTTTTGTGTTTCCATATGAATTGTGAAATTTTTTGTTCTAGTTCTGTGAAAAATACTGTTGGTAATTGATAGGTATCACATTGAATCTGTAGGTTGCACTGGGTATGATAGCCAGTTTTACAATATTGATTCTTCCTACCCAGGAACTTGGAAAGTTCTCCATCTGTTTATGTCACCTTTGATATCTTTCTTCAGTGTCTTATAATTTTCTGTGTATTCTGTCATTGGGTAAGTTTATTCCTAGATATATCATTATTTTTGTTGCAATGGTGAATGGGATTGATTCCTTAATTTCTCTTTCTGATTTTTCATTGTTAGTATATAGAAATGCAAGTGATTTCTGTGTATTGATTTTGTATCCTGAAACTTTACTAAATTCACAGATCAGCTCTAGTAATTTTCTGATACTTTAGGATTTTGTATAGTATTATGTCATCTTCAAACAGTGAGAGCTTTACTTCTTTTCTGACCTGGATTCCTTCTATTTCTTTTTCTTTTCTGATTGCTGTAGCTAGGACTTCCAAAACTATGTTGAATAATAGTTGTGAAAGTGGATACCTTTGTCCTTTTCCTGATCTTAGGGGGAATGCTTTCCATTTCACATTGAGAATAATGTTTGCTGCAGGCTTATCATATATGGTCTTTACTATGTTGAGATAGGTTTTTTCTGTGCCCATTTTTTTAAGCATTAATGGGTGCTGAATTTTGTCAAAGTCTTTTCCTGCATCTACTGAGATTATCATATGGTTTTTATCTTTCAATTTGTTATTACAGTGTATCACATTAATTGATTTGCATATATTGAAGAATCCTTGCATCCCTGGAATAAACCCAACTTGATCATGGTTTATGAGCTTTTTGATGTGTTGCTGAATTCTGTTTGCTAAAATTTTGTTGAGGATTTTTGCATCTATGTTCATCAGTGATATTGGCTTGTAGCTTTCTCTTTTTGTGCTGTCTTTGGTTTTGGCATCAAGGTGATGGTGACCTCATAGAATGATTTTTGAATTGTTTCTTCCTCTGCAAATTTTGAAAAAGTTTTAGGAGAATAGACGTTAACTCTTCTCTAAATGTTTGCTAGAATTCTCCTGTAAAGCCATATGGTCTTGGGCTTTTGTTTTTTGGGATTTTTTTAAATCACAGCTTCAGGTTCAGTGCTTGTAATTGGGTTTTTCATAGTTTCTATTTCTTCTCTATCCTAGAGAATGTTCCATGTGCACTTGAGAAGAAGGTGTATTCTTCTGCATTTGTATGCAATGCCCTGAAGATATCATTGAGATCCATCTCATCTAATGTATCATTTAAGACTTGTGTTTCCTTATTAATTTTCTGTTTTGATGATCTGTCCATTGGTATGAGTGGAGTGTTAAAGTCTCCTACTATTATTGTGTTACTATCAATTTCTCCTTTTATGTCTGTTGCATTAGAGAAGGAAATGGCAACCCACTCCAGTGTTCTTGCCTGGAGAATCCCAGGGATGGGGGAGCCTGGTGGGAGGCTGTCTATGGGGTCGCACAGAGTCGGACATGACTGAAGTGACTTAGCAGCAGCAGCAGCAACAGTAGCAACAGCAGTGTCTGTCTTATATATTGAAGTGCTTCTATGTTTGGTGCATAGATATTTACAATTGTTATGTATTCCTCTTGGCTTGACCCCTTGATCATTATGTAGTGTCCTTCCTTATCTCTTGTAATCTTTATTTTAAGGTCTATTTTGTCTGATATGAAATTTGCTCCTACAGCTGTCTTTTGCTCCCCATTTGCATGGAGTATATATTTCCATCCTGTCATTTTTAGTCTATATGCATCTTTACAACTGAAGTGAGGCTTCTGTAGACAGCATGTACATGGGTCTTGTATTTGTATCCATTCAGCCAGTCTGTGTCTTTTGGTTGGAGGATTTAACCCATTTACATTTCAAGTAATTATCGATATATATGTTCCTATTGCCATTTCCTTAATTGTTTGGAGTTGATTTTGTAGATCTTTTTTCTTCTGTTGTATTTCTTGACTATATAAGTCCATTTAACATTTGTTGAAAAGTGGGTTTGGTAGTACTGTATTCTCTTAACTTTTGCTTGTATGATAAGCTTTTTATTTCTCCATAAATTTTGAATGAGATCCTTGCTGGGTACAGTAATCTTGGTTGTAGATTTTTCTCTTTCAGTGCTTTAAATACATCCTGCCGTTCCCTATGGTCTGCAAAGTTTATACTGAAAGATCAGCTGTTAAGCATATGGGTTTTCCCTTGTATGTTACTTGTTGCTTTTCCCTTGCTGCTTTTAATATTCTACCTTTGTGTTTAGTCTTTGTTAGTTTGATTAGTATGTGTCTTGATATGTTTCTTCTTGGGTTTATACTATATGGGACTTTTAGCACCTCTTGGACTTAATTTACTATTTTCTTTTCCATGTTGGGGAAATTTTCAACTATAATCTCTTCAAAAATTTCCCTATACCCATTCTTTTTTCTCCTCTTCTTCTACAAAACCTGCAATTTGAGTGTTGGTGTGTTTGATATTGTCCCAGAGGTCTTTGAGACTATCTTCAGTTCTTTTCATTCTTTTTACTTTACTCTTCTATTCAGAGGTTATTTCCACCATTTTATCTTCCAGCTCACTGATTCGTTCTTCTGCTTCAGATATTATGCTATTAATTCCTTCTAGAGTATTTTTAATTTCTGTAATTATGTTGTTTGTATGTTTATTCTTTAAGTCTTCTCAATCTTTGTTAATTGATTCTTGCATTTTCTCCATTCTGTTTTCAAGGTTTTTGAAAATTTGTGCTATCATTATTCTGAATTCTTTTTCAGGTATTTTACCTATTTCTTCTTCATTTATTTGGACTTCTGTGTTTCTAGTTTTTTTATTCATTTGTGTAGTATTTCTCTGCCTTTTCAATACATGTTTTTTAACATTGTGTTTGAGGTGTCCTTATCCAAGTCTTCAAGGTTGAATTCTTTCTTCCTTTTGGTTTCTGCCCTCCTAAGGTTGCTTATTTAACTTATATGCAGAATATATCATGAGAAATGCTGGACTGGAAGAAACACAAGCTGGAATNGGACTGCAAGGAGATCCAACCAGTCCATTCTAAAGGAGATCAGCCCTGGGTGTTCTTTGGAAGGAATGATGCTAAAGTTGAAACTCCAGTACTTTGGCCACCTCATGTGAAGAGTTGACTCATTGGAAAAGACTCTGATGCTGGGAGGGATTGGGGGCAGGAGAAGGGATGACAGAGGATGTGATGGCTGGATGACATCACGGACTCAATGGACGTGAGTCTGAATGAACTCTGGGAGTTGGTGATGGACAAGTAGGCCTGGCGTGCTGCAATTCATGGGGTCACAAAGAGACAGACACGACTCAGCAACGGAACTCAACTGAACTAAATGGGCTGCCTAAGGTTACTTGAGGAAACCCATTTTGTTAGTTTGTATCCACTGTGAGCCTAGACCACATGTGCAGGATTTAGAGGATTCTCCATGGGTTGTGAAGAGTCAACTGAGCGACTTAACTTTCACTTTTCACTTTCATGCACTGAAGATGGAAATGGTAACCCACTCGAGTGTTCTTGCGGGGAGAATCCCAGGGATGGGGGAGGTTAGTGGGCTGACATCTATGGGGTCACACAGAGCCAGACACGACTGAAGTGACTTAGTAGTAGCAGCAGTTGTAGTTATTTTGAAGCATATTTGTGAGCTTTTCCTGGCAAGTTTGGGATGGGATTAAGAGATCAGCTTGCATCCTTTTCAGCTAGGCCACCCTTCATTGCTCATGCTTAACTTCCTCCTTAGCAGCATTAATGTAAATTTCTGTTACAGAATGGGCTCTCAATTTTCTATGATGATCATATATTTTATTTATAATGAGTTTAATAAGAAATAGTATTTTGAGATATCTAGACTTACTTATGATTTTATAAATATTTTCAAAAAGCATATAATAAAAAGTCATTTCTGGTAATATGATTAGAAAGTATCTAGTGCATTTTTCATCAATTCCAAATCTATGCATACACTTCCATGAAATATTTGAAAATTGTGCCAAGAACTGATTCATTCAGCAAATATTTATTGAGACTTATTAAATGGTGACCACTGTGATAGTAGCTGAGATACAGAGGTAAAGAGGTGACACAAAATCCTTATTCTCATAAGATTCTGAAATGGTGGCATAAAAAGACAATGGATGCAAATAAGTATTCAATTTAGGAGCATAAAAGGGCTAAATAATTAGGTCCAAGATTCATCTGTACTTTCTTTCAGGATGTCATTTAAACTGACAGTTGAGGTATGAATAGGATTTTACCAGGAAGTCAAGTGGTCTAAGTTCTATTTTAAACTATTCCTTTTCTTTTTGAGTAAGTACCTAGAGTTCCAAAGTCTCTAAAAGTCTGTGTCCTAATATGTACCAATCCCTCACACATATGGAGGAACTGACAATTGTAAACACTTCAAAATCATTTTTTCTCATTATTATTTCTGTGGTATTAGGGCTACACCCTTACGACCTCTTTTAACACTAATCCTTAAGGTTTAGGACCTCCTTAAAGGTCAAACCCAATACAGTCATATGAAAGATTAGGAGTCCAATCTATGAATTTTGGAGTAATATAATTCAATAGTGATCACATTTTCTTTTAACTAATAGATTGGAGAAGATTGTGAAGATTTTTGAAAGTTTTAGCTACTGTTTGAGTTGTTGGTAGTTAGGATAATCCCAGTGGAGGTGTTGCTATATATAGCCAGAACAGTGTATGCGAATGCCCTATGGTGGAAAGGAGTTTGACAAATGTAATTGAAAAATGGTGAAAACGGGTATGTCACTTAGGAGAATGGAGAGGCAATTAGGGGCCAGTTCAGGTAGTACCTGGTAGGACCTGAAAAGATTTTGAAGTGTTTACAATTATCAGTTCTTCCATATCTGTGAGGAATTGGTTAGAGGACTGTAAGTGTATACCAAAACCCAGGATGCTCAAGTCCCATAGTCACCCCTGTATCACATTGAACAAAAAGGCAGATCTTGCAGTACAGTAGGTATTTATTTGAAAAACCTCACATATGTATGGGTCCATCTAACTCAGACTTGGTTTATTTAATGGTCAAATGTCAATGGTCAAATCTTGTGGAAAATAGCAATTAGAGAAAGAACAGCATCAAGACGGAATTAGAAGATGACTAGCTAGATTTAGGAAATGTTGAATGAGGGAGAAGCATATATGCCATAGGGCAAAATATAAGGAATAACAATGGGGATTTAGGATAACCAGGGAGGAAATGAGGCATTCCTATGATGAAAGAAACAATTTAAAGTTTAGCCATTGAGGAATGGCTTTGTCAATCTTACTATATCCAATTTTAACATTTTTATATATATTTTGGTATTTTAAAGATGATTTTTAGTAGTATTTTAAAATAAGTGAAAGCAGAAAAATTTTCACAAAGCTATGTTAAGTTCAAGAGATTTAAAACAATGATTTAAGTTTTTAAATGTCTTCATACATATACAAATGTTACAGGTGCATAGACATATTTAAAATATATTTATTAATAATATGGCATACTTGAATAAAATATGAATATAAAATATTGCATATTTGATATTAATTTTCAATTTGAAAGTAGCTCTTAATTACTAAATCTTATTTTTGGAAAGACTATAATAATGTTTATTGTTTTGTGCATCTCTAAATGTTTCATGATATTTTAAATTTTTATGATGTTTATGCATTATATGTCTAAACAGAAACATGATACAAATTTGATACATAAGGTGAGAAAGTTCAGATTTAAAGATGAAATAGCCTGTTCCATAACCATGAATTTTATAAATAATATTCTTTTTTCTTATTTTTAGAATGAAATAATTGTTAAAATTTTTATTTTGTTGCAAAGTATGAGTAATGAATTCTTAAGTCAACAATTTTAAAATTAGACTCATGTTCAAATATAAGGTCAATTCAATGTTCAAACTTAAGGATATAATAACCACAGATAAACTTCAGTTCTGTATTCTTCTTCAGGAAGTCAAAGTCTTTCAAACACAACTTTACTATGATCTTTACATACTACTATATTACTATATATTATACATATTGTATGGGATTCCACCTGCAACGCAGGAAATGTGGGTTTGATCCTTGGGTCAGAAAGATCCCCTGTAGAAGGAAATGGCAACCCACTCCAGTATTCTTGCCTGGGAAATCCCATGGATAGAGGAACCTTGGCAGGCTTCGGTTCATGGGGTTGCAAAAGAGTTGGAAACTTTTGTACACAACTAAACAACACAACTATTGCATATCTACTTTGCTTTTATGGTCCTGATGAGCCTAATGAATTTTAAAAGTGAAAGAAACAATAATACAAACAATAATTTTTCTTAAATTGTGATTTTTACATTTTTACTCTGATTACATTATTGAAATTCTGAAGCTATGAATATCTCACAAAGGTAAAATAAAGCCAAATCCCTTATATCTTTTACAAATAAGGCAGGAATTGTATATAAGTGCTATATATAAATGTGGTGAAAAAGAAGCTCAAGGTTTAGAATGAAAATAATTTTAATTGATTTTAAATTTTCTACTAGATAGGTTAGTAGATGGGATTTTTACCAGATTTATTAAGCCTTATTTTCATTATCAGAGAATAAATGATACAGTAAGCCCCACTCTACCTACTGCATGTAGGTGCTGTATGGAAGATGTAAAATAGTGTGTGAAAGTTATTTGAAAATTGTCTAAAAATCCTTGTTTTGACAGTGAAATTAATAATCACAGGAAAACAAAGAAAACAATAAATAGGTTATATTGAAAATTTGAAAGATTATATTGAAAATTTGAAACAAATAATTAAACAGTGTATGAGGAAAGCCAAACACTAAATAATTTTCTTTGGGGTTAACTAATATCTCATACTCATGTAGGTTTAATATTCACTAACAAATTAGTTAACTTTCTCCCTAATGACTTGAAAAACACAGGCCATTTGATCAAGGACTTCATTAATAGATTTTAAATTACTTTTATTGTAGCACAGTATATTATCAACTCAATGTAAGTAGCTCAGAAATAAATTAAATCTACTCAGTTTAGATCTTAATCACACCCATAGTTATTCATAATTAATAAAATTCATTTTATTAATAATATGCTAAATATATGCAAATATGTCTACAATTATAGTGGATATAACAGATGAAAAGAATAGTTTAAAAATTTATCATAAGGAAAGGGCATGTAAGTAACGTTTATCTTTTAGTCTCTTGATATTTGGAGCAAAATTTAAAAATTAATTAGTAACATGCATTTTCTGTTGTTAATGACAACCATGTGTGGCTTTAAATTGGTCTCTTCAAGTCTCTCATAATCATATAATATTCTGCCAGACTTCTGAAAATATATAGGTAAACTCTTGGATTTCTCTTTCTGCTAAGTATATTTAAGAACGACAGGACATTGTCTTTGTAAACTCATAGGACAGATCAGTAGTATAAAGAAAAATGGCATGCCTTGTCTTTGCATCTTTTGCTGTCTTGCTTGGCAAGGACTTGTCTTACCCTTGATCTTAGTTTCCTTGTTAATCTTTCTGGGCCCAGCCTTGCCCCAAACTCCTTCAGAGGCATCAAAATGACTTTGGCAGGGAACCGTTTATTCTCTGTAGCCTATTTCAGACTTAATAGCCCTAGTGCTTTTGAGAGGCCTAAAGTAGTTTCTTTAATTTGTTCATGGTCAATCAGGCACAAATCTATACATGGCTCATTTTCTGCATAATGAACAGCATCAGATTAATATGTCTAAATGCTATAAGGATTGAAAAAATATAGGTCCCTTTTTTGGTGACATTAGAAAATAAACACTTCCAAAATGAATTTGAAGAAATACCATATCATGTCTTTTATATATTACTTACCTCATTTTGAAATATCAAATTGTTTAAAATGTTTCTGATTTTTATACTGATGGTTCACAGGTAAATGCTTGCTGTAACAAATAGGTAAAATCCCATGGGTTAGGCTTATTACAACTGTATCTCTATTAATTCCACCATGGATTTCTCACCATATCAACAAATGCATTTGAGAACCCTCTCCAGTATTCCTCCTGGGAAATCCCGTGGACAGAAGAGCCTGGTGGGCTACAGTCTATGGCGTCACAAGAGTCAGACATGAATGACACTAAATGGACACTCAACCAATACCACCAGCAGTGTATTCTTATCCTTGTGACAACACCTAATTTTTTCTAAAAAATAGTTTTGAACAGAATATGGAGAATCTACTTGCAGTAAATGAATATGTTACTCCCATAAACAAGTCTTTAAAGATATACATTTGATGATTGATATAAAACATCATTGTCAAAATATTTAATACTGTGGGGTTTTTTTTGAAAAATGCTAATCATTCAGTTAGTCAATTTTAATGTAGGGACAGGAAGATTTATAAACTTGATTTACTTTAAATTTTCTCACTCTATGTAATCAAATTTTTTTATTTTGCCACACATTTTCTTCTGGAAATGGAAAAGTAGAAAACAACAACAAAATATTTTTGAGTTATACAGAAAATGAAGATCATGGCATCCAGTGCCATCACTTCATGGGAAATAGATTGGAAAACAGTAGAAACAGTGTTAGACTTTTGTTTTGGGGGGCTCCAAAATCACTGCAGATGGTGATTGCAGCCATGAAATTAAAAGACGCTTACTCCTTCGAAGAAGAGTTATGACCAACCTAGATAGCATATTCAAAAGCAGAGACATTACTTTGCTGACTAAAGTCTGTCTAGTCAAGGCTATGGTTTTTCCTGTGGTCATGTATGGATGTGAGAGTTGGACTGTGAAGAAGACTGAGCACCGAAGAATGGATGCCTTTGAACTGTGGTGTTGGAGAAGACTCTTGAGAGTCCCTTGGACTGCAAGGAGATCCAACCAGTCCATTCTACAGTCGATAGCCTTGGGATTTCTTTGGAAGGAATGATGCTGAAACTGAAACTCCAATACTCTGGCCACCTCATGCGAAGAGTTGACTCATTGGAAAAGACTGTGATGCTGGGAGGGATTGGGGGCAGAAGGAGAAGGGGACGACCGAGGATGAGATGGATAGATGGCATCACTGACTCAATGAAGGTGAGTCTGAGTGAATTCCAGGAGTTGCTAATGGACAGGGAGGCCTGGCGTGCTGCGATTCATGGAGTCACAAAGAGTCGGACACGACTGAGCGACTGAACTGAACTGATGGTAATCTGATGCAAAGAGTTGACTATTGGAAAAGAGCCTGATGCTGGGAAAGATTGAAGGCAGGAGGAGAAGGGGACAAGAGAGGATGAGATGGTTGGATAGCATCACCGACTCAATGGTCGTGAATTTGAGCAGGCTCTGGGAGATGGTGAAGGACAGGGAAGCCTGGTGTACCACAGCCTGTGGGGTCACAGAGAGTCGGACACAACTGAGGGACTTAACAACAACAACGTGCTTCCAAGAGCCATATCATGGGGAAAAAAAAAATAAAAGACTGTGACTATATTACTCTTTTAGTAACAGAACCTACATATAATAAGATTTCCTACTTTCAAAGATTTAATTTTTTATTCGTTTGATTTTAGCTAATTAATTAGGTTTATCTGGTTGAAACATGCCTTTCCCCCTTCCTTTTCTGTGTGCTGTATTGTATAGAATTCAGCTGGAACATTTTAATATCATGTAATTATTACATAGCTGGTGTATTTAATCAATTAAAAGGGTACTGAGAGATATGTGATTTTTTAAAATCTGTTCACTTTTCAACAAAGAAAAAAGGGTAAATAATTGTCTGCAAAGTCTTTGCTGACTATCCTATGACTCATAAATTAAGAATAAATTTAGACAGAATACACACTTGTGTTTTCCCAACTTATATATTAGTTATTCACCAGATTTTTTTAACAGCAACCCATTTAAAGTTACCATTTGTAAGGCATAACATCAGAATATCTGTTATGAACATGTAAACAAAATAATATCCTTTTTTGAAATAATGGGAAACATAAAACCAACAATTACTTATCTACTTTCAACACTTAATTCTATCAATTTCATAATTATAGCTAACATTTATCAAGCTCCGTTGGGCTGGTCATGATGCTATGTACAAAATCTGATCATTTTGCTTATTGTTTGTAGCAATTTGATAACAGTGTTACTAGGCTAGATTGTTATCCTTGTTATACTCATGAACTGACAGACACCTGTAAAGATAAAACAGTTTGTCTAAGATCACTCAGGTCAGAAGTAGCTTAGGTAGCTGTTCTAGAAGACCCTTTATAACTTATTTTTATTATTTTAAAATTTTATAGAGTATAGCTTGTTTTCAGTTTTGTATTAATGTCTTCTATAAAGCATAGTGACTCAGATGTGCATATATGTATTTTTTTTTTCATATTTTTTCCCATTATGATTTCTCACAAGATATTGACTATCATTCCCTGGGCAATATAGTAGGACCTTATTGTTTATCCCTCCTATATACAAAATTTTGCCTCTGCTAATGTTAAATTCCCAATATTTCCCTCCCCTATCCACCTCCCTCTTGAAAAACTCCAAGTCTGTTGTCTATATCTGTGAGTCTGTTCTTATTTTTTAGATATGTTGATCTGTGTTGTAGTTTAGATTCCACACAGAAGTGATAGCATGTGGTATCTGTCTTGCTTTTTCTGAGTTACATCACTTATTACATTAATCTCTAGATCCATCCATGCTGCAAATGGCATTATCTCCCTTTTGATGGGTGAGTAATAGTCCATTATATTTAGGAACGACAACGTCTTTCTCCATTCAGTTGTCAATGGACATTTAGGTTGCTTCATTTGTCTTCACTATTTTAGATAGTTCTACTGTGAACATAAGGGTGCATGTGTCTTTTCAAATTATGGGGTTTGGGGGGTATATGCCCAGGAGTAGTTTTGCTGGAAAAGTGAAATTGCTCAGTTTTGTCCAACACTTTACAACCCCGTGGATTGCAACCTAAGAGGCTCCTCTGTCCATGGGATATTTCCAGGCAAGAATACTGGAGTGGGTTGCCATTTCCTTCTCCAGGAGATCTTCCCAACCCAGGGATCGAACCTGGGTCTCCCAGAGGCTGGGGTCCAGCCCCAGCAGGATCCAGGGGTACCCTCAGGAGAGATGGCATCAGCGAGNGATGTGCATATATGTATTTTTTTTTTCATATTTTTTCCCATTATGATTTCTCACAAGATATTGACTATCATTCCCTGGGCAATATAGTAGGACCTTATTGTTTATCCCTCCTATATACAAAATTTTGCCTCTGCTAATGTTAAATTCCCAATATTTCCCTCCCCTATCCACCTCCCTCTTGAAAAACTCCAAGTCTGTTGTCTATATCTGTGAGTCTGTTCTTATTTTTTAGATATGTTGATCTGTGTTGTAGTTTAGATTCCACACAGAAGTGATAGCATGTGGTATCTGTCTTGCTTTTTCTGAGTTACATCACTTATTACATTAATCTCTAGATCCATCCATGCTGCAAATGGCATTATCTCCCTTTTGATGGGTGAGTAATAGTCCATTATATTTAGGAACGACAACGTCTTTCTCCATTCAGTTGTCAATGGACATTTAGGTTGCTTCATTTGTCTTCACTATTTTAGATAGTTCTACTGTGAACATAAGGGTGCATGTGTCTTTTCAAATTATGGGGTTTGGGGGGTATATGCCCAGGAGTAGTTTTGCTGGAAAAGTGAAATTGCTCAGTTTTGTCCAACACTTTACAACCCCGTGGATTGCAACCTAAGAGGCTCCTCTGTCCATGGGATATTTCCAGGCAAGAATACTGGAGTGGGTTGCCATTTCCTTCTCCAGGAGATCTTCCCAACCCAGGGATCGAACCTGGGTCTCCCAGAGGCTGGGGTCCAGCCCCAGCAGGATCCAGGGGTACCCTCAGGAGAGATGGCATCAGCGAGAGAGAGAGAGAGAGAGAGAGAGAGAGAGAGAGAGAGAGGAAGAATGACACAGGGAGACCAAGCTTCGGTGAGCAATGCCCATAACTTTATTTTCAAAAGGAACTTTTATACCTGGCTTGTACATGGGTATAATGTATAATGTACAATGTAATGTACAGAGGGAAATGAAAGATGCAAAGTCATGCAGTTAGCCCAAATATTCCAGCAGTTTTGCCATTATTGAAACCAGGATTTTTTCTGCATACCTTTCCCATAAACAAAGGTCTTATGTTTTGTACATTATCTTCTGGCCAGGAGGCCTGTTAACATTTTATGACTCTTTCCTTGATAAATGTTGATCAACAAAAAAACTTGTTTTCCCTTGAAGTATTTTTTCTTTATACCTCTAACCTGTGTCAGCCTCAGAAAGTACTAGAGTTACATCCTCATGAAGCAAAGGTGCAGTGGGTTACATCAAAGAAAGAATTTAGTAGCTCAAAGGTCTGATGTTGTTAATTCCAAGGCTACTACTTGTTTTTCTTACATTCCAACTGTGTTAACTATTGCACTCCCAGGTGCACAATGAATTAGGGACATGGGAACTTAGCAGCAACCATTGGCTCAACAATGAAATCCTACACCAGCACTATTCTAATAGTTTTTAACTCTTTGAAAGGCTTTATATTTTTATAGTGTTTTAGGCTTTCCATGCCTCTCACAGTTGGCAGGCTGGACAATCACATGCGTAACTGCAAGAGTCTGGATAAACCTGTCAGGCAAGCTAGAAAGCCATCAGAGGGGTTTGAATTGAAACATTCCTATCATGTCCAGGAGACTTATTAACTAAAGCCCTAAGTTAACTTTTTCCAGAAAAATGTGGTCGGGGATAGCCTCCTGTTAATGTCAGAAGAGTTGGTAAAAGGTGCAGAATAGTAAGACAGACAGATTCTTGTTTTGGAGTAGATGCTCAAGCATGTCCAGGGGGGTCCCTCAAGTCCTGATCCGCCTTGCTCATCAGGTCTCTTCCACATGACCTTGTCATGGGTGGGATCTCCCATGCTGGCTTCCGGCAGGCAGACACTATACTATCTGAGTCACCAGGGAAGTTTTGCTGGATCATATGGCAATTTTATTTTTAGTTTTTTGAGGAGCTCATACTGTTTTCCATAGTGGATACCTCAATTTATATTTCTACCACAGTATAAAAGGGTTCTCTTTTTCCCATATCTCCAGCATTTGTTGTTTGTAGACTTTTTAATGATGGCTGTTCTGACTGGTATGATGTGCTATAACATTGTATTTAAATTTGCATTTCTCTAATAATTAACAGTGTTGAGCATCTTGTGCCTGTTGGCTATCTGTACGTCTTCTTTGGAGAAATATCTATTTAGGTCTTCTGTCCATTTTTTGATTGGATTGTTTGATTTTTTATTGTTGAATTATATGAGCTGTTTTGTGTTTTGGAAATCAAGCCTTTGTTAATCACATCATTTTCAAATATTTTCTCCCAGTTTGTAGGCTGAATTTTCAAGTTGTTTATGGTTTCCTTCACTGTGCAAAAGCTTATGTTTTATTAAGCCCCATTTGCCTTTTGTTTGTTTGTTTTTATTTCTATTGCCTAGGAAGATTGACCTAAGAAAACATTGGTACACTTCATGTCTGAGAATGTTTTGCTTATATTCACTTCTAGGAAGAGAAAACTCTTTGTTAAATTCTCCTGAATATACCTAAATCATTCTTAACATTTGCATACAGTCCCTGAGAATTAAGGAGAGAGATATCCAATTGATATGTCATTACAAAAGCTATGGTTCCCAGAAACATTTGCTGGTTTCTCCAGTATGGCAACCATTAGCTACACATGTCTTTTGAACACTTAAAGCTGAAATGTGTTTCAAATGCTTCAAGAGAATACTTGAAGTTAAGATATGCCTTAAGTATAAATACATTCTGAATTTCAAAGACTTAGTATGCAAAAATGAATATATCAGCAATATTTTAAAAATCTAATTACATGTTGAAATAAAGACATTTTGGAAATATTGACAAGCAAAATATATTGGTAAAATTCAGTTAATATATTAGATATTTTGGTGGCTGATTTTTACAATTAAATTGATTCATATATATATTACCTCTGCATATACTTTTGTACTGTTGTATACACTCTGATTTGTTCCAAAGATGTTACATTTTTAAAGAACATAAAATATGCATTTTATTTAATCATTAATAATTAATCTGCTGGGCTAAAATACTAAAGACTGGCTGGCTAGCACATGACTGTGATAAACTGGCTGTGGGTGCTAGTCACTTCTATCCTTCCTTGTTGTTGATAATCTTGTGATTATATTTGGGCAATCTTTCCTTTTCTAAATAACCATAGACAACCAGCCATAACAATTCCATTTTCCTTAACAGTGATATGTTTGTATATGAGCCAATGATGCGGTGCAGTCAGAAAAATATTTTTGAGAACAAGTCTGCCAAGATGATTCTGGGATTTTTTCTTTTTAGCATAAAGAGATTACTATGGTGTAATTCTCCATTGATTGATATTTAGTTGAATAGCATGCCCAGAGCTGTGATGAACACCCTGCTTCTGCATCACAGTAAGGATAGCTAAATTGACAGATAAGACTGAAAGGAACCTAGGTTTCTGATAACATTAGTTTTATTTTCTCTCTTCTTTATTTATCCATTCATTTATTAGTCATCTTCTTTATACTTTATATACTGTACATTGTCATGGATGAAACAAAGATGAAAATTGAGCAGTTTTATCTGGTGATCAATATTATCTAAAAATGTAAATTGTTATTTTAAAAAGTATAAGATTATCTCTTTCATAGATTTCATCAGACCTAATAGTCAGATATTTTATAATTCTATCCTAAACATGCTGTAGCTTCTGACCCTGTATAGATCCCAGTTGCATCTAATATCATCTTATCTTTATATGTTTCATCGTGTACTTTCCTGATAATTATTCTTATTATATTCTTATTTTATTTCTCTGTCATTCATTTGGAATATATTTCTTTATTACATATATGCTTTTTTATGTCCATGCTTTTAGTCTAAATATTTACATAAAAATGCATATCTGAAGTCTTAAAAAGAAATATATTTTTCCCTCAACTATAATATAGATTCACATGAGTCTGGGGTTGAAATAGTATAGAGATATTTACTCTACCTCATTTTATAAGTTGTTCTTGTGATTTAGTTGCTAATTCATATTCAGCTCTTTCACAAGCCCATAGACTGTAACCCAACAGACTCCTCTGTCCATGGGGTTTCCCAGGCAAGAATAGTAATGTGGACTGCCATTATAATAAGTACATTGTTACAAAGGAGACTGATGAACTGGTTCTAGCAATGTTAGGATAAAAAACAAACAAACAAACAAAAAAGTAAACAAAAAAAATCCAGCTCCTGATATGCCCAATAATGGCCAAATCTTGGCTATTTTTCAATTTTATATATTCTATTTCTAGACTATCACAAATTCTAACATCATGTACCCAAATATATGGTACCCACATCCTACAAATTCATCAGTCTTATCTCTTTCACTTAAGTTATCTCTATGACAGTTCTGTTTTTGACCAGGACTTCCCTTATCTTTCCACATAGACAAACTTCATGAAGTGCTGAGGTGAGGCTGTGTCCACAATGTTCTATTTATTAGTATAATTTCATGAGCCAGGCTCAGAAGATTAGAACACTTTTTAGGAAAGGTGGACAGAGATATGGTAATAAAGATGGATACACAATCCACCTTGATTGTAATTAATATGTGATGAAACTAAAATGAAATAACTTTGATTCTCCAAAGGAGTGAGTTGCTGATCTTAGGAAAGCTTGTATTACAGATAGCAGTGATATATTGATTTCATCTGATCATCTTCACTTCCTCTATTTAAGAGCTATTTGTTTCATTTGATAGGCTTTGATGTCTATTCCCCAGCCCCTTAATAATTTCCGGTCAGTGATCATACTTTTGCTTTACATGCAAAGAATGTTAAGCTTCTTTTGCATATTTCTTATTAACAAAAATATTTTACCTTTACAAAGTGAGCTTATAACATGTGCAATACATGCAGCATATAAGTCTGATAAAAATATGGCCATTGAGGAAGAAGGAAGGAATCTTTTCCATTCCTCTGCTTTAATCAGATTTTTTTTGGCACAGATTATCACATTGGTTTAGGAAGTCAGACCATTTCCAACAATCACAATTCCAGAGTCATTCCCTGTAGAAAAACCTGAGAAAGACTTTTAATGTGATGATATACCACAAAAATATAAAAATCCTCCTAAGTTTATCTCATTGCCTCTATTCTTGTATAGCATCTAGTCTGCTCATGTATTATAGAGCTAGGTTCTAAAAAAAATCGATTCTATGAAATCAAATTCAATCATTTCTTTTTTATCTTTAAGATATTTGCCATTTTTCATTGATTTCATAATAAAAATGAAAATCATATCTTTAAATCCAAGGAATTTCATGATCTGAACCCTTTTAATAAGTCTAGCATCATTTTTCAATAATCACACTCCCTGAACTCTGTAACTTTGCCAGCTTCAATGGGTATTAGAAGTTCTTGCATGATGTTTGTAATAATTTCCCAATCCTGACTATTCATGGTTATGCTTTATTCATTTTCTGTACTGAAGTGTGGCATCCCCTTCACAAATCGTTCCCTGAAATGATATGAGCAGCTTAGTTCTTTTATTTCTACACAAAACACCTTCTATTACACAAATGTACTTCAGTTGTTATTGAGGGCAGAGTTCATAAAATAGCTATTTATTTTTTAAAATTACTTTTAGAAAAATTTACATTTAAACTTTTCAAAGATATTCTTATTTCTAGTAGCATAATCATCCTGCACATAATAATTTGAACGTTAGCTTTTAGGTATGCATATGTAAGAAGTGTAGACTAGACTGACATTAAGTCAGAAGTTTTGCCCTGGCTTAATGGTAAAGAATTTTCCTGCTAATTCAAGAAGATACATGTTTGATCCCTCGGTTGGGAAGATCCCCTGAAGGAGGAAATGGCAACACACTTCAGTAGTCTTGCCTTGAAATCCCATGGTCAGAGGAGCCTGGCAGGCTGCTACTATGGCATCAGAAAGAGTTGGACGTGATTTAGTGACTAAACAACAATAAATATTTTTATGAGTTAGGGCCTGTGCCCCAAGAATAGTTTACAAATTTTGATATTGCACTGGCACTGGAGCCTCCGTTCTTCTGGAGGAAGCTGGAATGGGGAAACCTGCCCTCTATTCTTCCTTATTATTGGAGAATTTTAGAATCACTGGAATGAGGTAGCCCAATCTGTGTAAGGTTCAATGAGTGCCCTGGGAGGAAATGGTACAAGAATTTCACTGTACCACTGTTAAGATCCAGTTTCATTAGAACATAACCTGGTGCATTGACATGATCTGGCCCAGGAACATCTAAAGGAGAACTTACCATAAAAGAGAAAGTAAGCATAGAAGGTTGCTAAGAGCCAGGCATTCTGGAACTATAAGTAATTATGTTGTAAAGAACATGGCAAAATATGTCAAAATGTAAAAATTGAGAGAGTTGTATCACTAAAAAAAGATATCTTGGAATCTCAGGGCAATTCGTTGAAGTACAAATAACAGTCAATTGCTCCTAAGCAATCTTTCAAACTATATGTAAACTAGATTTAAAATAAAAATATGTGGAATAAAAACAATCAGAATCGATTCTTTAAATAGGATATATAGAAATAAAATACTTAAATATAAAATCTCTAGTTTGGGTGCCAATGATACTTTTCTCTACCACAGTGAACAGATATAGTTTTTGTATTATCAATTGTTACATATCTAGTGCCTACTACACAGTCTAGATCTGAGTAGATACTGAATAAGTATCTGTGAGAACAATGAATGGTGTAATATATTTTCTGGAATCTAAGATGACAACATTTTTAAGAGGACTATAATTAAACTATAGCACTGATGAAAACAAAACTAAATACTGTCACATAAGATGTAGTTACAAATTATATATATTCCCTTTGGAAAAAAAATATATGTCATTGACAAGAAAATATGCTAAGTAATTTGACTAAAGTAAAAATTTCTGGCATGTGGAATAAATGGCACAAAAATGCAAGTCTGGTAACAACTGTTTCAGAACTGAAATATGACCTGTCACTTGTAAGTTTTATAAATGTTTAAAATCCCATTTGCATCATCTCATTTCAGTTTATAAAGTAGATAAAGAAACATGAGACTCGGGGGCCTATTTTATGAAGCTTGTACATTTATCTAGGTATATATGGGAGTGAAAATATGGTCTCTTTCAGTAGAGTAATTTCTGAGTTCCTCATTTTTTTCATAGAACAGACAGATTTTTTATCAAAAGAAATTTATGTTTAACTTTTTAAATATATGAAATAGTTTACAAATTATGCTCAGAGACCTCAAGAACACTGGAGATGGGTGTTTTCTGTCCGTGTTTGTGGAGATGAAAGATGCTCTTCTCCATATTTTCTGCAAAAATTTTATGCAGAAATTATTAGAGTCCATGTGCTAGAGTACCTCAGAGCATCTACCCATCAATTTACATCATCATTGTCTACCTATGATGTAATTTGCTAAGAAAATATCATTGCTTATTATGTAACAGAAAGACAAATTAGATAAAGCTCATGCTTGCAAGAAGTATAGCAGACTAAATATTGATAAAAAATGCCATTTTCATGGAGAAGTATCATCAACAAGATGGGAGAATATGCGTTTTCTACTGCCATTTCCTCTCAGAACATTGATTTTCACTACTACCCACAAACAAGAGTACCTCTGTGGGAGTCTGGGAGTTCAGAAGAGAAGTTCCAGCACATTGATGAGGCAAAATAGTCAGAGAATAGACATATTGAAAAGGGCCAGAAGAATGATTTCCCTTTACTCATGTCATCTGTCCTTCAGAGCAGCACAATTCAGTGTTGAATGTGCTTTCTCCCATGTGGGAAAGTTACAGAGGAGCCAGTTAAAGCTCAGCATCCCAGACATGTGGGGTTCTGTTCAAGAAGTCATGTTTTTCTTTCCTCAACAAAAATAATGAGGTGAGGCTTCCCTGGTGGTTCACTAGTAAAGAATCCATCAGCCAGTATGTACGAGACAAGGGTTTGATCCCTGGTCCATGAAGATCCCACATGCCAGGGAACAACTAATCCCAAGTGTCACAATTACTGAGTCTGTGCTCTTGAGCTCAGGAACCACAACAGCTGAGCCCACATACCACAGCTACTGAAGCCTGCATATCACAGAGCCTGTGCTCCACAACAAGACAAGCCACCCTTGTGAAAAGCAGTGAAAAGTAGCCCATGCTCACAGCAACTAGAGAAAAGTCTGCACAACAACGAAGACCCAACACAGTGAAAATAAATAAATAAATAGATAAATGCCCCCCCCCAAAAAAAAGAATAATGAGGCAAGCCATGAATAGCACAGCTGTGAATTGAAAGAGGCTTAGATAACATCTGTGGATCCTACTAAACACAATCAGAGAGCTTAACCACAAACTGCTTGCCTGTGGACCTCACTATTAGACTGTAGAAACCCTAAATGCCATGAGTGTTTACCCACCACTCTACCTCCCACCCATGGAAGACTTTGATCCACCACTGTGGATATGTTGAGTCTTGGCAGATGGCTCCTGAATATATGCAGAAAGCCAGCCCACTCTATGGGATCGGTGAAGCCACAAAAATAAGAATTTAAAGGCATTACCCCAGCAAAAACAAAAGCCTCTGAACCTAGCCTGGCCTTGTGGAGTTGAGAAAAAACATACAATATTAAGAATTCTCCCAAAGGGTGTAAGTGTTGTGAGATAAGTAAATCCATAGAAGAGGCCCGAGAGATGGTCTCTAGCTAGACTGATTGGTGAAGGTAATTTTTCTCCCAAGGGAAAATCAGTAAGACTGGAAGAGATGACCGTTTCTTTAAACGTGAAGACAGCAATCTGAGATTTCAAGGACCAGGAAATATCAAGAAAATATGACATCAAGAGAACATAATAAGTTCCCAATAATGGATCTAAAGTAATGGAGATCTATAAATTACCTGACAAAGAATTCAAAACCATTATTTTAAGGAATCTCAGCAAGCTCCAAAAGAACACAAGTAGGTACTGAAAATAAATCAGAAAAACAAAACAAGGACAAAATGAGAATTTTAATGAAAAGATAGAAATCATAAAAAGAAAGAAACAAATTCTGGAGTTGAAGAATACAATGAATGAAATGAAAAATACCATGAAGTATATCAATAACAGATTTGATCTAGCAGTAGAAAGAATCTCTGATCATAAATGCAAATTATATCAGAGGAGAATTAGGCAAACAAAGAAATAAGATTCATCCAATTCAGAAAGGAAGAAATAAAATCATCTCTTTGTAGATGGCATGATCTTATACATAGAATAGCTTAAAGACTCCAAAATATGTTGGAACTAATTAATAAATCCAGTAAACTTGTGGGATACAAATATAACTTACAAAAATCTGTTGCATTTCTGTATACTATAAGCAAAACTTAAATTGCTTATACTGTTACTAATGTCACAATTTATTTTGCCTTCTTTCCAAAGAATTTTTCAAAACCTAGATATTTTCTGAATATAATAGTGGCCTATTAAAAACATCTATATTCTCTTTCTTCTTTTTCCTCTCTGTTTCAGACACACACACACAAACACACTTACACACATCTCCATTACTTTTGACATTAAGAATCTAGCATGCCAAAGATAAGTCAGTATAGTTACACCTAATGCCAATGAAGTTGAGCTTTGGTTTCCAGAACATGCTTGCTACCCTTGAGTATACTGTGTGGAGTATGGACACATACAACTTTTATGTGAATGTTCCAGTGAGCTTAGCTTTCTTCCACCAAAAACAAAAGAGCATTAGAAGAGCCCATGAATTGTATCACCAAAAGCTGTAAGTTCTTAATAATATGGTGACAACGTATATGTTTTGTGTAACACAATGAAAATGAAATTTAATTGGATAAGCCAGAATAAAACACCCAGAAAATAATGCACTGTTTGAATATGAAGTAAATTAAGATATGAAATAATTGTAACATTGTAAGTAAATGTGGCTTATGGCTTTTATTTTCTGATAGATAACCTGTTATATAGTGAGCACTTGATAAATACCTGTTAAAGTACTTAATTAATTACTTCACTTTAGTTTCGTCGCTCAGTCATGTCCGACTCTTTGCGACCCCATGAATCGCAGCACGCCAGGCCTCCCTGTCCATCANCCTTGGTATCTCTAATTTTCTTGAAGAGATCTCTAGTCTTTCCCACTCTGTTCTTTTCCTCTATTTCTTTTACCACTGTTCAATTTTTCATGCTTAATACCCTACCTCACTGTCCTTCACCTTCACTTTCCATCCTTCTTCACTAAATAAGTATATGCCACTAGGTAGGAACTCCTTTAGCTTACTTCCTGACCCCTTTCCTCAATTCTGTTTTCCTATTCTTTGTACTCTCTTTTCAAATATACCATCCATACCCCTCTTTGCTTCCTTTCCTGTTCTAATGGCATTTAGTGTATATAATATAGAATATTTATATCAGATACCTTTCTTTAAATTCTGCCATAGGTAGGGATGCAAGCTATTTTCAGGCCATTATTAATGTGAGTTTTGATTCCATGAGGAGTAGTTGACAGAAAGTGGCATAATTAACTTCAAACACAAGACAATTTCTCAACATAGTATTGTTGCCTGTTAGTCAAGGCACTCAATGGTACACACATATGAAATTATTCCTGGATGTCTAGGAGTATGTCTTATTCATATTATATTATCTGATTTACAAGCATACAGAATATTTTACAATATTTAATCAAGTGAATGAATATGTCATTTAAGGAATTAGACTATGCTACTCCAATTCAAGGTTAAAAAGGTAGTACAGATCTAGAATAAAAGGGTCACAGTTTTCCTCAGGCTATTTCTTGTGCTTGTGACAGTTAACAAGTATTGATGGTTAGACATAAAAAGTAAGTTTTCAATAATTAAAAAAAATCTAGTCCCGATGGAAACAGAAGAGAAAAAGGATAAGGTTTTAACTATCTTTAGGCCTCAAGAACATAGTACCTTTCTTTTTATGGATCTCCATATAGGTGACTAGACTTCCCTGGTGTTTCAGAGGTTAAAGCATCTGCCTACAATGCGGGAGACCTGGGTTCAATCCCTGGGTCGGGAAGATCCTCTGGAGAAGGAAATGGCAATCCACTCCAGTACCCTTGCTTGGAAATCCCATAGATGGAGGAGTGTGCTGGGTTGCAGTCTATGGGGTCGGAAAGAGTTGGACACGACTGAGCGACTTCACTTTCACTTTCATATAGGTGACTTACAGAGAGCATAAGAACATTTAAGCCCTTAGTTTCAGAAGCTGACTGGGTGCAAACAGTTCACTGTGCTTCACAGTAGCTATTTTTGGCACAGCACTCTAGGTCTAGTAATTCTCTAAGGTATCAGGTCATACTGTCTTCACCTACCAATACAGAAAAACATGAATAATGGTGGGGCTTAAAGAAACAAGGACTTGTTTTTTCCCTATAACAGAAGAAGGCCATTTAGGGCTGCTTCTCCACAATGCCAATAAAAATGGGATTCTAATTTTTCACTTCACAACCCTTAGTATCCTCTTGGTTATTGTCTCATGGTTGCAATATGGCTTCTCCTCTTTCAACCTCATATTCACTTACCAGCCCAGAAGAAGGGGAAAATCACAGTGGTGGAAGGCAATAGGTTGTCTATCTTCGGTTATTAGTAAAGCCAAAGTTTCCCTAAGACTTCACAGTCAAGACTTCCAGTTATGTGTGTCAGATTAGAACTCTGCCACTAAGCCACATCTAACTGCAAGACTGCCATGGAACTGTGAGTGGGGACTTGGGTGAGATAACAAGTAGTCAGTCTCATTGAAGGTGATCTAAACTGCCATTCATGAGTTCGTATTTAAAAGGGCATTCCTCTTTGTCAGAAAAAATATGTGTTGGTTCTAGTGAAAAGCAAAATAACAATTACAACAAATAAGAAACAAGAAGAAGTAGAGGCTGCAAAGGAGCCACTTCCACCCTCCAGTCCTGTTGTTCAGTCATTAATTCATGTCTGACTCTTCGTGACCTCATGGACTGCAGCCCTTCAGTCTTTTCTCTCCTTCACTATCTCTAATAGTTTGCTCAGATTCATATCCATTGAGACGATAATGCTATCTAACCATCTCTTCCTCTGCCATCCTCTTTTCCTGTTGCTTTCAATCTTTCCCAGCATCAGGATCTTTTCCAGTGAGTCAGCTGTTTGTATTAGGTGGCCAGAGTAATGGAGCTTCAGCTTCAGCATCAGTCATTCCAAAGAATACTCAAGATGAATTTCCTTTAGGAATGACTAGTTTGATCTCTTTGAAGCCCAAAGGACTATCAAGAGTCTTCTACAGCACCACAGTTCAAAAGCATAAGTTCTTTGGTGCTCAGCCTTCTTTATGGTTCAACTCTCATATCCGTACATAACTACTGGAGAAGCCATAGCCTTGATTATATGGACCTTTGTTGACAAAGTGATATCTCTTTGTTATATCTTTCCTTCCAGTTCAGAGAAACTAAAAATGCCAACTAATAAAGAACCACAGAACCCAGGAGCCAATAAACCATTTTTTAATGTGATCCAGGCCTTAACAGAAACTTGTACGTGGAAACTTCAGCAATTATGAAGGAGATACGAGCTTGCATGTTTTCTCATAAGAAGTCTTTTAGTTTGATAATATAGTGTTTAAAAGTCCAGCTACTCACTAGTGATATGACCATTGGTAGTTTCAACCCTCTTGGCCCTTGCTCATCACCCTAACAAAACTAAACTTACAGAGAAGAATTTATGTTGCATTAAGTGACATTTGGATTCACTTTTATCAGGATATGGGAAACATGTAAAATTATTGGGGATGTTGCTGAGGACAATGAAAATCATTGCCATTTTCTGCATTTTAAGTATTGCTTTGTGACATCATGTCATGGGTAATGATCAGGCTTCCTTTGCCTCCTTCTATTCCAATGTCCACCCCGCCTCTGTCTGGAATGATATTGAGTCCTTTGGGGATAGATTTATAGAGTCTGCCAGAATAGTCAAACCATAGCATGATCTAGAAAAGAACAGATTTTTATACTGAGATTTTACCTTTTTCAGGAGGGACAGCTGAGGATCTAAGAAATTAAATGACATTCCCAAAGCCAGACAGCTAAGAAACTAAGACCAGCACTTATTTTTCCTGACTACTTGGCTAAAATTATAGCCTCTATATCACTCTGGTTTTTCCTCTTAGAGAATTCTAAGTAAAAATAATGTATATATATATATTTACACACACACACACACACACACACACACACACACATATGAATGTGCTATTCATATATATGTAAAATAATAATTTATAATAGGTATGCTTGCCAAGTCACTTTAGTTGTGTCTGACTCTGCAACCCTATGGACTGCAGTCTGCTAGGCTCCTCTGTCCATGGGATTCTTCAGGTAAGAATATTGGAGTGGGTTGCCATGCCCTCCTCCAGGGGTTCTTCCCAACCCAGGGGTGGAACCTGCGTCTCTTGGGTCTCCTGCACAGGCAGGCGGGTTCTTTACCACTAGTGCCACCTGGGAAGCCCCATAATATATATACATATGAGTAAAATAAACATGAAACAAAAAACAATAATTAAGAGCCATTATATAACTCTTAGTTGTACTACCTTTAAAAAAATAAAGAGTAACTTAAAATTTACTAAATCTTGACATGACACTAAAGCACAGCGTTATTTTTGGAGACATTCTCAAATTTTCCCCAGTCTAATAAGTTGTCAAGGATATCCGTTAAAATGTACAAGTAATAAAAGAGTAAACTTATAGTGTAAAACTATAAATTAATGATTCTACCACTCATGTCTTGAAGAGCTGGGTATATTAAGCCTATTAATACAATAGATTTTCAGAGTTAATTTTTTTAATCACAGTTTTAAAATAACATTTAATTTGGTGACTTCTCCGGTCAATTAATTCTTGGGGACTTAAACAATGTAATATGAGTTGGATCTAAACCTTATTTAAAGTTATTGAAAGTGTTAGTTTTTAAAAGAGATTTATCTATTTAGACTGCCCAATGTTTTGAAGGAATAATTTCAAACAACACCCAGTTTCAATTATTGGGATACAATTTGAACTTCACTTGGAAAAGTGTAGGCTTGCTTTTTATGTTCAGTTCATCAGCCAATGAAAACAAGTCAGGTTCTGTTTCACTATCATTTTTCTTAGTATCATTTATCCATTATGAAAGGCTGCTTTGTTAGCAGATGGTAGAGCTCATACACTATCAGTCAAACTCAGAGCTTGTTGAGAGGGTTGGCAAAGATTATTTTCCATGAAAATGCAAGGTTTTTTGTCTGTGTGTAGTTTGGCAAGCAATACAGAAAAAACCTCTTATGTTGATGAATTTGGAAAGTCCAAATAACCTAGTTAAATATGCAGTTGTCTTAAAACGAAAGAGTGCTTGATTAGCTTAATAATATAAGTACTATCTTAGGGCTGTCTTTCATCTTAAACACCTATAACTTTCTGTTTGTAAAAGATAATAGTATGTGGACTTGCAAAAATTTACAAAATCACCTTCAGATTTTATAGTTTGATGACTCATCTCACTTGGGGGATAAAAAAAAACAAACTGGATAACTGTTAAAACTTGTACCATGTTGCAGGAGGAAAACCAGATGATTCAAGCCTGTTAGATTAAATTACGTGGGATTCTAAAACAAAGAGTATTCTCAATGACTTTTGAGTCCATATTTTGATAACTTCAGGGGTCAGTCTGACCTCAATTCACCAAAGCAGAGTGATTCCAAGTTTCTTAGGAAAGTATTGTGTGAACTTCACATAAGGGAAGCTTCCAAAACTACACTGTCCCATTAAAGAACTGTGTGTATGTTGGCTCAATTTGTGGTGTGGATAAAAAAGCAAATGAATCCAAACATCTAAAAATTGTTTTAGGATCAGTTTATTTTTGGTATAAGATTGCTCTGTCCATAGATCTGACTTTTATTGCTTTAGCCCTAATCAGTAATGCTAAGTCAAGAAGTTTACAATTCAGTTCAGTTCAGTCGCTCAGTTGTGTCTGACTTTGCGACCCTATGAATCACAGCACACCAGGCCTCCCTGTCCATCACCAGCTCCCGGAGTTCACTCAGACTCATGTCCATNGTTATATAGTGAGCACTTGATAAATACCTGTTAAAGTACTTAATTAATTACTTCACTTTAGTTTCGTCGCTCAGTCATGTCCGACTCTTTGCGACCCCATGAATCGCAGCACGCCAGGCCTCCCTGTCCATCACCAACTCCCACAGTTCACTCAGACTCACGTCCATCGAGTCAGTGATACCTTCCAGCCATCTCATCCTCTATCCTCCCCTTCTCCTCCTGCCCCCAATCCCTCCCAGCATCAGAGTCTTTTCCAATGAGTCACCTCTTCTCATGAGGTGGCCAAAGTACTGGAGCTTCAGCTTTAGCATCATTTCTTCCAAAGAAATCCCAGGGCTGATCTCCTTCAGAATGGACTGGTTGGATCTCCTTGCAGTCCAAGGGACTCTCAAGAGTCTTCTCCAACACCACAGCTCAAAAGCATCAATTCTTCAGCGCTCAGCCTTCTTCACAGTCCAATTCTCACATCCATACGTGACCACAGGAAAAACCATAGCCTTGACTAGACGAACCTTAGTCAGCAAAGTAATGTCTCTGTTTTTGAATATGCTATCTAGGTTAGTCATAACTTTTCTTCCAAGGAGTAAGCGTCTTTTAACTTCATGGCTGCAGTCATCTGCAGTGATTTTGTGGCCCCCAAAATAAAGTCTGACACTGTTTCCACTGTTTCCCCATCTATTTCCCATGAAGTGATGGGACTGGATGCCATGATCTTCATTTTCTGAATGTTGAGCTTTAAGCCAACTTTTTCACTCTCCATTTTCACTTTCATCAAGAGGCTTTTTAGTTCCTCTTCATTTTCTGCCATAAGGATGATGTCATCTGCATATCTGAGGTTATTGATATTTCTCCCGGCAATCTTGATTCCAGCTTGTGCTTCTTCCAGCCCAGCGTTTCTCATGATGTACTCTGCATAGAAATTTACATTTACATAAATTCGTTTGACATTGCGCATATATATATATTGTTGAAGAGACTTTCTGCTGCTCTATAGATGGAATTCCTGGTTTAGCAGTGAGTCATGTTCCCACTTTCAAAGCATTATAAATGATGTGTATTTTGGGGCTTCCTGTTTTCACACAATGATCCATAGACAAGACATAGAGTATTAGAATTATAGAGTTGATTGTGAATGTTTTAAATTTATCAGTAATGTAAATGTGAAAGAATGGAAATTTAAAATTCTATTAATAAAACTACAGCTGTTTCTTACTTTAATTTGTAAACTTATGGACTGATGCTCAGTAGCGGGACAGAGGAAGAGGAATGTGAAGACCCTGGTTTCCTCTTCTCATATACTGGAACATCAAGCAAGGTAATACATAATTGATCAGTCATGATACACAGGTATGTACACATTTTAAAAAATCCTATACAATGGTTTGTTTGTGTGTGTATATATGGTTTCTTCTTTGTTTCCTTGTTTTTTTGTTTTTTGCTTTAGCAAAGTATTACAAACTTAGTGGCTTATAGTAGAACAGGTTTATTCATTTGAAGTTCTGTAGGTCAGAGTCTAGAATGAATTCCATAATGCTAAAATCAAGGTTGACAGCAAAGTTATATTGCTTTCTGGAAACTCTAGGGAAAGAACTGACTTTCTTGTTTATTCAGATTGCTGACAGACCTAAGTTCCTTACTGTTGGAAATGACCATTGTCATTGTTTTCTTGGTATCTGCAGGCAGTGCACAATTTACAAAATGTTGTATTCCTTGGTTTGTGGTCTCATTCCTTCATTTTCAAATCCAGCAATGGTGCATTGAGTTCCACTCATATTACATTGGCAGAAGGATTGTTTACCCTACCCACTCCTGCCATCTGTGAACCAACTACTTCAACAAAAATTCATTTAAAAATAAATAATTGTTTTTCCTCTTTTTTAGTGTCATCTCTCTGACTGAAGCTTTCTTCTACTTTTAAAAGTCAGAATCACATTTAAGCTACCCAGATTATCCAGGATAACTTTCCAATTCATGGCCCATAAACTTAATTCTATCTTCAGAAATTCTCCTTGTCCTGTAACTTAACATACACAAGCATAACATCAAGATTAGTATGAGAATATCTTTGGGTGTTTCACAGGAGATTTCAGTTCAGAAAGGTGCAGCATGATTAATACCCAACCACAGTACCCACATGTGTTTGCTAGAAAAGTACAGGTATCTGTTTTGAGCATACCTCCTTCATGGTCTCTGAACTGAGTTATCCCCTGCCACACTAATGCTTCATAATCGTCAACTCCCGAATTCTCATTTATTGTTCTCTCTTGTTTTGAGGGTTCTGCTGAGGTAGAACTGCTTTAGGCTAGGCCATCAACTTTCAGTCTTAGGTCACCTCTACAAATTTCTCATTTGAAAATCCAGAGTTAAGGAATAACAGCTAACTGGGTATGCTCTTTTCATAATGATTGGTAGAAGTACCAACAGGCTGGAAGAGATTGTCAGTTTGTTTTGATCTTTATTTTAATTTCTATTTGTTTTTAACTAAAACCTTGAATAATACAAAGGATAAATTAAGTGATTGAAATAATTTTTGTTTTGTTTTCTGAATGTTGAGCTTTATTTTTTATTTTAATTTTTATTTTTTAGTTTGTTTTGCTTTACAATACTGTATTCGTTTTGCCATACATTGACATGAATCTCATTGAATGATTTTTGGAACAAACTATAAATGCTTCTTATAGGTTATTCCAGTTGAAAAGAGTAATCCATGGGGGATACTGCTGAGTCAGATACTATTTGAAGAAGAAGCAATTTAAAGATATGTTTTGATTTTAAGTATGATCTTAGAATCCCTTTCCTCAGAATAACATATGGTAGCGATTTTTGTTCATTTTAATTAATTTATTGGAGTAGGGGCTTCATAGATGGCAGCAGTGGTAAAGAATCCTCCTGTGAAAACAAGAGACACAACAACCCAGGTTCAACCACTGAGTTGGGAAGATCCCCTGGAGTAGGAAATGGCAACTCACTCTAGTATTCTCATTTGGAAAATTCCATGGACAGAGGAGCCTGGCAGGATACAGTCCATGGGGTCACAAAACACTGGGCATGACTGAGCACACACAGACACAAACACACACACACAGTTGATTTACAGTGTTATGTTTCTTTCTGCTGTACAGTAAAGTGAATCAGTTATACATATACATATGTTCACTCTTTTTCAGATTTTATTCCCATATAGGTCATTAAGATTATTGACTAGAATTCGTTATGCTATACAGTAGGTTCTTATTAGTTATATATTTTATATATAGAGGTGTGTATATGTGAATCCCAATCTGCCAATTTATCTTTCCCCTTGGTAACCATAAATTTGTTTTTGACATCTATGACTCTATTTTTGTTTTGTAAATAGGTTCATGTGTACCATTTTTCAGTTCAGTACAGTCCCTCAGTCATGTCCAACTCTTTGCGATCCAATGGTCTGAAGCACACTAGACTTCTCTGTCCATCACTAATGCCCAGAGCTTGCTCAAACTGATGTCCATCAAGTTGGCAATGCCATCCAACCAACTCATCATCTGTTATCCCCTATTTCTCCTGTCTTCAAACTTTCCCAGGATCAAAGTCTTTTCAAATGAGTCATCTCTGCATCAGGTGCTCAAAATATTGGAGTTTCAGCTTCAGCATCAGTCCTTCCAATGACTATTCAGGACTGATTCCTTTTAGGATAGACTGGTTTGATCTCCTTGCTGCCCAAGTGACTCTCAAGAGTCTTCTCCAACACCACAGTTCAAAAGCATCAGTTCTTTGGTGCTCAGCTTTCTTCATAGCCCAACTCTCACATCCATACATGACTACTGGAAAAACCATAACTTTGACAAATTAGTTTCTCAATATCAATTTCCATGCAATCTTTAACAACTCTTCATAGCTTTGACTAGATGGACCTTTGTTGGCAAAGTGATATCTCTGATTTTTTTTTTTATGCTGTCTAGGTTGGTCATAATCTTTCTTCCAAGAAAAAAACGTCTTTTTATGGCTGCAGTCACAATCTGCAGTGATTTGGGAGCCCCCCCCCCAAAAAAAAATAAAATCTGTTTCCATTGTTTCCCCATCAATTTGCCATGAAGTGATGGGACCAGATGCCATGATCTTAGTTTTCTAAATGTTGAGCTTTAAGCCAACTTTTCCACTCTCCTCCTTTCACTTTCATCAAGAGACTCTTTAGTTCTTCTTTGCTTTCTACCATAAGGGTGGTGTCATCTGCATATCTGAGGTTATTATTATTTCTCCAGGCAGTCTTGATTCCAGCTTGTGCTTCATCCAGCCCAGCATTTCTCATGATGTACTCTGAATGTAAGTTAAATAAGCAGGGTGACAGTATTCAGCCTTGACGTACTCTTTTCCTGATTTGGAACCAGATTGTTTTTCCATGTCCAATTCTAACTGTTGCTTCTTGACCTACATACAGATTTCTCAGGAGGCAGGTCTGGTAGTCTGGTAATCCCATCGCTTGAAGAATTTTCCACAGTTTATTGTGATCTACACAGTCAAAGGCTTGGTATAGTCAATAAAGAAGTAGATGCTTTTCTGGAACTCTCTTGCTTTTTTGATGATCCAGCAGATGTTGGCCATTTGCTTTCTGGTTCCTCTGTCTTTTCTATTTTTTTTTTTTAATTTTTACTTTTTAGTTTGTTTTTCTTTACAATACTGTACTCATTTTGCCATACATTGACATAAATCAGCCATAAGNTGCAAAATAAAACAGAAGAATTAAAATTTTAATATTAATTTTAATACAGCAAAATGAATGATAAAGTTAGAACTGCACTCTCATTAATAATATTGTATCCCATAGAAATATAGGATAACAAATTTGAAAACACACATACACACATGTGCACATATGTGCACAATATCATTGAACAGTTTTAATTGATGGATGGTGTGGATCAGGTTTCTCACTTTTGGAATAGGGACTTAAAGAGAGTAAACTAGCATGATTTATGTGGTAATGGATTAGAGTCTGAACCATCAATATGCTCACATTTTCACTTAATATAAATACAGATAATTATATATGTAGTTATTTACAAATTTATATACATGCATAAAGTAGTATATACATTTAACATTTCCTTGCTCTCTCAGCTGAGAGAGCCTTGGATCAAAGACACCTAAGTATCAATAAGCATTAATCAGTTCAGTTGCTCAGTCATGTTGGCTCTTTGCGACCACATGGACTGCAGCACATCAGACTTCCCTCTCCATGACCAACTCCCGGAGCTTGCTCAAACTCATGCCCATTGAGTCAGTGACGCCATCCAATCTCATCCTCTGTCATTCCCTTCTCCTCCTGTCTTCAATCATTCCCAGAATCAGGGTTTTTTTCCTAATGAGTCCATTTTTTGCAACAGGTAGCCAAAGTATTGGAGTTTCAGCTTCAGCATCAGTCCTTCCAATGAGTATACAGAACTGATTTCCTTTAGGATTGACTGCTTTGACCTTGTTTCGCAAAGGAATCTGAAAAATCTTCTCCAACACGACAGTTCAAAAACATCAATTCTTTGGCGCTCAGTTTTCTTTATGGTCCAACTGTCATATCCATACATGACTACTGGAAAGATCAAAGCTTTGACTACACAGATCTTTGTTAGGAATGTCTCTGCTTTTTAATATGCTGTTTAGGACTTTTCTTCCAAGAATCAAGTGTCTTTTAATTTTATGGCTTCAATAATCATCTGTAGTGATTTTGGAGCTCAAGAAAATAAAGTCTGTCACTGTTTCCATTGTTTTCCCATCTATTTGTCATGAAGTGATGGGACTGGATACCATGTTCTTTGGTTTTTGAATATTGACTTTTAAGCCAGCTTTTTCACTCTGCTATTTCACTCTCATCAAGAGGCTCTGTAGTTCCTTTTCACTTTCTTCCATAAGAGTTCTGTCAGCTGAGTTTGTCTTCTAATACCATTCTCCAGTAAAAATAACCAAGACACTTTGGAAAACTAGCTGACTTTGAAACTGGACCAGGAAACACCCAATAGGACCTTGATTATTTGGTAGTACCAAGACAACAAGGATGTGCCTCCACTCAACAATAACAACAACAACAAAAACCTACACTAGTTATAGTATCACAAATGGACACACAAGTAAAACTAAAGAGCTCTCAACAGCCAAAGCTAGAAAACTTTCAAAAAATAAAGCAATATTTTATAGAAATATCAATGAAATATTGTTCAGTTCAGGTCAGTTGCTGTCATGTCTGACTCTTTGTGACCCCATGGACTGCAGCATGCCAGACTACCCTACTCATCACCAACTCCCATAGCTTGCTCAAACTCATGTCCATCGAGTCAGTGATGCCATCCAATCATGTCATCCTTTCTCCTCCCACCTTCAATCTTTCCGAGCTTTTTCACTCTCTTCAGCTGGATTTAGAAAAGGCAGAGGAACCAGAAGTCAAATTGCCAACATCTGTTGGATCATTGAAAAAGTGAGAGAGTTCCAGAAAAACATCTACTTCTGCCTTAGTGACTATGCCAAAGCCTTTGACTGTGTGGATCAAAACAAACTGTGGAAAATTCTTAAAGAGATGGAAATACCAGACCATCATACCTGCCTCTTAAGAAACCTATATGCAGGTCAGGAAGGAACAGTTAGAACTGGACATGGAACAACAGACTGGTTCCAAATTGGGAAAAGAATAGGTCAAGGCTGTATATTGTCCCCCTGTGTATTTAACTTGTATGCAGAATACATCATGAGAAACGCTGGACTGGATGAAGCACAAGCTGGACGCAAGATTGCTGGGAGAAATATCAATAACCTTTCAAGTGACACCACACTTATAGCAGAAAGCAAAGAGGAACGAAAGAGCCTCTTGATGAACATAAAAGAGGAGAGTGAAATTTGGCTTAAAACTCAACATTAAGAAAACTAAGATAATGACATATGGTCCCATCACTTCATGGTAAATAGATGGGGAAGCAATGGAAGCAGTGAGAGACTTTATTTTGGGGGGACTCCAATATCACTGCAGATGGTAACTGCATCCATGAAAGTAAAAGATGCTTGCTCCTTGGAAGAAAAGTTATCACCAACCTAGACAGTATACTAAAAAGCAGAGACATAAATGTCCATGTAGTCAAAGATTCAGTTTTTCCAGTAGTCACATATGGATGCGAGAATTGGACTATAAAGAAAGCTTAGCACCAAAGAATTGACACTTTTGAATTGTGGTGTTCCTGAAGACTCTTGAGAATCTCTTGGACAGCAGGGAGATCCAACCAGCCCATCCTAAAGGAAATTAGTCTTGAATATTCATTGGAAGGACTAATGCTGAAGCTGAAATTCCAATACTTTGGCCACCCATTGTGTAAAACTGACTCATTGGGAAAGACTCTGATGCTGGGAAAGATTGAAGGCAGGAGGAGAAAGGGACAACAGCAGATGAGATGGTTGGATGGCATCACCAACTCAATGGACATGAGTTTGAGTAAACTCTGGGAGTTGGTGATGGAGAGGCAGTGCTGGTGTGCTGCGGTCTATGGGGTCACAAAGAAACCGACAGGACTGAACTGAATTCTTCATTTTCATCAAGAGGCTCTTGAATTCCTCTTCACTTTCTGCCATAAGGGTGGTGTCATCTGCATATCTGAGGTTATTGATATTTCTCCATGTAATCTGATTCTAGCTTGTGCTTCATTCAACCTGGCATTTTGCATGATGTATGTACTCTACAGAGTGACAATAGAAAACCTTGATGTACCCCTTTCCCAATTTGGAACCAGTCTGCTGTTCCACATCTGGTTCTGTTGCTTCTTGACATGTATAAAGATTTCTCAGGAGGCAGATAAGGTGGTCTGGTATTCCCATCTCTTTAAGAATTTTCTACAGTTTTTTGTGATCCATACAGTCAAAGTCTTTAGTGTAGTCAGTGAAACAGAAATCTATGTTTTTTTTCTGGAATTTTCTTTTTTTTTTTTTTCTATGATCCAACAGATGTTGGCAATTTGATCTCTGGTTGTATTTTTGTTCTGTATTGTTATTTAGTCACTCAGTCATGTCTAACTCTTCTAAAGGCTATGGACTGTAGCCCACCCAGTTCCTCTGTCCATGGGATTTCCCAGGAAAGAACACTGGAGTGGGTTGCAATTTCCTTCTCCAAGGGATCTTCTTGACCCAATGATCAAACTCACATCTCCTATATTAGCAAGTGGGTTTTTTATCACTAAACCACCAGGGAAGCCGCCATAAATGAATTATGGATTATAGAAAAAAATATATAAAAATCCATTAATACATACTTATTTACACTAGTTATCAGATACTTTAATGGGGAGAATAGACAAATATTCCATATGGAAATATCACAAATAACTTACTTAAATAATTCACCATTAAGAAAGTGGAGTATAACTTTCAACCCCTTAAATATTGGGTGCATGTAGTCCCTTGGACTGCAAGGAGATCCAACCAGTCCATCATAAAGGGGATAAGTCCTGGGTGTTCATTGGAAGGACTGATGTTGAAGCTGAAACTCCAATACTTTGGCCACCTCATGAGAAGAGTTGACTCATTGGAAAAGACCCTGATGCTGGGAGGAATTGGGTGAAGGAAGAGAAGAGGACAACAGGATGAGATGGCTGGATGGCATCACCAACTCGATGGCCATGAGTTTGGGTAAACTCTGGGTGTTGGTGATGGATAAGGAGGCCTGGCATGCTGTGATTCATGGGGTTGCAAAGAGTCAAATATGACTGAGTGACTGAACTGAACTGAGTGACCTCTAAAAAGCACAGTTTGAAAAGAGGAAAATAAATCAGATTAATATTACAGTGGAGAACCCTGAAAGACACTACTTTAAACCAGTGATGAAGGTTAAACTCAACAAAGTTGGTAATATGTAACCTTGATATGATACAGTGATCATGGCACTTCTGTGATCTTCCTCCCCAAATACTATGTAAGTCCATTGTAATCATGATAAAGATATCAGAAAAATCCTGAATGAAGGACATTCTGCAAATTACCTGGTAAATATTTCTCATACTTTAAAAAATAAAAAAGAAAAAAAAATTGAAACCTATTACATTTAAGGGGAGTCAAAGGGGACATGATGACTAAATATAATGTGCTATTCCGAGTAGTATCCTGGCACAGAAGAACATCCTGTTAAAAGAAACAAATAAGCAAAAAGCCTGTGGATAAAGTGTGAACTTGAGTTGATAATAATGTATCAATAGTATTTCATTAGTTGTGACTCATTTGTCATATTGATGTGCGATGTGAATAATAGTGAATACTAGGTATAGTGTGCATTTAAATCTTTGTGTTACTGTTGCCACTCTTTCATGAATCTAAACTATTCTAAAATAAAAAGCTTATTATAAACAAACAAGCAAAAAACCTCTGAATACAAAGTATGACCTTGAGTGAATTATAATGTATCAATAGTATTTCATTAATTGTGATTCATTTGCCATATTAATGTGAGATGTGAATAATAGCAAATACTAGGTATTCAGTTCAGTCACTCAGTTCAGTTCAGTACCTCAATCGTGTCTAACTCTTTGCAACCCTATGAATTGCAACACGTCAGGCCTCCCTATCCATCACCAGCTCCCGGAGTTCTCTCAGATTCATGTCCATTGAGTCAGTGATGCCATCCAGCCATCTCATCCTCCATCGTCCCCTTCTCCTCCTGCCCCCAATCCCTCCCAGCATCAGAGTCAACTCTTCGCATGCGGTGGCCAAAGTACTGGAGTTTCAGCTTTAGCATCATTCCTTCCAAAGAAATCCCAGGGCTGATCTCCTTCAGAATGGACTGGTTGGATCTCCTTGCAGTCCAGGGACTCTCAAGAGTCTTCTCCAGCACCACATTTCAAAAGCATCAATTCTTCAGCGCTCAGCCTTCTTCACAGTCCAACTCTCACATCCATACATGACTACTGGAAAAACCAGAGCATTGACTAGATGGACTTTAGTTGGGAAAAGTAATGTCTCTGCTTTTGAATATGCTATCTAGGTCAGTCGCTCAGTCGTATCCAACTCTTTGTGACCCCATGAATTGCAGCACACCAGGCCTCGCTGTCTATTACCAACTCCCGGAGTTCACCCAAACTCATGTGCATTCAAACGTTGATGCCATCCAGCCATCTCATCTTCTGTCATCCTCTTCTCCTCCTGCCCCTAATCCCTCCCAAAATCAGTGTCTTTTCCAATGAGTCAGTTCTTTGCATGAAGTGGCCATAGTATTGGAGTTTCAGCTTTAGAATTAATCCTTCCAATGAACACCCAGGATTGGTCTCCTTTAGGATGGATCTCCTTGAAGTCCAAGAGACTCTCAAGAGTCTTCTCCAACACCACAGTTCAAAAGCATCAATTCTTTGGCACTCAGCTTTCTTCACAGTCCAACTCTCACATCCATACATGACCACTTGTAAAACCATAGCCTTGACTAGACGGACCTTTGTTGCCAAAGTAATGTCTCTGCTTTTTAATAGAGTGTATTTAAATCTTTGTGTCATTTTTGCCACTTTTTTATGAATCTAAATGATTTTCATATAAAAAGCTTATTAAAATATAATATTTTCTGAGTATTTACATATATATTATTAGAAGATACATATTAGGCTATCTTCAATGTCTTACTGCTTTTTTTGGTCTTTTACTTTCTGTTTTGCTGTATAGAAAATTATTATCTATAGTTGAGTCTGCCTGAATGTTTCAGATTACATGTCTTTTTGAGAGTCAATATTATTTTCACTAATATTTTAAACCAAATTTTAAAATATTTGATAAGGTAGATATTAGCATATTTTAGAGACAGTCTTTTTTTTTAATGGATCAAAAGTAATATAAAGAGGGATGACTATTGCATGGCATTGCAACCAACACTACAGAGTTGGTATAAGTGTGATATAGGTTCTTCAAAGAAATATTTGTCTCATTCTTCAGTATTAAAAAATATTTGAGAAAAACTCAATATCAAATCGTCCATGCAACCTGGGAGATAGTATAGGAAGTAAAATTTTATATAGGCCTGAAGTTGTAATATTTACATGGATGTGATTGTTCCATTCAGGGTATATGTGTGTGTATTTAAAGATTTTTTTCTCTATTTCTTGTAATTTTTTCTCTTCCAATTTTTTTCAACTTGTATAAATGGAATACAAAGTGCAAAATTACTCATACCCTCACATATGTATGGTTTAGGAGGAACTGTCAGAGAAAGAAAATTTTAGCTTCATTCCACAATGAATATGATGGAAATGCCAAAAGGGATCAAAAAAAAAGGATACCACAATTCCATCTAAAAATTACATTTTGATGGCTCTGATTGTGTACCTTCACAGAAAAAATAAACTTATAATTTCAAAACACATTTATGATAGCACTTCTCTTTTAAGATAATCCTTAATTCTTTAGAAGTATACATTATCATTTGTGTTTGTGTATATTTGTGTGTGAAGAAGGAGGGAAACTTAATAAAAGGATAAAATTTACATAAATTATTTGTGGAGGGAAGAGAAGGGTGATTTCATAAAAAAATAAAAATATACAATGTTATATATACCAGAAACATATCAGGCAGGAAAAAAAGGTGGAACCTAATGCTCTGTGGCAGGTAATGAATGTTTCTGCACCATTCTCTATGCATTACATAGAAATTAAAACTCAGATCACATTATCTATCTAAATCACTTTGTATAGTATTTTGCCAAAAACAGCCCCTGAAATGCTATTGTTATAGCCCTTTATTTTGATTTTGCCATATATACTTGTGTTTCCCTTGGTGGATTTCATATTATAATGAAAGTTTTTATCCTGTCCACTTGCATTTGAATTTTATCTCTTGCTTTAAAAGCACGTTTAATTACAGATATTCACACTTCATTATTGGTGGCACATTTATTTTTTATTATATCTAATTTCTTCTTGCCATATATTAATTCTTAACTTTGAAGGTTATTAAGTATGTTCTCCCATGGTTCCCATTCCTTGATTTTTATCTTTTTTGTATTATTTGATGTGGGCATATTGTTTTAAGTTTCTGTGTTTTGATTATATATTTTTCAGTTAATTTTGAATGACTTTTTCCTCCTATAAATTGAGAAATTCTACCTATTTACATTTATCTGTTGCTGTTCAGTCACTAAGTCGTGTCAGACTCTTTGCAACCCCATGGACAGGATCATGCCAGTTTTCCTCATTCTTCACTATCTCCTGGAGTCTGCTCAAATTCATGTCCAATAAGTAAGTGATGCTGTCTAACCACTTCATCCTCTGCTTCCCTCCTCCTTCTGCCTTCAATCTTTCCCGTCATCAGGGTCTTTTCCAATGATTCATCTCTCCCCATCATGTGGCCAAAAGCGTTGGAACTTCAGCTTCCGCATCAGTCCTTCCAACTAGTATTCAGGGTTGATCTCCTTTAGGATTGACTGGTTTGATCTTCTTGCAGTCCAAGGGACTCTCAAGAATTTTCTCCAGCACCAAAATTCACAAGCATCAATTCTTCAGCACTCAGCCTTCTTTATGGTCCACCTATCACATCTGTACATGGCTACTAGAGAAACCATAGCTTTGACTATAGAGAGTTTTGTTTTACTATAACCATTGATTTATTTACTTATTTGTCTGCTATTTCTTTCAACATAAGAGCAGCTTCCCTGGTGGCTTAGAGGGTAAAGCATCAATCTGCAATGTGGGATACCTGGGTTCAATCCCTGAGTCAGGAAGATCCCCTGGAGAAGAAAATGACAACCCACTCCAGTATTCTTGCCTGGAAAATTCCAAGGACGGAGGGGCCTGGGAGGCTGCAGCCCATGGTGGTCACAAAGAGTCGGACATGACTGAGTGACTTCTTTCAACATATAATGCTTTTCACTTTTTTTTTTTCACTTTTTATGTATACCCTTTCCCCTTGTGGCATGTAAGTTCTAGCCCTATTAATGGGCTAAACTGTGTTCCCTGTCCCCCAAATTCAGATGTTGAAGCCCTAACTTCTATTATGTCAGAATATGACTGTATTTGGAGATAGAGTTTTAAAGAAGTTATTAAGATAAAATGAAGCCTTTAAAGTGAGCCTTAATCCAATTGGACTGGTGTCTGTATGAAGAGAAGATTCAGTCTCAGGAGAGACACCTTTGTATGCACACAGAGAACAGACTGCTTGAGGCTACAGAGTGACGGCAGTCATCTGCAAGCCAAGAAGAGCCCTCCAAAGATACCAAAGTTGCCAACATTTTGATGTTAGACTTCGGCCTCCAGAATGAAAGTGTTAAGTGAGAATACTGCAGTGGGTAGCTATTCCCTTCTCCAAGCTACCTTCCTGACCCAGGGATGGAACTCGAGTCTCCTGTGCTTCTTGCATTGGCAGGGAAGCTCTTTACCATTTTGGCTAGAATGTGTGAGAACAGGCATCTTCTGCCCAGTGATCCCCAGCTCTTTTGGAAGCAGAGACTGGTTTCGTGGAAGACAGTCTTTCCATGGACCAAGGTGGAGGGGATGGTTTGGGGATGATTCAGCATTCACTGTACACTTTCTTTCTAATATTATTATATCAGCTCCACCTCAAATCATCAGGCATTAAACCCCAGAGATTGCGGATCCCTGATTTAAGCCACCAAGTTTGTGGTATTTTGTTTTGGCAGCCCTACAAAATTATTACAGCCTCTATTAAGAGTAGTCCTTTGAGTAAGATATTTAACATTCATCAGTTCAGTTCACTTCAGTCACTCAGTCGTGTCCGACTCTTTGCGACCCCATGAATCGCAGCACACCAGGCTTCCTTGTCCATCACCAACTCCTGGAGTTCACTCAGACTCACGTCAATCGAGTCAGTGATGCCATCCAGCCATCTCATCCTCTGTTGTCCCCTTTTCCTCCTGCCCCCAATCCCTCCCATCATCAGAGTCTTTTCCAATGAATCAACTCTTCACATGAGGTGGCCAAAGTCCTGGAGTTTCAGCTTTAGCATCATTCCTTCCAAAGAAATCCCAGGGCTGATCTCCTGATCAGAATGGACTGGTTGGATCTCCTTGCAGCCCAAGGGACTCTCAAGAGTCTTCTGCAACACCACAGTTCAAAAGCATCAATTCTTTGGTGCTCAGCTTTCTTCACAGTCCATATACTAACCTAAATTAATTTTTGATATTAATAATTAAATGCTATCACTGCTATACCCTTAAGAGCCTCAGGTCTATGCTTTTTGAAATTTTAGGGAGAGTGAGCCTATAATTTCAAGATACCTTAAGTACCAAATTTGAACCACATCTTCCAAGTGCTGTTCTTCATAAATCTATTTATAATCAAGCTTACAAATCACCACCAGCAAATCATTTTCATAGCCTATATGGCAACTGAACATTCTATTTAATTTTTCAGCACTGCTTTATTATAATACATAGGTTGCAAAAAATAATAAGCTATTTGTATTGTAAGCTGAAAAGAGTGAGAATCATAGAGTAGATCTGCAGCAGCCTTCTTCTGAGGATGGCAAGAAAAATAGATATTTCAACTGCGTCTTTAGATTCGCGATCAGGTTGGTGGAAACAAATAGCCCTAATCACCTTAAAACCTAATTAAAGAAACAAACAGTCGGCCAACCAGAGGTGTAGAATTGGTATAGAATTTAAAGGCTCAAGAGACAGTTTTCTATGACAGTTAACCTGCGGTATCCTCTAATGCACATTAATGAAGTCTCCTTTAAGTATAGTTGGGAAGGTCTCCTGGAGGAGGAAATGGCAACCCACTCCAGTGTTTTTGCCTAGAGAATCCCATGGACAGAGGAGCCTGGCGGGCTACAGTCCATGGGGTCGCAAAAAGTCAGACACAACTGAGCGACTAATATATATATTTATCAGTACCTACTTTTCCATAACAGCAATGGCTTCAGCACACTTTTATTTGGGTGTTTTCCCTTCTCCCTAATCTGATGGAGTGTTAATACAGATATTATGCTTTCCTTTTTTTAAATAAATGCTTCACTTTCTTAATGTCTTATTATTTGCATTAAACTTCACATGTGCATTTTCAGCTATTGTGGAGATTCAAATATATTTTAAAAACTTTATTCCTAAAATATCTTTCATTTCTCACATTCATAAATTTATGTTTCCTTTGGCTAAAGTACTTTCTCTATTAATGGCAACACTATTTTTTAAGAAAAATGGATGACTGGTATAATTTACTTCAGCCTTTGTCACAAAATTGTTTTTATTTTAAATCTCACACACAAGAGTATCTTGCTTAGATTCAGAATTTTAAGGTAGCAGTTTTATCCTTCACAATTATGTAAATTCTGATAAATTCTAATTATGTAAATTCTGATAAATTCTAATTATGTAAATTCTGATAAATTCTAATTATGTAAATTCTGATAAATTCTCAGAGTCGGTCTGACTCTGAGATCCCAGGGACAGTAGCCCACCAGGCTCCTCTGTCCATGGGGTTTTCTAGTCAAAAATATGGGAGCGGGTTGGCATTTCCTTCTTCAGGGGACCTTCCAACCCAGGGATCAAACCCATACCTCCTCATCTCCTGCCTTGGCAGGTGAATTTTTACTGCTGAGCCACCTGTGGTATTGGTGGCTCAACTGGTATAGAATTTGGGTACCTCCAAATTCTAAAGGTTAGAAAGCCAAAAAAAAAAGAAAGAAATCTGGTCTTAACTAATATTAAAAAATAATAATAGTACTTTGTGAGTACTGTCTCTATATCAAATGCTAGAAAAATGTTTAACTTGAAGTAAAAAGGATTTTAATATTATGACCCTGTTTTCCCTGCTATTTTTTGTAAACTATTAGCCCTCTGATGTGTATACCCACATGAAATTATTTTTTTTCTTCATCATATTATCATTTCACTGTGTACCACAGAAATCTTTTCCTAAGTAAATTAATAAGAATGAAGTAAATTTCATCAAATTAAATCTGACAAGAGTAATGACACACTATTTCTTTAAATCATGGTTAATAGATGTAAGTATGTTGATTGCATGATAATTACAATGTGTAGAACACTAAATATTAAACAACTTAATATTGACTATAATAAATTAATGTAATTACAGTAGTCATTTAAACGAGACTCTTATGTTTACATTGCTATAAGCTAAAAAATAATTCTCCATAGATTTTAGAATATAGATAGAAGTGTTTATTTATATAATAAATATTTCTTAATGCAAATAAGAATTTATTTTATTATTAGATTATTTCTTTAAAATTTCCAAATGTCTGTAGGGAAAAAATGAAGTACTTCTTTCCTTTTATAATGTTTTGAACAAATAAATATTAGACTTTAACTTGCCACTACATACTACCACTACATACATGTGAACACACACACACACAAACATCTTTTAAGTGTTCAAGTCTATTTCACTAAAATTTTAAGTCTTGTTTAAACCAGTGATGAAAAATGCCTATATTGAGGCAAAATGAATCATACTGAGAGATACATGTAAACTTTCCATAACTGTTAGTGGCAGAGAAACCCATTTGGCTTCTGCACTAGCTGACATTTTTAATGAGGCACAGCTAAACCATCAAATGGGCAGGTTGGGATTATTCTATCTAAATGCACATACTAATAAATGAGTATCTTTATAAATGTGTTCTCAACCATGCAACTAGTGTCAGAAACATCAAATTATGTTTCTTTTACAAGAGTACTTACATTCTGGAATTAGAACTTAATAAACCCTATACACCTCACCTTATTTAACTGGACTATTACCATAACACTGATCAGATCCACTCAGAATTAGATGCTAAATTAAATTTGTTCTTTGCCCTTTCACAATAAGTATTTAAATGACAAAAGGCAATTGTCAGGGTGTGGAAAATTCAATCAAGAAATTTATAGTGAGATTTATATGCTTCAGTAAAAATGGTAAGACACTAATGGATTTTGTTCTAAATTATTATATTAATGCAAATGAACAGAATTTATCTAACAAGTATTCCTTTTCTTAGAAACTTTGAATACCAGTAGCTGTTCTAGTCTTCAGTTTTGAACATTTTGAAATCTGGCAGCAGAATTCTGGTGCAGAAAAGAAAGCTCAACAGGGAGTTTCACAGAAAATATTGATAAAAGAATGATCCAAATATTAAAATAAGTTAATCTTCAAAATCAAATCTAATGAATTATGGGAATGAATCATAACTTGAGAAACCCCTAACTGAATGTCTGGTTTTCTAGTCAACTACAGTGACCTCATTAGTTCTATTCTGTACACTTACTCTACACAAAATATTTAGTTAACTTAATTTTGAAAAATCCATTACCAGTTTCACAGGCCCAATGTATTCATTAGAGCCTCAAAAAAGTATTGAAACCATGCCAAGGTATGGTTTTAGGTATTTTCAATACCTCCTTAGTATCCTATGGTATGATCAAGATAATAGACTCATCCCAAACACAATGCCTGTTATATTTTTGACATATAAATAAAACATATTGTGTGTATGTAATTCTCTTAGGAGAAAAATTTTTATTTGAAATATGTGTTACTATATAATCAATTATATTTTATAACAAATATAATACAAATAAATGGAAAATTAAGTCAACAAAATATAAATCACCACAAACCAGTATATATATATTTTCTGTATATAGGTAAGGACTCTGACACAAACCAGTTTGTGTTCAAATTTAATTTTGCTGAGTAATAAGGTGTATAACATTTTCTCTAAGTGAAGAGATAGCAGTATATTCATAATTATTTTCTGAAATAATTTTTTCTTAGAATAGTGAGAAAAGAAAATCATAATTATTTTGAAATGTGCTTTTCCATTTAACACAGCATGAATTAATTTCCATACTATAAATATACACTAATGTGATTTTCTTTTTCTTTTTTCTAGTTTATTGAGATAAAACTGATATGACGCTGTATTAGTTTTAGATATAAAATGTGATAATGTGATACAGATATATATTGTGAAATGATTACCATAGAAAGTTTAGCTAACATCATTCACCTCACATAGTTACACATTATTTTCTTATGATAAGAAGTTTTAAGATCTACTCTTCTAGCAACTTTCAAATATACAATAGAATATTGTTAACTTTTGTCATGAAGCTATACACTATATCTCCAGAACTTATTTATCTTATAACTGGAAGTTTGTACCTTTTGACCTAAGTTATTTTAATGGCATTGTATTATACAAGAATATCAGGCTTTAGTTTTCAAATGTGTTTTTAGCAAATTTATTATTTATCAGTAATTCACTGCATTTAAGTAAGATTTGATTGGTTGTTTATTCTTGGATATTTGCTGAAACAGTGTACTTTAATAAATAACCATTTTAATAAATAACCATTTTAATAAATATTATATGTGTGGTAGAAAGATAAGCATAATTTGTTTGGCAAAAAACATCTTATTTTTTAATATTTTTTCAGCTTTATTAACATATAAGTGATATATTGTTGTTATTGTTCAGTCACTAAGTTGTGTCCACCTCTTTGCAGCCCCAAGGACTATAGCATTCCAGGCTTCTCTATCCTTGTCTATCTCCTGGAGCTTGCTCAGACTAATGTCTATTGAGTCGGTGATGCCATTCAACCATCTCATCCTCTGCCATTCCCTTATCCTCTTCCCTTCATTCTTTCCCACCATCAAGGTCTGGTCCATGAGTCAGCTTTTCATATCAGGTGGTCAAAGTTCTGGAGCTTCAGCTTCAGTATCAGTCCTTCCAGTGAATATTCAGGATAGATTTCCTTTAGGATGGACTAGTTTGATCTTGCTGTCTAAGGATTATATGCACATTTTAACAATATTAATTATTCAAATCTATTTAACATGGGACATCCTTCTATTAATTGCTACATTCTTCAATTTCCTTCACCAATGCCTTATAAATTCCTGTGCATAGATTATCCAAGTCTTTCATTAAGTTTTTTTCTTGAGTGTTTTTAGTTTATGATACCATTGTAAATCAAATTATTTCTTTCTTTTCAAATAGTTTCTTGTTAATATACAGAAATGTAACTGATTTTTGCATGTTGATTTTGTAGCATGTATCGGTGCTAAATTCATTCATTAGTTCTAACAGGTTTTTGGCCCAGTCTTTAGAATTTTCTACATGTAAGGTCCTATCACCTGCAAGCAGAGACAATTTTACTTCTTCCTTTCTGATTTGGATGCCTTTTTAAAGATTTTCTTGCCTAATTGCTCTAACTAGAACTTCTGCTGCTGCTGCTCCTGCTAAGTTGCTTCAGTCCTGTCCGACTCTGTGTGACCCCATAGGCGGCAGCCCACCAGGCTCCCCCATCCCTGGGATTCTCCAGGCAAGAACACTGGAGTGGGTTGCCAGTGCTTTCTCCAACTAGAACTTCTAGTTATGTTGAATAGGGGTGATGTAGTTCAGCAGCCTTATTTGGACATAATAAAAGGCATTTGGATGTTTGATGTGTTCAGTTACTAAGTTGTGTCCCCATCAACTGCCCCACCAGGCCCCTCTCTTCATGGAATCGCCAGGCAAGAATACTGGAGTGGGTTGCCATTTCCTTCTCCAGGGAATCTTCCCAACTCAGGGATCAAACCTGTATCTCTTCGTCTCCTGTGTTAGCCAGCAGATTCTTTTTTTTTTTTTTAATTTTTATTTTACTTTACAATACTGTATTGGTTTTTGCCATACATTGACATGAATCCGCCACGGGTACCACTGGGCCACAGAAGCCTTTGGAGATTTCTATTAAATTCTTCAGTTCAGTCACTATATTCTTCAAATCTAGAATTTTTGCTTTTTAAAAATTATTTTTCTTTTCAAAATTTTCATGTTCTTTATGCATTTTTAATGTTGTTTAGTCATGTTTAGTCTTTTTTTTTTTTGTAGTTCACTGAATTTAATAGGATTACCTTGAATTATTTATCAGTTCATAGATATTCATTTCCTTATGATGATTTTGCCTGAGAAATCACATGGACAGAGCCTGGCAGGCTACAGTCCTTGGGGTCATAAAGAGTTGGACATGACTGAGTGACTAACACTTGAATGACTATCTGTGACTATTTATTGAAACTTTATTAACCTCCTATGGTGGCATTATGTATATTGGATTTTTTGTGATCTTCGTATTTTGCATTGATATTGGTACATTTGAGGATGCAATGTCCTCTTCTACAGTTCACACAAGTTCACCTTGGCAGGGAAAGATCCTTAGCATTCAGCCTAGCTTGGGATTCTGAATGAGTTAGCTGGTAGTATCCACAGGCAAGACGGTACTGCTGCCAGATTCTCTACTTAAGTGGCATCTTTGCTCATGCTCTGAGGTTGGGGGTGTCACTGTTTTGGCCTCGTGGTTGGATGGGCCTGCCAGCTATATTCTGTGTTCCAGTAGGACTGCCAGGCACTCTCTGTGGTCAGGTGTGGACACAAGCGGGGCTCTGCAATTACTTTTGTTCCTATGGGGCTGCAAGCTGCCGTACCCTGCAGGGTAGTGCCATAAGTGCGACTCCATGATTGGCCAAGTCTTTAATCTGGGTTCCTGTTCAGGTGAGACCACCATATTCCAGATGGTGCTGCTGCTTGGAAGCAGAACTGTAGTCTTTGCTCTGAATTTAGCAAGGCTACGGCAGTTGAGCAAATTTCTGTCTTTGCTCTGCTGTTTGGCAAAGTCATTGACTGGGTTTCTGGTTTAGGTGGGACTTTCAGCTGTACCCCACAGTTGGATGGGGCTTCATCTGTTCCCAGTTGGACTGAGTAGCTCTCCAGGTTGTGTGGGACTGTAGCCTATCCTCTGTGATTGCGAAGGGTCTCTGGCTGAATTTCCTGCCTGGGCAAGGATGCAGACAGCACTCAGCAATTGAGCATGCTATAGGCTGCACTCTGTGTCTGGGCAGTATAATTGGCTGGACTCTGAGACTATCTGAGGTCACTGTTCAGGTTCTCTGATCAGGTGAGCCAGAGGTCATGCTCAACAGATGGGCCTGGGATGGTTGTAGGGTGGGCTTCACTGCTACCTGGCTTATGTGGCCAGGCTTCCTGATTGGGCAGTGCTGAAAGGCATATTCAGCAATTAAGCAGGGCTGTGAATTTGCTTTCCTGCCTGGGTGGGCTGAAGGATGTACTTGAGGCTGCCCAGGGTCTCAGAACAGACTTCCTGCTGGAGCAGACCTGGGAGCTATATTCAGCATTTTATCAGGGCTGCTGATTAGCTTCTCTACTCTGATGGGCTATAAGGTGTGCTCTGAAGTTGCTAGGGATCTGAGGCCAGGCTTCTTGGAGGGTGAGGGTGAGAGGTATGCTCAGCAGTTGGTCCAGGCTCTGACTGTTTCCCTGCCCAGGCAGGGTTGTAAAATCAGCTATGCCGGAAGACTGGTCCCTAGGCTAGGGACCCAAGCCAATCAGAACTGCCAACTGAGCTCCCTATCCAAATAAGACCATCAGCTCCCCTCTTAAAATGAGTAGAGCTGTTAGTTAGTATCTCTTCATGGGAGCCACTACCTGTATAAATGACTGTCCAAAACTTAAGTGCTGGTTGCTATAAGACCCGCCACCTTATCCATCTCTGAGCACTTGTGGTTTAGCCCTAAAGATTTCCTTGTGTGTATGTGTGCTAAGATACTTTAGTTCTGTCCAACTCTTTGTGACTCTTTGGACTGTAGCCCACCAGGCTCCTCCGTCCATGGAATTTTCCAAACAAGTATACTGGAGTAGGTTGCTATGCCCTCTTCCAGGGGATCTTCCCCACCTAGAGATCAAACCTGTGTCTCAATGTCTCTTGCATTGGCAGGTGTGTTCTTTACCACTAGGAAGTTTCCCTTAGTGATACCTATATAGTAAGACCCAACAGGGCCTCTCAGGAAATGTCCCACAATGTTGCAGAAACTAGATGTCCATGTTGGCTCTCCTTTCCTACTGGAGAACCAGTATGATCAGGAGGGGTCTCTCAGTACAGTACCATGCTGGTCTTTGGGAGCAGTGATGTGGTAAATGGGAATCCACTCTTCTCACCCTTCCTCTGTTCCTTCTACATCTCTGTGGTCCAGGTGTGTGCTTCAGCCTCATCTCTAGGTGCTGGGATTTTCACAAAAGTGTCTTGTCTATGTCAGTTTCCAAAAGGGTCCTCCTGCCCAGTGTCATTCTAGCCAATAGTATAAGACCAAGTTCAATTCTGAAGCAGAGAAAATCTTTGTTCTTAGATTAAAGAATGAAGGAGATCAAATTGTATGCTCTAGAGTATGGCATTTCCAAAACAGGCCAGTGGCAGGGCTGCTTTCTAGGGATGTAGTCAGTGGGGAGAGAGTAGAGTCCTCAGGGATGCCAGCCAGCTGTGCAGCTCATGCCCCAGATCTTGCAGTGTCACATGCAGCTTCTCTGCACGTGTTCAGCAGCTGCCATGTTGAATTCCATGTGCTGTGTGGCTCTTCTGCGAATGACCCACTAAAGTGAAGCATCAGTTTACCCACTGGAGGTAGCAAGCATTTTGCAATGGGAACTCTGGTTTGAAGTACCTGGGACAAGACCTCTGTACATGGCACCCTATGAACAAGTGGAACTAGACAAAGCACAAAGGGGGAAAAAAATGTTTGCACTTTATTTTATACCCAGATTCTATTTGTATTTCTTGGGAAGTGTCAATGAGCTTTCTGGTTACATATAGAGTTGTCTATATTGAGCCTCCAGCAATTTGTCAGTTCCAGTTACAGTCTTCCTACCCTGGCACTGGTTCCTGCAGAGGTTTCTGCTTATAAATCTCTGCTCTAATAAGCCGAGACTCCATATACTTGCCTGTCTCTCTCTAGTCTTAGAGGGAGCAGGTTGTCTTGAGTCCTCTCCTTCCATCTCTTATGCATCCAGGACAAGTTGTTGATTTTTCAGTTTTTGGCTTTTTACTTGTTTTTAGGAGGCAGTGGCAAATTCCAAGCTCTTGACATGCAGAAGTGAAAGCCAGAAGTACCTCTTCAAAAACGTGTACATGTTAATATACACTAAAGTCTAATTAGCACCCTCCCATTCTGGAGAAGGCAATGGTCCCCCACTCCAGTACTCTTGCCTGGAAAATCCCATGGACGGAGGAGCCTGGAGGGCTACAGGCCATGGAGTCGCTTAGAGTCGGACATGACTGAGCAACTTCACTTTCACTTTTCACTTTCATGCATTGGAGAAGAAAATGGCAACCCACTCCAGTGTTCTTGCCTGGAGAATCCCAGGGACTGGGGAGCCTGGTGGGCTGCCATCTATGGGGTCGCACAGAGTCGGATAGCAGCAGTTGCAGCAGCAGCAGCTACTCCCATTCTGCATAGACTTACTCTATTCTTTGTTTTCAAGATGCTTGCTCTTCACCTTTCTCAAACCTCCTGTTTGCTAATTGTATCCGTCACCTTTACAAAACTACAATAGTGTTCCTATCTCCACTGTTAGCATAGCTCATTTCCACTGCTTTTCTCTCCTCTCAGTGTTATCCTGCTTGTTTTACATATCTACATCTTTTGAAAAGCTGACCTTTTGCAGATAGTGGAAATTAACCATCACATGACAGGATAAAGAAGTGGTTGAGAGCCAGACTTTGGGGTGAGTCAGAGAGAGACTGTAAAACTTCCACCACTGAGACAATCAACAATTATGATCAAATTATTTAATTTCTCCATTCTATAAGCTGATAAAATATAGCCCTTACCTCTGGAGTTTTCACTGAGACTGTATTTGTAAAATACTAAGCAGTTAGTGTCTCTGAAGTGTGAATAATCAGCTCCTTGCCTCAGCAGCACCCAGCACCTACTTGAATGTTTCTAACACTTTTCTCGGAGAAAGCAATGGCACCCCACTCCAGCCCTCTTGCCTGGAAAATCCCATGGATGGAGGAGCCTGGTGGGCCGCAGTCCATGGGGTCGCCAAGAGTCAGAGATGACTGAGAGACTTCCCTTTCACTTTTCACTTTCATGCATTGGAGAAGGACATGGCAACTCACTCCAGTGTTGTTGCCTAGAGAATCCCAGGGACGGGGGAGCCTGGTGGGCTGCTGTCTATGGGGTCGCACAGAGTCGGATACGACTGAAATGACTTAACAGCAGCAGCACCAACACTTTTCTAAGCAATTCCTTGTGCTTTTTCTCTAAGTGTTGAGGAGTCCTCACTCAATAATTGTATGGGGAAGTTCTTGAGAAATGGAGAATGAGAGCTATTATAGAAAGCTTCTGTTTCCAATTTTTTCAGTAAAGCTCTTTTATAAGAGCTGCTTCTAAGTTCAAGGTAGAACTGGTACCATTCACTGCCAGTAATCATCTTTTCATTAGATTTACATCTTCTCCATTTTGCTACAGTTCATTCTCTTTGAACATTCACTTTTCCTCCCTGTGGAACATTCTATACACACAACCTGCATATTATTTTGGGGTCCCTATTATTTTGTGAGTGTGTGTGTGTGTCTGTGTTTTCCATTGATACATCAGTGATGTACTTCTCTTTATAGTGGAAGTATGTGGGGAAAGTTACATTCAGTAAGTCTTTCCAAAAGTCTGAGAATTCTAGAAAACTGAATTATAAACTAAAAATTTACCATTCAACCAACTAATAAAAATTCAATTCAAAAATTCTTTTCTTACAGTTTTATAATGCAGTAGGTTAACTACTTTCATTTTTTTGCCCCCTTGAGCTCCTGAATGTATAATATAATTTTGCATTAAAGTATATTTTGCCAATATTCAATACATAGAAAACTAATCATATAATAACACATGATTCCAGAACACACTAGTAGCTGCTAGAATATAACAGTTCTATAATTTGCAAATTTTTATCAGTGGACTCATGTTGCACTAATCAGTGATGTGACAAACTATTATTGTTTTATTTTGTATTTCTTAAATACATTTATATGTCTGAAAAAGGCCAATACCTCAGGAGTCAAGTAATAAAAGCAGTTGCATATGGACAAAATTCATGATTACGTGAAAAATTCATGACAAAGAACATAATTATTTCTTTTGAAATCCCACAAAATATTTAACAATATTAACATCATTTTAATATATTAACATGGTATCATACTCAATTGTATGTATTGTAATGCAATTATTCAAGCATAAGGATTAATCATTTAAATATGACAGAGACTGACATTGTCAGTAGAGGATAGTCAATGAAATTAGTAATTAATTTGAGAGGTGATAGTGATACACTAAAATACAAAAAATCAGGCATGTAATGTGTGTTTTTCCTGTGCAGTACATATTATATTAGGGCTTCCCTGGTTGCTCAGTGATAAAGAACCTGCCTGCAATACAGGACACATGGGTTTAATCCCTGGGTCAAGAAGATCCCCTGGAGAAAGAAATGGCAGCCCACTCCAATATTCTTTCCTGGGAAATCCCATGGACAGAGGAGCTAAGTGGACTACAGTCCATGAGGTTGCAAGAGTCAGACATGACTTGGCAATGCCACCACCACCACACGTTACATCTGTAATAAATATGTAATTGAAAACAACACATTGCACGTCTACTTTTTGTTTTGTGGTTATCTGTTTTGTACTTCTCAACCTTATTTTTAATTTAAAACAACAGCATAAAACAAATCATGTCATCTTCAGTAGCAAATAAAATTCTAATGACCAAAAGTTTCTTCAAATGTTGAAAAAAAATTTTTTTAATCTTTCCCTTTAATTTTATAAATTTAATGTTCTTCCATCTTTGTTTTGAGGAACAAAGTAAATATAAATAATGTTTGAAAAAAGAAGCATTTAAATTAATCATACTTAAAAGCCCATGGTGCCCAAATGCTTTAATTTATGATGAATTAATCAATCTCCTTTATTGTGCAGATGAAAATGTCTTTATAGTATATTCAAAGTATATTACATTAAAGACATTGAATAATCCTAGTTTCTCAGCACTTGTGATGACTATTATCTTGTAATTTATTAATACAATATAAAGGTAATGATTAAAATTCTTAATGCCTCAGCCTTCCATATCCAAGTCTCTAGAAGTATCATCCATCCAGTTGCTCAAACCAAAATGATTCAGTATTCCTTGACCAAATTCCTAGTATGATAAAGCTCTTAATTCATAGAGTTTTCAGTGAATGGTCTTTGGTTATTCTCTTTTCCTCAAACTCTAACAATCTGTGATCAAGTACTGTTGACTCATTCAGAAAAAAATCTACTGTGCCTTTCCAACTTCACTGCTACAATCTCAGTAGCTTTCACTGGAATGACTAAAATATCCTCCTAACTTGTCTCCCAGCTTCCATTAATAATGATGTCGAACAGAGCAGTTGAAATTATTTATATTTAAGCCATACTTTGATTGCTTCTAATTTTATAGTTTAATATGCTCTGATTGCAGTAAGAATAAGTGTAAACTCTTAATTTTTGTTTTAATTTCATTTATTTTCCTCTCATGCTACCCTGCATCTTACTAGCTACAGTATAACATCTACTGGCCTTTTTTCTATTCCTTGAACCTGACTAATTTAACTCTCTTAGTGATTTATCCCACTTATCTTTAAATGAATGTTTTTTTTTTAATTCATATATCCATTTATTTCTGGCTACAGAAGGCTACCACAACTTTTGAATGAATAAATCTAGTATATAATGCAATATTACATAACAAACCCTTCGGTGGCACAGGAAAGAAAAAAGAAAATTAGGCATCAGCAGTAACTATACAATCAATATCACATATTCTTATAAATGCTTATAAATTGCAATTCTGTTAAGTAACCCATATAATAAAACATATAATGACAGTTGACCACATGAAAGGCGCTGTCTCGGTCCCTAAGGACAAATTAGCTTTCGTTAATCAGTAACAAATGGCCAAAATGAGGACAAATTAACTTTCTCTTAATATGTGATAAACGGTCAAAATGATTAGTTTTTTTTTTCTTTTAGCATCAGAATTTTAATTCTTCATGATGATTTTAATGGTTTAGAATTTGTCTTTTTTTTTTCTTTCAACTTTATTTAAACAAAAAGATGAAAATACCTGGCAAAAACATAGTAAAAATGTTTAGATAAAATTTATTTTTGAAAAAAATGTTTATTGTTTATCTATATTTAAATCTACACAAGTCTATTTTTTAAATTTTGTTGTTTTCTTTTATTTTACTGTCCCTTCTCATGTGTTATTATGAATCAAAATTATTTTATTAGCCAACATCAAGAAAAGCTTTAAGACAGAATAATTAATAATAATAGCAAAAGAGACATTATTAAAATCAATAAATGTTAGAGTTACTTATGAAATTAAAACTGAGAAGGCTTAAGTTCATCTTTATCAAAACCCAATAATTCCAGATTTACCTAAACTCACCTCCCTCCCCACTAGAAATATTGTGTCCATCTGCATAATTTGGGGGATGGTATGATTTACCCTGAAAAAAGCAGATAAGTTTCTATTAGTTAGGTATGAAACATAAATTAATTGACTTAATAAGTTTCTCAGCAAATGTTTGTTAACTACACCATGAGTTCCAGACATTAGGCTATGTACACAAGAGCAATTACCAAGAGAAAGAAAACATGAGAGAATATACAGGATATTATTTTAAGCAACAGAATGTGGTATTTCAAACATTCATTCCACTTATGTTATCTTGCCTTATTCATTTCACCATTCATAATGCCATAGATTTCTGGTTGAAAGCAGCTAGCATTTATCTTTTCTTTTTCTTTTCTTTTTTTCTTTTTTTAGTGAATCTAAGCTTATAGTTTCTTATGTGATCAGCCACTTAATTGAACTACATTGCAAAATCCTCTCCACAGAGACCCCCATCTAAAGTACTTTTAGAACCTCTAATAAAACATATTGCCCTCAAAGGATTAGAAATTTAAATTGAGAAGAAAAGTGTCTATTTTATTCCAATTGAATTGTCTAAATAATCATCTGAAATCCCTAGTTTAATTTTAAGTCTAAGCTTGACCTCTTTCATGCAATATTGTATATTTTAAACATCAGTATTATTAATATCATTTGACACTCTGTCTAGTACAAAAAAACAGCAATGAAGGATTTTATTGTTTCATTCTGGTGATTTCTGGTTGAGGAAAATGGGTGGATCTAGGCTGCTAATATTCACATGGCTGTAAAGAGTTCTCTTTAGATCACTTTGATTTATACATGAAAGTTTTGAATAAGTTAATCAAATTATAGCATTTTCAATTGACAACCCATAATTATAATGTCTATAGAACATTCATTATGAATAAAGAGGCTTATATGTACATGAGTACATTCAGTTCAGTTCAGTTGCTCAGTCGTGTCCGACTCTTTGCGACCCCATGAATCCCAGCACTCCAGGCCNTATTTCCAACTTTTGACCAATAATCTTATCTCCAGTTGTCTCTTGCTTTTTAGGCATTTTTAAATAAAATGGCCTCTTGAGTGTCTCCTTTTCCCAGACAGGAATTTTTGAGTGAACATCAGCATGGACAATGCCACAAAAGTGGATCTGCCTACCAGGAACATCACCCTCTAGGTTTACTGAGATATAATTGAGTGTAACATCATATACACTTAAAATGCATGATATATTGATTTGATTATACTTACATATTGCAAAATGATTTCCATCACAACATTAGCTAACATCTGCATCACTTCACATAATTACCATTTCTTTTTNAAAAGTGGATCTGCCTACCAGGAACATCACCCTCTAGGTTTACTGAGATATAATTGAGTGTAACATCATATACACTTAAAATGCATGATATATTGATTTGATTATACTTACATATTGCAAAATGATTTCCATCACAACATTAGCTAACATCTGCATCACTTCACATAATTACCATTTCTTTTTGGTGCTGAGATCTACTATCTTGGCAACTTTCAAGTAAGTCAGTCAGTCAGTCAGTTCAGTCGCTAGGTCGTGTCTGACTCTTTGCGACCCCATGAATCACAGCACGCCAGGCCTCCCTGTCCATCACCAACTCCCAGAGTTCACTCAGATTCACGTCCATCGAGTCAGTGATGCCATCCAGCCATCTCATCCTTGGTCTTCCCCTTCTCCTCCTGCCCCCAATCCCTCCCAGCATCAGAGTCTTTTCCAATGAGTCAACTCTTTGCATGAGGTGGCCAAAGTACTGGAATTTCAGCTTTAGCATCATTCCTTCCAAAGAAATCCCAGGGCAGATCTCCTTCAGAATGGACTGGTTGGATCTTGCAGTCCAAGGGACTCTTAAGAGTCTTCTCCAACACCACAGTTCAAAAACATCAATTCTTCGGCAAGTAGGTAATACCAAATTGCACTATAATCACTGTGTGTGTACCTACTCATATTCTCTCTGGAGGTTTGTACTCTTCGACCAACATCTTCAAATTTCTCCCATCCCCCCAGCCCCTAGTAACCACCATTCTACTGTCCATTTCAAGGAATTTGACATTTTAAAATTCCACATTAAAAAGTGATACCATATAGTATTTGTTGTTTTCTTTCTGACTTATTCCACTTAGTAAATGCCCTCAGCTGCACACAGTTACACTCATCCCACAGGCTAGCAAAGAAATGCTGAAAATTCTCCAAGTGAGGCTTCAACAGTACATGAGCCATGAACTTTCACATGTTGAATCTGGATTTAGAAAAGGTAGAGGAACCAAAGATCAAATTGGCAACATCCGTTGGATCATAGAAAGAAACAACAGGATTCCAGAAAAACATTTATTTCTGTTTCATTGACTACGCTAAAGCCTTTGACTGTGTGAATCACAGCAAACTGTGGAAAATTCTGAAAGAGATGGGAATACCAGACCACCTTACATGCTTCCTGAGAAATCAAGGAGCAACAGTTAGAACTACATGTGGAATAACAGACGGATTTCTAATTGGGAAAGGAGTATGTCAAGGGTATGTCAAGGCTGTATATTGCCACCCTGCATATTTGACTTATATGCATAGTGCATCATGCAAAATGCTGGGCTGGATGTACCACAAGCTGGAATCAAGATTGCTGTGAGAAATATCAATAACCTCAAATATGCAGATGACACCATCCTTATGGCAGAAAGTGAAGAGGAACTAAAAAGCCCCTTGGTGAGGATGAAAGAGGAAAGTGAAAAAGCTGCTTAAAACTCAGAATTCAAAAAATGAAGATCACGGCACCTGGTCCCATCAATTCATGGCAAATAGATGGGGAAACAATGGAAACAGTGACAGACTTCATGTTCTTGAGCTCCAAAATCACTGCAGATGGCTACTGGAGCCATGAAATTAAAAGAAGCTTGCTCCTTGGAAGAAAAGTTCTGACCAACCTAGACAGCATATTTAAAAAACAGAGACATCATTCTGCCAACAAAGGTCCATCTAGTCAAAGCTATGGTTTTTTTCAGTATTCATGTATGGATGTGAGAGTTGGACCACAAAGAAGGCTGAGCACTGCAGAATTGATGCTTTTGAACTGTGGTGTTGTAGAAGACTCTTGAGAGTCACTTGGATTGCAAGGAGATCAAACCAGTCTATCCTAAAGGAAATCAGTCCTGAATATTCATTGGAAGGACTGATGCTAAAGCTGAAACTCCAATACTTGGCCACCTGATGTGAAGAACTAACTCATTGGAAAAGACCCTGATGCTGGGAAAGATTGCAGGCAGGAGGAGAAGGGGATGACAGAGGATGAGATGGTTGGATGGCATCACTGACTCAATGGACATGAGTTTGAGCAAGCGCCAGGAGTTGTTGATGGGCAGGAAAGCCTGGCATGCTGCAGTCCATGGGATTGCAAAGAATCAGACGTAACTAAGTTACTGAACTGAACTGAACTGAACTGAACTGAAATACCTTCAAGTTCCATCCGTGTTGTTTTAGACAGCAAGATGTCTTTCTCTCTCATGGCTGAATAATATTCTACCGTGTGTGTGTATATGTATATACATATACATAAATTAAAAATATATATATTTACATGTGTATACATGGCTTCCCTGATGGCTCAGTAGTAAAGAATCTACCTGCAATGCAGGAGCTCCAGGAGACATGGGTTCGATCTCTGGGTTGGAAAGATTCCCTTCAGGAGGAAATGAGAACCCACTCCAGTATTTCTGTCTGGAAAATTCCATGGACAGAAGATCCTGGCGGGCTGCAGTTCATGGGTTCACAAACAGTCAGACCCTGCTGAGCACATGTATATATATATGCATACACTCTACATCAGCTTTATCCATTCATCCATAGGCAGAACCTTAGGTGGTTTACGTATCTTGGCTACATGAATGATACTGCAGTGAAGATGGGAGTGCAGATATCACATCAAGATTCTGTTTTCCAGTCCTTTGGATAGATATCCAGAAGTAGGATTATGGGACATATAGTAGTTATATTATTAATTTTTTGAGAAATCTCTGTACTGTTTCCCATAGTGACTGCACTAAGTTGCCTTTTACTGACACTGCACAAAGGTTCCCTTTTCTCCATATCTTCACCAATACTTGTTATTGCTTGTCTTTTTCTAAAATTTATTTTTAATTGAAAGATAATTGCTGTATATTGTCACCCTGCTTATTTAACTTATATGCAGAATATATCATGAGAAATGCTGGGCTGGATGAAGTACAAGCTGGAATCAAGATAGGCAGGAGAAATATCAATCCCTTCTGATATGCAGATGACACAACCCTTATGGCAGAAAGCAAAGAAGAACTAAAGAGCCTCTTGATGAAAGTGAAAGAGGAGAGTGAAAAAGCTGGCTTAAAACTCAGCATTCAGAAAACTAAGATCATGGCATCTGGTCCCATCCCTTCATGGCAAATAGGTGGGGAAACAGTGGAAACAGTGACAGACTTTATTTTTGGGGGCTCCAAAATCACTGCAGATGGTGACTGCAGCCATGAAATTAAAACACACTTGCTCCTTGGAAGAAAAGTTATGACCAACCTAGACAGCATAATAAAAAGCAGAGACATTACTTTGCCAACAAAGGTCCATCTAGTCAAAGCTATGGTTTTTCCAGTAGTCATGTATGGAGACTTGGACCATATAGAAAGCTGAGCATCAAAGAATTGATGCTTCTGAACTGTGGTCTTGGAGAAGACTCTTGAGAGTCACTTGGACTATGAGGAGATCCAACCAGTCCGTCCTAAAGGAAAGCAGTCCTGAATATTCATTGAAAAGACTGACGCTGAAGCTAAAACTCCAATACTTTGGCCACCTGATACAAAGAACTGACTCATTTGAAAAGACCCTGATGCTGGGAAAGATTGAAGGTGGGAGGAGAAGGGGATGAGAGGATGAGATGGTTGGATGGCATCACTGACTAAATGGACATGAGTTTGGATAGACTCCGGGAGTTGGTGATGGACAGGGAGGCCTGCCGTGCTGCAGTTCATGGGGTCGCCAAGATTCGGACACACTGAGTGACTGAAGTGAACTGACTGATTTGCTTTATAGTATTGTGTTAGATTTTGCCAAACATCAATGTGAATCAGCCATAGGTTTACCTTTTTATTGATTGTCTTGATGATGGCCATTGTAACAGGTATGAAATGATATCTCATTCTGGTTTTGATTTGCATTTCCTGAATGATTAGCAGTGTTGAGAATTTTTTTGATTATCAGTTGGCCATGTGCATGTCTTCTTTGGGAAAATGCCTATTAAGTTTATCTGCTCATTTTTAAATTGAATTGCTTATTTCTTTTGCTAGAGAGCTGTATGAATTCCCGGTATACTTTTTTATTTTTACCCCTTATCAGATATTTGATTTAACAAATATTTTCTCCCATTTCATAAGTTGCCTTTACATTTTGTTGATTGTTTCTTTTGTTGTGCAGAAATTTTTTATATTGATATAATGTCACATTAATTTTTGCACTTTTTAAAAAGATTTTTTTCCCCAATATTTATTTATTCGACTGCACCAGGTCTAAGATTTTTGCTTTTGTCACTTGTGCTTTTGGTGTCAAATCCAGAAAATCATTGCCAAGTTGATGTCAAGGACCTTAACCACTATGTTTTCTTCTAAGAGTTTTGTGGTTTTAAGTCATATGTTCAAATCTCAGTCCATTTTGAATTGATGTTTGTTTTTGGTGAATGATATGGCAATCCACTCCAGTGTTCTTGCCTGGAGAGTCCCACGGATGGGGAAGCCTGGTGAGCTGCTGTCTATGGGGTCGCACAGAGTTGGACATGGACTGAAGCGACTTAGCAGCAGCAGCAGCAGAGGCATCCAATTTCACTCTTTTGCATGTGGCTGTCTAGTTTTTCCAAAACCATTTATTGAAAAGATACTTACTTCCCCACTGTATACCTTTGGCTCACTTGTAGTAAACTGATTCACCATATATACATGGGTTTATTTCTGAGGTCTGTGTTCTGTTCCATGTGTCTATTTTTGTGCCAATACTATATCATTTTGATTAGCATAGCTTTGTAATATGGTTTGAAATCAGAAAGTGCGATGCCTCTAGTTTTGTTCTTCTTACTTAAAACTGCTTTGCTTATTTGAGATCTTTTTTGTTTCCTACAGGCTTTAGCATCGTTTGTTTCTGTTTCTGTGAAAAGTACCATTGGAATTCTGATAGAAATTGCATTGAATCTGTAGATCTCTCTGGGTATAATGGACATTTTTACAATATTAATTCTTTCAATTCATGAACACAGAATACCTTTTCATTTATTTGTGGCTTTTAATTTCTTTCATCAATGTCTTGTTTTCAGTGTACAGGTCTTTCACCTCTTTGGTTAAATTTATTCCCAAGTGAGTTATTCCTTCTGATGTTATTGTAAATGAGACTGTTTCCTCTTTCTGATAAATCATTATCAGTGTACAGAAATGCAACTGATTTTTGTAAATGATTTTTTTATCTTCAATTTTATTTAATGTGCTTATTATCACATTTTTGGTGGGATCTTAAAATTTTCTGTATATAAGATCATTTCATTTGAAAATAGAGACATTTTTACTTCCTTCTGACTTAGATGTCTTTATTTCTCTCTCTTACTTAATTGCTCTGCCTGGTACTCCCAGTACTATATTGAATAAAAGTGGCAAGAGTGAGCATCCTTGTAATTTACCTGATATTAGAAGAAAAGCTTTTCATTGTTGAGTATGACAGCTGTAGGCTTGTTGTATATGGCCTTTGCTATGAGAGGTATGTTCCCTTTGTATCCAGTTTGTTCAGAGTTTGTATCATGAAAGGACATTGAATTTTGTCAAATATTTTTTCTGTATCTATTGAAATGATCACATGGTTTTCATTTTTCATTGTGTTAGTGTAGTGAATCACATTGTGGATGTTGAACCATGTTTGTGGCCCTCATTTCCTTGTTTTTGAATAGTGTATTATCTTACCTAATTGCTCTAGTTAGAACCTCTGGTAAAAAGCTGAAATGAAGTGATGAGAGCAGATATCCTTGTCTTATACCTAATCTTAGCAGGAAAATTTTCAGTCTCTTGTCATTAAGTATGGTACTAGTTAGAATTTTCACAGATGACTTTTTACCAGGTTGGAAGTTTCTTTCTCTTTCTAGTTTGAGTGTTTTTATTATACTATGAAATGGCATTCATTTTTCTCAAATACTTTTCTAAATGTATTGAAATAATCTTTCTTTATACTATTGATATGGTTTACTAAATTAATTATTATACCAATTGATATTAAGCCAATATTTCTTCCTAAGGTAAATTTCACTTGTTCTTGGTGTATACTTTTCGTATAATTGCTGGATTCACTTTGCTTTTATTCTGTGGATGATTTTTGCATCTATACTCATAAGATATATTGGCATGTAATTTTCTTATATTTTTGTGTCTTTTTCTGACTTGTTATCAGAATAATACTGGTATCATGGAATGAATTTAAAAGTGTATTTTTCTGTTTTTATAAGAGTTTGTGAAGAATTGGTATTAATTATTAAATACCTGGCAGGATTTATCAGTGAAGTCATTTGGGTCTGCATGTTTTTTTGCTTTGGGATATTTTTTGATAGATATATTTTTTATTGGTACTTGAATTTCTTTATGAATTATAGATCTATTCAGACTTTCTATTTCTTCCTGATTCAATTTTGATAGCTTATTAATTTGTGCATTTTATCTAAGTTTTCTAATCTTGGGAGCATAAAATTGTTCATGATATTTCCATGTAATTGTTTCATTTGTGAAAGCTCAGTAATAATGTTTCCTCCTTCATTTATGATTTTACTTATTTAATTCTCCTCCATATATTTTTGGACAAGCTATCTAGAGATTTATCAATTTGTTCATTTTTTTTTAAGTTTTTGTTTTGTTAATTTTCTGTTTTCTAGATCAATAATTTCCATTCTAATCTTTACTATACCCCTTTTCTGGTTGCTTTAGGTTTAGTTTGCTTTTAATTTATTACTATTTCAATGTGAAATATCATGTTACTGGTTTGAAATCTTTGTTTAATATAGGTATTTCCAACTATGAAATCTCCTCCAAGCATTGTTTCAGCTGAACTCTCTAAGTTCTGCCATGTTGGTTTTTCATTTTCATTCATCTCAAAGTATTTATAATTTCCTGTTTGATCTCTTTTTGACTCTTTGTATTTAAGATTGCGTAGTTTAATATCCACGTATTACTGAATTCTTCATTTTTTTCTGTTATTTTACTCTATTTTGGCTGGAAAACTTACTATGTATGATTTCAAGCCTCTTGGGCTTCCCTGGTGACTCAGCGGTAAAGACTCTACCTGTTAATGCAGGAGACATAGGTTTGATCCCTGGGTTGGGAAGATCCCCTGGAGAGGGAAATGGCAACCCATTCCAGTATTCTTGCCTGGGAAATCCCATGGAAAGAGGAGCCTAGTGGGCTACAGTCCATGGGGTCACAAAAGAGTCAGAAGTCACTTAGCAACTAAACAACAGTGACAACATAAACTTACTGAAGTTTGTTTCATGTCCTTGTAGACGATCTAATTAGGAGAATATTCCTTGTGCACTTGAAAAAAATGTGTAATCTGCTGCAGGTGGTGGAGTATTCTTTTATTAGACCTCATTGATTTATAGTGTTAGTCACATTTTTTATTTCTTTGTTGACCTTCTGATTAATTGATGTATGCATTATTCATAGTGGAGTATTGGAGTTCACAGCCATTATCGTGGAATAGTCTATATCCCCTTGATTTTGGGTATTTCCTGCTTCATGTGTTTCAGGGCTCAGTTGTTACATTCATATGTTTGTAATTGTTATATTTTCAAATTCACTGAATCATTCCTCTGTTGGTTCAAATGTGTCATTAAGCCCCTAGAAATAAAAATTTTTAATTTCAGTTCTATTTTCAAATATCAGAATGCTTATTTTTTTTCTTTCTTAAAATATAATTTCTATCTCTTTATTGACATTCTCTACTTGATGAGATATTGTCATCATAACTTCCTTTATTTCTTTAGGTGTGATTCTTTCTGTTCTTTAAATATATTTATAGTTGCTGCTTTGATGCCTTATCTTCAAATCCAATATCTGGTTCCTCTAACAGGCAGTTTCTGTTGTCTGGTATTTTCCAGTATATGGATTATAGCTTTCTGTGTCTTGTAGTTTTTGTTAAAAACTTGACATTTTAGGTAATATAGTATAGCAACTCTGGATACTGATTCACCTTCTCTTCTTTTGGGGCTTGATTTGCTGCTCTTCCCTATTTGCTTGATGACTTCACTAGGCTCTAGTCTACATGTCTCTGTAGCTCAGTTGGTAAAGAATCTAAAGAGCCTCTTGATGAAAGTGAAAGAGGAGAGTGGAAAAGTTGGCTTAAAACTCAACATTCAGTAAACTAAGATCATGGCATCTGGTCCCACCATTTCATGGCAAAAAGATGGGGAAACAGTGGAAAGAGTGACAGACTTGAGTTTATGGGCTCCAAAATCACTGCAAAATCGTGACTGAAGCCATGAAATTAAAAAAATGCTTTCTCCTTGGAAGTAAAGTTATGACCAACCTAGACAGCATATTAAAAAGCAGAGTCATTACTTTGCCAACAAAGGTCCATCTAGTTAAAGTGATGGTTTTTCCAGTAGTCAGGTATAGATGTGAGGACTATGAAGAAAGTGAAGAAAGCTGAGTGTCAAAGAATTGATTCATTTGAACTGTGGTGCTGGAGAAGACTCTTGAGAGTCCCTTTGACTGCAAGGAGATCCAACCAGTCCGTCCTATAGGAAATCAGTCCTGAATATTCATTGGAAGGACTGATGTTGAAGCTGAAACTCCAATACTTTCTCCACCTGATATAAAGAACTGACTCATTTGAAAAGATCCTGATGCTGGGAAAGATTGAAGGTGAGAGGAGAAGGGAACAACAGAGGATGAGATGGTTTGAAGGCATCACTGACTCGATGGACATGAGTTTGAGCAAGCTCTAGGAGATAGTGAAGGACAGGGAAGCCTGGGGTGCTGCAGTTTGTGGGATCGCAAAGAGTCAGAAATGACTGAGTCAGAAACTGAACTGAAAAAGTGGCCTTGGACATGGTCACTTCCGTCCTAGGAACTATCGGAACCATTATGCAAACAGAATGTAGTGTGTTCCTACTGATGAAAGTGTTAATGTGTCCTCTTTATTAAGTCACACAAGGGCACAAGTGAACACCTTGAGGAATCCCACCCCCTATATGGGGGACACTGTAAATCCAAGATTCAGGTCCTATGATTTTTGGCAGAAAAAGTTGTCATTCCGTTGGGAATCACTGACTTCGCCCGTGTTCTCTCACATGTGACTCTATTGTTGTGGCATCTGCCTGCATTGCAGCCAGGGAGCCACCAGAGCAGCTGTTTGCTTTCCACATTGTTGAAGTTTCACATGCCCTCCCGCCCTGGGTCCTCTCTACCATGCTCCCTGAGTTCTTATTCTTATATAGGGGAATGTCTTCTATAATGATTCTTTATTTTATCAATTATTCCTTTTTTGTTTTTTGTTTATCCCTTCAAGGAGCACTGATAGGTCTGGAGAGGCAAGGATCTTTACCTGCTATCATGTACTAATATATCCAGTTGCCTAGAACAGCACTTGGCACGAAATAGGCTCTCATTGCTGCTGCTGCTGCTGCTGCTAAGTCATGTCAGTCGTGTCCGACTCTGTGTGACCCCATAGACGGCAGCTCACCAGGCTCCCCCGTCCCTGGGATTCTCCAGGCAAGAACACTGTAGTGGGTTGCCATTTCCTTCTCCAATGCATGAAAGTGAAAAGTGAAAGGAAAGTCGCCCAGTCATGTCCAACCCTCCACGACTCCATGGACCACAGCCTTCCAGGCTCCTCTGTCCATGGGATTCTCCAGGCAAGAGTACTGGAGTGGGGTGCCATCGCCTTCTCCAAGGCTCTCACTAGACACTGAAAAGCCTATTTCATTTGATATATTGTTTGTGTTTGTTTAGAATCGTATTGCTGTATTTTGCCTTTACTTCTGCTTTTAATCTATCTCTGGTTTCATGCTTTAGATTCAGATTACTTTTGCAATCCACTTCAAAAAACATTTATTTTTGTAACTGAAGTCTGTGCTGTATTTATCATAATTATAATCTGTAATCTATTTGGATGCATTTGTAATTTTATTTTCTGCTATCTATGTGTCCAACCTGTCTCGTATTTTGTGTTTTCTTTCTTCTTTGTATCTTAATTTGGATTATCTGGCTATTTTTTGTCACTTTCTAATTTTTTTCTTTACTTGTATGGGAATTTTTAATGTTCCTTCAATTTTTAAAGGTTACATATCTTTTACAGTTATAAAAAGATATTGGCTTTATTCCCTATATAACATATATTCTTAATTTGTCAAAGTTTAAAAGGAATTCTATATTTTCATCTTTCTGTCATACAACAAATACTTTAGAATATTTTAGTTTTTATTCCCACCTGCCACCCTTATCTCTACATTACTGTTGCTGTGTATTTTAATTTTTTAATTTTTTTTCCTTTTTAAGCCCTAGTGATTTAGTCTGTAAGTCGAGTCCAACTCTTATGGTCCCATGAACTGTAGCCCACCAGAATCCTCTGTCCATAAGGTTTCTCAGGCAAGAATATTGGAAAGGATTGTCATTTACTTCTCCAGAGGATCTACTTGACCCAAGGATTAAATCTGGGACTCCTGCATTGCAGNTTTTAGTTCCTCTTCACTTTCTTCCCTAAGGGTGGTGTCATCTGCTTATCTGAGGTTATTGACATTTCTCCTGGCAATCTTGATTCCAGCTTGTGCTTCTTCCAGCCCAGCATTTCTCATGATGTACTCTGCATATAAGTTAAATAAGCAGGTGACAATATACAGCCTTAAAGTACTCCTTTTCCTTTTTAGAACCAGTCTGTTGTTCCATGTCCAGTTCTAACTGTTGCTTCCTCACCTACATTAAGAACTTTCAAATAGAAGTTTACCAATAATAATTTGAAAACACATTGTGTCTCTATGATAAAGATTATAAACTGTTTTATCTATAAAGTATTGGTATAACTATATAAATAAATGCACCTTTAATGTGGTATTATGTTAATTGTTTTTCCATTTTTTTTTTTACCTCAGAAGGTGAAAACTTATATTTAGATGTATGAAGGGTCTAATATGATGTGGTCTCTAGAATCTAGAAATAGATTTTTCTTTGGACTACTCTTTTCTCTTAATAATAAACTTTGTGAGAGTAGCTGTATATTTTAAAACATTTTCAGTGTATTCTTTGTAATGAGGATGTACAAAGTCATTAGAGACAGATGCTTCCATTGTAACAGTGATAACAAGCTGAGGAAGCTAACACAGCACATATTTTTCAACACATGAGAGAGTTAAAGAAGCAAAGAACCTTGAATTAACTACATTTCAGAAAGTGATGTATTTTCTTGGAAGATTTTCACAGCTGCCTTCATCTCTCGTAGAGACAGGGAAATTAAGGGACTGTTCCACTTAAGTTACAAACCTGCCAAGTTTTGAGTGAACTTTGGATATCAATGCTATGATAATGTTTTTTAAAAGATACAGGTCCTGAGCATCATGGACGTAAAGCATGCCACCAATGTTTTCCCACAGGGCTTATCTAGCTCATAGGGATAGTGTACAGATGGCATCACCGACTCAATTCACATGAGTCTGAACAAACTCTGGGAGATGGTGAAGGACAGGAAAGCCTGTCGTGCTGCACTTCATGGGGTCACAAAGGGTCGAACGTGATGGAGAGACTGAATAATAAAAGTGTACAGAGAGTTGGGGCCCATCAGGAGAACTGCAACCTGAGGGCCTTATCCTAGTGCAAGACAGAAGTCTTCCAAATGTTGAGTGCATCTACGAAAATACCATCTGCTAATAAACATTGTATTAGCAGTTCAGATTAAAACTAACCCCAATTAGATCAGAACTAACCCCAATAATTCCATTCTCACAGCTTCTATTCTACTTTTTTTTTTTCTGGAATCGTAGCTGGTACAATAGGAATGATAAAATTAGTACAATAGATAAAAGCTAAAAAAAAAAGAGGAAATAGTGAAACTTTATTTCTTTTCCAGATGTTGTTATTAGCTGTATAGAAACACAAGTAATTTCTGTATGTTGATTTTGTATCCTGCAACTTCTCTGAATCTGTTAATTAGTTCTGGCAGTTTTTGTATGGCATCTTTAGGTTTTTCTATGGGTTTTCCCCGTGGCTCAGTGCTAAAGAATCCAGCTGCAATGCAGAAGATGCAAGAGACATGGGTTTAATCCCGGGTCAGGAAGATCCTCTTGAGGAGGATATGGCAACCCACTCTAGTATTCTTGCCTGGAGAATCCTATGAACAGAGGAGCCTGGCAGGTTACAGTCCATGGTGTCAAAAGAGTCAGATACAACCGAGGTGACTGAGCACTTAGGATTTTCTATAGGCATACCTTGGAGATATCACAGGTTTGGTTTCAGACCACTACAACAAAGTGAATATGACAATAAAGCAAATAACACATTTTTGATGTTTTCTTAGTGTATATAAAAACTATATTTACACTATACTGTAGTCTACTAAGAGTACAAAAGCATTACATCTAAAAAATGTATACAACATAATTTTAAAAACACATTCTTGCTAAAAAAAAAAACATACCATCATCAAGGCTTTCAGTGAGTCATAATCTTTTTGCCAATGGGGGGTTTGAAATATTGTGAGAATTAGCAAAATGTGAAGGCGTTCTCTGGGGGCTCAGATGGTAAAGAATCTTCCTGCAATGCCGAAGACCTTGGTTCAATCCCTGGGTCAGGAAGATCCCCTTGAGAAGATCATGGCAATCCACAAAAGTATTCTTGCCTGGAGAATCCCATGGACAAAGGAACCTGGCAGGCTATAGTCCATAGGGTCACACAGAGTCAGACATTACTGAAGCGACTTAGCATGCAGCAAAATGTGGCAGAGACAAAAAGTGAACAAAAGCTGTTAGAAAAATAGTGCCAGTAGACTTGCTCAGTGCATGGTTTCCACAGACTTTCAAGTTGTAAAAAGGTATTATCTGCAAAGAGTGGTAAGGCATAGTAAAAAATGAAGTACATTTTATACATTTTTGAAAGATCTTGTCATTCACAAGCAATTTTTCTTCTGTACTTTCAATTTGGATGCCTTTTAATTTTGTGCCTTGTCTGTCTACTCTGGGTAGGGCTTTCAGTAATATGTTAAATAGGAGTGGTGTGAGTGGGCACTGTTGTCATTTTCCTGAAATCAGAGGAGAAATTTCCAACATTTCACCATTGAGTATGATGTTAGTTGTGGGTTTATCATATATGGTCTTTACTATGTTAAGATATGTTCTTTCTACATCCAATTTGTCAGTCGTGTCCGACTCTTTGCTACCCCATGGACTGTAACCTAGCTCCTCTGTCCATCNCTGAAATCAGAGGAGAAATTTCCAACATTTCACCATTGAGTATGATGTTAGTTGTGGGTTTATCATATATGGTCTTTACTATGTTAAGATATGTTCTTTCTACATCCAATTTGTCAGTCGTGTCCGACTCTTTGCTACCCCATGGACTGTAACCTAGCTCCTCTGTCCATCGGATTTTCCAAGCAATAGTACTGGAGTGGATTGCCATTTCCTTCTCCAGGGGATCTTCCTGACCCAGGGATCGAACCCAGGTCTCCCGCATTGTAGACAGACTCTTTACTGTCTGAGCCACCAGGGAAGCTGAGCATTTTGTCCAGAGTGTTTATTATAAAAGAAAGCTGTATTTTGTCAAATGCTTTTCTCTGCATCTATTGAGATGATCAAATGATTTTTATCTTTTTTTAGGAAGTTATTTTTATCTTTTATTCTGTTAATTCTATCTATGTGACCTATCACAATTATTATATATTAAAACATCTTTGCATTCCCAGGATAAGTCCCTTTTGATCACAATATAAGATTCTTTCAATATTTATTGAATTTGCTTTGCCTTTTTTTTTTTTTTAGAATATTTATTTATCTTTATAAGCACTGTTTGGCTGAAGTTTTCTTTTCATCCTGCTGCACTTAGTTGCTCAGTTGTGTCCAATTCTGCAACCCCATGAACTGTAGCCTACCAGGCTCCTCTGTTCAAGGGGATTCTCCAGTCATAAACACTAGAGTGGGTTGCCATGGCCTCTTGCAAGGAATCCTCCCAATCCAGGGATGGAACACAGGTCTTCCACATTGCAGGCAGATTCTTTACCATCTGAACCACCATGGAAATCCTTTCGGGTACCAGTATCCTTAACCGACTTTGGTGTCAGGGTAATACTGACCTCATAAAATAGACTTGGGATTATTCCCTCTTTTTCAATTTTTTAGAAGAGTTTGTGAAGGGTTGGCATTAATTCTTCTTTAAATATTTGTTAGAATTCACCAGTGAAACCATCTAGTCTGGGCTTTTCTTTGTTGCAGGGTTTTTGATTACTGATTCACTCTCCTTATTTATTATTGGTTTGTTTATATTTTCTATTTTTTCATGATCCAATATTAGAAATTGTGTTGTTCTAATAATTTATCCATTATTCTTTATCTGTTGACATATAAATGTTCAGAGTAGTTTTTTATGATCCTGTGCTTTTCCATAGTATGAGTTGTATCTTTCTTCTGTCATTTTGGATTTGTTTAAATTTTATTTTGTATTGGCATATAGCTGATTAATAAAGCTGTGACAATTTCAGGTGAACACTGGAGGGACTCATCCATGCATATGCAAGTGTCCATTTCTCTCCAAACTCTCCTCCCATCCAGGCTGCCATGTAACACTGAACTGAGTTCCATGTGCTATACAGTAGGTCTTGGTTATCCATTTTAAATATAACATTGTTTACATGACCGTCCCTAATTCCTTTTCATCTCTGATTTTATTTATTTAAATATTATTTTTCTTTAGCTGGATTAGCTAAATGTTTTTCAATTTTATCTTTATAGAAAATCAGTTTTTAGTTTAATTGACCTGGATAACTCTTCAGATATTTCTATTAAAATTGAATATATGTATCTTCTTAACTCAGCAATTTCACTTCCAAATATGTTAAAAAAAAAAAAAAAACTGAGGTAGTGATGGTAGTACAACCTTAAGAAGGTATTTTATATCATTCAGTTGTATTCCTACAATGGTTAAAATGTTAAATTTATGTGTATTTTGCCACAAAAAAAACAAAAATGGAGAAAAGATCATAAAGGAAATATCCACAAAATGCAATGCTGCCTTGAACAAATCAACTGCAAAAAGCCATTTTTGAGGTAATTCAGAAATTTTGAATTTTGAGTGGCAATTAGATGATGTTAAAGGGTTACAGTTTCAGATTATCCACATGAACCCCAATAGTTAAGGATAAGAACATTGATTTCATCATTAACTTTGATTGCTCAAATTTGATACTACTCAAATGTCCATCAACATTATAATGATGACAAATAGAATATAGCAACAAAAATGAATAATGGGTAAAGCTTACACACACAACACAGAGCTAAAGAAGTCACAGAGAAAAATATTCATAATAAACTGATTTCATTTCCACATAAAGTTTATCTTTTTGAAGGCCAAACTAAGTTATGTTGTTAGAATTAAGGAGAAGAGAACTTATTTTAAAATGTACAATTTAGAAAAAAGAAATACAGGATGTCAAGGTAAATTTAAATTTTAGGTAAACAATGAAAATCTGCTTACTATATACTGAATATTGCATTCTGTATTTTATCAACAGTACTCCAAGGAAACTGTAGATGATGTAGATAGGGAAGGGGTTTGAGAGGGACTTGCTTGATGCTAAAACATTTTTTGTAATTAGAGTATGTTATGTGTGATTCACTTTTTAATGATTCAGTGAGCTTTAGCATATGAGCTATGCATTTATATTTTGTACAATTTTACTAATGCATATTTTACTTCATAAAAACAGCTATTCATGTTTAAATGTAACATGTTCACTGGAAATAGTCAAAATACAAATGGATTTTTCAGGTAAATTAAAGAGAGGGTTCAAACATCAGATGATGGTAGAATTTGAGGAAATAAAAAGTCCATTTCAGTGCCAAGAATCTATACCCCATGATGTCTTACAAATGTTTGTAATAGAGAAATTCTAGTAAACTTTGGTTGTGGTTTTTCTGTAACTCACCAGAAGCACTAGGGTATTCTGTCTAAAGAACAGACTAACTTCAGAATTTACTTCTTTTGGCAAATGAGTTTTAAATATATTATCATATCTTGTAATACGACTGTATTGTTTTTCAGTCAATATTACTTTTTAGCAAATTTTAGTAAGCTTGACAAGTCAATTCTCTGTTCTATAGAAGTAACTAAGTAATCAGAAAGTACTGTACCTAATTATACTTGACTAATTAGTTCACATAATACCTGTGAGGTAGGAAAGTAAACATTTAACTTCCAATTTTACAAATGAAGAAACAGATATAAATGTATTAGACCATTTTCCTGAGGCCATTCGGCAAATCAATTGGATAAACAATATTTAAATTAAGTTTCAATTCTTTTACTAATTTTCTACTGACTTGTTCTTGTCAGGCTGTTTTCAATACATAAAAGCTAAAAGTCAAAATTATTTTGTAGTATAAAAAGTATTCTGTATTCACATGAACAATTAAAATATTCAAAAATTATTCAGGCAAAACCAGAAAGCATTTTCATTTTTATACATATGAATGAATGCTCATTTTCTTATATAATTCTGAATCAAGATGAATATGAAGGTAAGATGTCATTACAGATTTCACTGCAAGTTATATTTAAAGCACTGGATTTATAATTTAGTATAGCAGACTGGGTTCTGGTCACTCCTCTGGCAGTTTCAAGGGTTTTTGAATTAGGCAGTTATTTAATCATGCAGAGTTTTAATTTTACCATTTCTAAAAAAAGTAGAAATGGGAACAATTGAAATGTTTATTTTGCTAGTTATCATGAAGATTAAAGAATACAGTTTTATACTTTTATGAAAGTACTGTAAAATGGATATCTTTGTAGTTTTCAGTAATTTAGCAAGAATTTTTAGAAAGAGAAAAAAATTACCTAAAATAATCAGTAGGAAAAACAACTTCTGTGGTCATTTTCCTTTGTGCATTTATCTAAACTACCTTAATGTTTTAATGAATCTGTTTTCAAGTATATTTTTGCAAAGTTACAGTACTTTCGGGCTAGAGCTTTCCAGGTGATGCAATGCAAGAGACAGAAGAGACTCAGATTCTATTCCCAGATCTGGAAGATCCCCTGGAGAATGAAATGGCAACCCACTCCAGTATTCTTGCCTGGAGAATCCAATGTACAGAGGAGCCTGGTGTGCTACAGTTCTTAGAATCATAGAGTCAAACATGACTGAAATGATTTAGAATGTACAAATGTTTTTAAATGATGAAAAGTATAACTTTATATATATGAAATGTTAATCTAGGCACTTATGTTTTTTTCAGACTATTTAAAATATTTGACAAAGCAGCTGGATTGTTGTCATAGCTGGAGTTTACTGAGAACTCACTATTTTAAGATATCTTCATCTCTCTCTTTTTTTTAATTTTTTTACTTTATTTTGCTTTGCAATACTGCATTGGTTTTGCCATACATTGACATGAATCAGCCACGGGTGCNTGTACAATTTAGAAAAAAGAAATACAGGATGTCAAGGTAAATTTAAATTTTAGGTAAACAATGAAAATCTGCTTACTATATACTGAATATTGCATTCTGTATTTTATCAACAGTACTCCAAGGAAACTGTAGATGATGTAGATAGGGAAGGGGTTTGAGAGGGACTTGCTTGATGCTAAAACATTTTTTGTAATTAGAGTATGTTATGTGTGATTCACTTTTTAATGATTCAGTGAGCTTTAGCATATGAGCTATGCATTTATATTTTGTACAATTTTACTAATGCATATTTTACTTCATAAAAACAGCTATTCATGTTTAAATGTAACATGTTCACTGGAAATAGTCAAAATACAAATGGATTTTTCAGGTAAATTAAAGAGAGGGTTCAAACATCAGATGATGGTAGAATTTGAGGAAATAAAAAGTCCATTTCAGTGCCAAGAATCTATACCCCATGATGTCTTACAAATGTTTGTAATAGAGAAATTCTAGTAAACTTTGGTTGTGGTTTTTCTGTAACTCACCAGAAGCACTAGGGTATTCTGTCTAAAGAACAGACTAACTTCAGAATTTACTTCTTTTGGCAAATGAGTTTTAAATATATTATCATATCTTGTAATACGACTGTATTGTTTTTCAGTCAATATTACTTTTTAGCAAATTTTAGTAAGCTTGACAAGTCAATTCTCTGTTCTATAGAAGTAACTAAGTAATCAGAAAGTACTGTACCTAATTATACTTGACTAATTAGTTCACATAATACCTGTGAGGTAGGAAAGTAAACATTTAACTTCCAATTTTACAAATGAAGAAACAGATATAAATGTATTAGACCATTTTCCTGAGGCCATTCGGCAAATCAATTGGATAAACAATATTTAAATTAAGTTTCAATTCTTTTACTAATTTTCTACTGACTTGTTCTTGTCAGGCTGTTTTCAATACATAAAAGCTAAAAGTCAAAATTATTTTGTAGTATAAAAAGTATTCTGTATTCACATGAACAATTAAAATATTCAAAAATTATTCAGGCAAAACCAGAAAGCATTTTCATTTTTATACATATGAATGAATGCTCATTTTCTTATATAATTCTGAATCAAGATGAATATGAAGGTAAGATGTCATTACAGATTTCACTGCAAGTTATATTTAAAGCACTGGATTTATAATTTAGTATAGCAGACTGGGTTCTGGTCACTCCTCTGGCAGTTTCAAGGGTTTTTGAATTAGGCAGTTATTTAATCATGCAGAGTTTTAATTTTACCATTTCTAAAAAAAGTAGAAATGGGAACAATTGAAATGTTTATTTTGCTAGTTATCATGAAGATTAAAGAATACAGTTTTATACTTTTATGAAAGTACTGTAAAATGGATATCTTTGTAGTTTTCAGTAATTTAGCAAGAATTTTTAGAAAGAGAAAAAAATTACCTAAAATAATCAGTAGGAAAAACAACTTCTGTGGTCATTTTCCTTTGTGCATTTATCTAAACTACCTTAATGTTTTAATGAATCTGTTTTCAAGTATATTTTTGCAAAGTTACAGTACTTTCGGGCTAGAGCTTTCCAGGTGATGCAATGCAAGAGACAGAAGAGACTCAGATTCTATTCCCAGATCTGGAAGATCCCCTGGAGAATGAAATGGCAACCCACTCCAGTATTCTTGCCTGGAGAATCCAATGTACAGAGGAGCCTGGTGTGCTACAGTTCTTAGAATCATAGAGTCAAACATGACTGAAATGATTTAGAATGTACAAATGTTTTTAAATGATGAAAAGTATAACTTTATATATATGAAATGTTAATCTAGGCACTTATGTTTTTTTCAGACTATTTAAAATATTTGACAAAGCAGCTGGATTGTTGTCATAGCTGGAGTTTACTGAGAACTCACTATTTTAAGATATCTTCATCTCTCTCTTTTTTTTAATTTTTTTACTTTATTTTGCTTTGCAATACTGCATTGGTTTTGCCATACATTGACATGAATCAGCCACGGGTGCACATGAGTTCCCAATCCTGAACCCCCCTCCCACCTCCCACCCCATATCATCTCTCTGGCTCATCCCCGTGCACCAGCCCCAAGCATCCTGTATCCTGTATCAAACATAGACTGGGAATTCATTTCTTACCTGATAGTATACATGTTTCAATGCCATTCTCCCAAATCATCCCACCCTCTCCCTCTCTCACAGAGTCCAAAAGTCCGTTCTATACATCTGTGTCTCTTTTGCTGTCTCGCATATAGGGTTATCATTACCATCTTTCTAAATTCCATATATATGTGTTTTATCATTTGACCATCTCCACATCACTATTTCATACAAAGATAAAGATGGGCACAATAAAGGACAGAAATGGCATGAACCTAACAGAAGCAGATGATATTAGGAAGAAGTGGCAAAAATAAACAGAAGAACTATACAAAAAAGATCTTCATGACCCAGATAATCATGATGGTGTGATCACTCACCTAGAGCCAGACATCTTGGAATGTAAAGTCAACATTGCCTTAGGAAGCATCACTATGAACAAAGCTAGTGGAGGCGATGGAATTCCAGTTGAGCTATTTCAAATCCTAAAAGATGATGCTCTGAAAGTGCTGCACTCAACATGCCAGCACATTTGGAAAACTCAGCAGTGGCCACAGTACTGGAAAAGGTCAATTTTCATTCCAATTGAGAGGGTAACAGGCAGAAAGGCCAGGGGTCTCCAAAAGGAGGAAATAGGCTGCAAGTGTCAGACATTTTTATCTCTCTTAAGTGGCAGGAGGAAACAAACTAGCGATATTTTTTTTCTTTTCTATACAAATTTAAAAGGAGATTTCTCTTAAAATACTGTGTTGCCATAATGACACCTGGTTTCACCTGAAGTTAACTATTCTCAAACCTTGAGTTAACCAATGCATTTTTCTTATGGAAATGTTTGTTATACTCAGATACTGTTCCCCTAATCTATGTAAATGAAAGTATTTGTATGGTAATCTGCCCTTCTGCAAAATTCAAGTCAATCATTTTATGGCCTGGGATGAATCATCTGGTGCCAAGATTATCCCGAAATGCATCTTATGGATGAGGGGCCTGGTGCCATTCTGAGTTTTAAGACATTCCTTTCTTTCATTAACAGGCTGCTAGTGACTATCTAACATACAGCTGAAGACTAGCAGGGGGTACTCTTTCTGCCCCCTTCTGATGCCTATGTCAGAAGCTTTCTCTATCTCCTTTATACTTTAATAAAACTTTATTACACAAGAGCTCTGAGTGATCAAGCCTCGTCTCTGGCCCTGGATTGAATTCTTCTCCTCCGGGGTCCAAGAATCCCGTCATTGTGATTCAACAACAACCTTTTACAATCCCAAAGCAAGGCAATGCCAAAGAATATTCAAACAACTGCACAATTGCACTCATCTTACAAGCTAGCAAAGTAATGCTCAAAATTCTCCAAGCCAGGCTTCAACAATAAGTGAACAGTGAGCTTCCTAATGTTCACACTGGATTTAGAAAAGGCAGAGGAGCCAGAGATCAAATTGCCAACATCATTGGATCATTGAAAAAGCTAGAATTCCAGAAAAACATCTACTTCTGCTTTAGTGACTATGCCAAAGCCTTTGACTCTGTGGAAACTGTGGACAGTTCTTAAAGAGATGGAAATACCAGACCACATTATCTGGCTGCAGATAAATCTGTATGCAGGTCAAGAAGCAACAGTTAGAACTTGACATGGAACAACAGACTGATTGCAAATCGGGAAAGGAGTATGTCAAGTCTATATATTGTCACCCTGCTTATTTAACTTATATGCAGAATGTGAAATGAAGTCGCTCAGTTCTCTGACTCTTTGCGACCTTCATCCATGGGATTGTCCAGGCAAGAATACTGGAGTGGATTGCTATTTCCTTCTCCACGGGATATTCATGACCCAGGATCAAACCCAGATCTCCCGCGTTGCAGGCAGACGCTTTAACCTCTGAGCCACCAGGGAAGCCCTAATACATCATGCAAAATGCCGAGGTTGGATGAAGCACAAATGGAATTGNGGGATTGTCCAGGCAAGAATACTGGAGTGGATTGCTATTTCCTTCTCCACGGGATATTCATGACCCAGGATCAAACCCAGATCTCCCGCGTTGCAGGCAGACGCTTTAACCTCTGAGCCACCAGGGAAGCCCTAATACATCATGCAAAATGCCGAGGTTGGATGAAGCACAAATGGAATTGAGATTGCCAGGAAAAATATCAATAACCTCAGATATGCAGATGACACCACCCTTATTGCAGAAAGTGAAGAAGAACTAAAGAGTCTCTTGATGAAAGGGAAAGAGTAGAGTGAAAAAGTTGGCTTAAAGCTCAACATTTAGAAAACTAAGATAATGACATCTGGTCCCATCACTTCATGTCAAATAGACGGGGAAAAAATGGAAACACTGAGAGACTATATTTTTGGGGGGACTCCAAAATCACTGCAGATGGTGATTGCAGCTATGAAATTAAAAGATGCTTGCTCCTTGGAAGCAAAGCTGTGACCAACCTAGATAGCATGCTAAAAAGCAGAGACATTACTTTTCCAGCGAAGATCCGTTTAGTCAAAGCTATGGTTTCTCTTGTAGTCATGCATGGATGTGAGAGTTGAACCATAGAGAAAGTGGAGCACTGAAGAATTGATGCTTTTGAACTGTGGTGTTGGAGAAGACTCTTGAGAGTCCTTTGGCCTGCAAGGAGATCCAAACCATCAATCTTAAAAGAAATCAGTCCTGAATATCCATTGGAAGGACTGACGCTGAAGATGAAGCTCCAATATTTTGGCCACCTCATGCAATGAACTGCCTCATTAGAAAAGACCCTGATGCAGGGAAAGATTGGAAGCAGAAGGCGAAGGGGACAATAGAGGATGAGATAGTTGGATGGCATCACTGACACGATAGACATGAGTTTGAGTAGGCTCTGGGAGCTGGTGATGGGTAGGGAAGCCTGGAGTGATGCATTCCATGGGGTCACAAAGAGTCAGACGTGACTGAGTAACTGAACTGACATCAATATTAGTGTTACTATTATTTTCTCCATTGTACTTATGAAAACATTGAGGCTAGGAAATTTAATGCTTAGTTTTAATCCTCTGATTCAGTGCTTAGCAGCTGAGTAATATGAGCCAGTTTTTATGTCTCAGGTCCTCCTTTGTATACCTGGAGTAATATTTTACATTGTGTAAAGTGTTTGCTTTTAATTATTTAAGACTTTTAAAAAATTGATATTTTCATTTGAAGTAGCATGTCAACAATTAATATGAGCTATTTTTATGCTGTACAACATTCAAAACAAAATCTTGTTAATGAGATGTATTTTCTGCAATTCAAATTTATTGTGACCCAGAGAAGATATTTATTTTATTTTATAATGTTGGGATGGTCATCCAATGTCAATTTCTCACTCTTCTTCAATAACAGAACCTCAGATTTGCATAGTGCAAGAATGTTCTGCACACCCATGGCGGATTCATGTCAATGTATGGCAAAAGCAATACAATATTGTAAAGTAAAAAAAAAAAAAAAAAGAATACTCTGAGTCCAAGTGGTATCTTTTTCATAGTTACTTAGCTAAGGGACAAATATGACACACTTCTGACCAATGTAATGTAATCTGAGGATTTCTAGCAAATTTTTCCCCCAATATGGGTTCAATTCTTATTTGCCCTCTTTTGTCATTTTTTTCCTACCTGTATCATCAATGTAGGATTTAGAACAGCAACAGCTATCCAGAGACAATTGCACATAAACATAGGAATAGAAGTTTGCACACTATTGAAAAAAATGAAAATATTGTGGGTCCCACTTGTACCAGTGAGCTGCACAATATAACCGTTGGACTCTGTGTTCCTGACTTCTTTTCGGTGATTCATATAAACTTCCACTTTCTATTATTTCCGGCTGAACACATTAGTAACTGCTTCACTGAGTATACTAGCTAATGACTTAAGAATCACGAAGCTATATTATAAAATTTTTCCTTTCCCTTAATAGATAAATCTGAAATCATATTTAAGTTAAAATAATGACTGATGATATGATTTGGGAGCAGTTCAAGGAATTAATAGATTAACTGTGGGTGCACGATTAGTAATTAAATTACTCAAGGGAAGTTATCCTCATCTGGAGAAGTTCCCATTTGGAAATCAGCACAGTCATCTGCTACAAATGGAAGCATATGATGATCCCTTATTTAATAAGGATTTTAGAATTCTGTGAGCATCACGTGACATACAAATTGCAAGTGCACAATCACTTGGCCTCTTTGCCAGTTTCATGACAATATTATCCTTATAGGCAAACTCATTCACCTCCAAAGCTTTAAAATTAATTCTAAGAAAGTAATATTCATTTTTGAATCACTGTTATTCAGAAAAAAAATAATTTTATAAAGAAACATTTATTGAAATTATAGTCTCCCAAGGTAGCTGTCCCCAAATCAGAGTATTAAATACTCTATGAATTACTTTCTTCAAGGTTGTAAGTGCAAAGTTCATCTTCCTAGCTTGAAAATCAAACAACTTTTTAGTATGTATTTTGGAGTGAAATTACTGCTATCATATTTCCACCATGTGAAAATGTGTGTATGAAGGTAAAATCTTTCTTTAACCCACTGATTTTTTGTTTTGTTTTGTTTTCCTGTGCTTTTTACCAACATTTCATTCAAAATGAGGGTTTTTTTTTTATTAGTTTTAAAATTTTGGGACCAATGTAGCAATAACTGTATGTCCAATCATATTTAAACTATTTTAACCATATTCATATTTATATTTGTTTAAGACCTTATTTTGTTAATACAGATGGAGTTGTAACTGCTATATATACCACTATCTGAACATATTTTATATACCTTTATTTGTTTTTTTTTATCCTAAATTCAGAAGTGAAGTTTCTGAAGCAAAAGATATTATTTACTTACAGCTAATAATTGTACTGCTTTCCTTTCGTCCCAATTATTATACTTCAAGTGATACAATGAGAACCAGATGCCCTCTTAAATGTAAGAGGGTCTACAGTAGGCAAGAAAATGCCAAAAAAAAAAAAAAAATTCTTGATGGTTACATGGGAGAGAGAGGTAGCTGTTACCTTCAGCTTCTAAGAAATACCCTTGAAAACATAACAATAATAATCCTGGGTCCTATCTACATCTTAGAAAGTATTTGTGTGCTTAGTCTCTCAGTCTTGTCCAATTGTTTGTGACCCCATGGACTGTAACCCACCAGGCTCCTCTGTCCATGGAATTCTCCAGGCAAGAATACTGGAGTGGGTAGACATTCCTTTTTCCAGAAATGTATAGGTACATAGGGCTTTTGTACATTAGAGGTGAATTACAAATACTTAAAAATATCTTCCTTGATATTTTACAACAATCTATTGTTGTTGGAGCTTTAGAGTGAAAAATTCATGAAAATTAGAAATACTTAAGACTGAAGTCAGTACAAATGAGAAAAAGACAAAGAAAGTAGTTTTTATCTTTATATCACAAACGTCTCTTTTCCTCTTACTCCTCCTTTTCCCTTTTTTTTTTTTTACTTTTCCTTTCCTCTTCTGTCCTTTCTTATGTCCTACTTTCTTCATCTTTTTCTTTTTCTTCATCTTAACTCTTAGATAATGAATTACTTTTGACACTGTCATGCTTGAAGTAATTCATATTTATTATCTGGAACTAATGTACTAATGAATCATATGACACTCTTATTAAATAAAAATGAAGACACTTTTTTTTTAATGAAAAAATCTAGACCCAAGTCAGTAAAAAAACTTTTATGTTATTTTATTTTATTTTAGTAATTGTTCCAGGAACTCGGGTTTCCTTGTGAACATGATACACATTCTATCACAGGAGCTTATAAAATAGTGACAAAAGATAGACATTCCAATATATTATGCTAGATTAAATAAGGAAGAATTGATTACAAGTAAAGGCTGAGCGCTGAAGAATTGGTGCTTTTGAACTGTGGTGTTGGAGAAGACTCTTGAGAGTCCCTTGGACTGCAAGGAGATCCAACCAGTCCACTCTGAGGGAGATCAGCCCTAGGATTTCTTTGGAAGGAATGATGCTAAAGCATAAACTCCAGTACTTTGGCCACCTCATGCAAAGAGTTGATGCATTGGAAAAGACTCTGATGCTGGGAGGGATTGAGAGCAGGAGGAGAAGGGGATGACAAAGGATGAGATGGCTGGATGGCATCACTGACTCTATGGGCATGAGTCTGACTGAACTCCTGGAGTTGATGATGGACAGAGAGGCCTGGCATGCTGCGATTCATGGGGTTGCAGAGTCAGACACGACTGAGTGGCTGAACTGAACTGAACTGAAAGCACAGTTGGTGCTGCTTTAGTGGCTCAGTGGTAAAGAATCTGTCTGCAATTCAGAAGCTGTAGGAAATGTGAGTTTGATCCCTGGGTTGGGAAGATCCCCTGTTGGAGGGCATGACAACCCACTCCAGGATTCTTGCCTGGGAAATCGGGGACAGAGGAGGGCTATAATCCATAGGGTCACAAAGAGTTGAATGTGACTGGCATCCCTGATTCGATGGATGTGAGTCTGCGTGAACTCCGGGAGTTGGTGATGGACAGGGAGTCCTGGCGTGCTGCAATTCATGGGGTCGGCAAAGAGTACGACACGACTGAGCCACTGAACTGAACTGAACTGAACTGAGGCGACTTAGCACACACGCATTCAGGCACACACAAAACACAGTGGAAGGGCACTTTTTTGAAGTTTTGTTTCTAAAAGAAATGCTAGTCAACAATGTATAAGCTAAGACATGAATGATGCATTGTGAAGAGCTAAACAATGTGGGAGTATGAAGAGGAAAGAGAGTTTTTCACATAGAATAAATGGCACTCATTTATTCATGCATTCAGGCATGAATGCATTCATTCAATAACAATTTATTTTCAATGCCTACTATGTCCTAAACATTGTTCTGGGCATTAAAAGGATCTAAAGTTTGAGGAGAAATACCATCACGTCCCTGCTATTACAGAGCTTACAACTTTGTAGCAGATTATAAAAGAATCAAAGTGATGTATGTATAATTGTATCTGTACTATGTACATTGTGCTATTAACAAATACAAATATAAGCAGTAACTTAAGGATGGGATTTGATAGGCAAATGCTCTGGTTGTTGTGGTGGTTGTACCGGAAGTGGTGTGAGGAATATGGCACATCATATTTAGATGTGTTGTAGTGGAAGTGCAAGTCAGTGTAATATTTTTGGTTCCAAAAAGATTAATGAGTCTAGAAGAAGGCAATATAATTGAAAAAGATCCTGTGCTGATTATTGCAGAGAGGAGACTACTGCAGTAATTTTGTAATGGTACTATGTTTGAAAGTTATACAAATATAGTTGAAAAGAAAGAAAATATTTAGAAAATGCTCAAGTGCTAAAAATCACCAACACTGGTCATTAATTTACCAAAATCAAACCTATATTGTAATACAGAAATTAGAATCAAAGATAAATTCAACAGAAATATATGTAAATATGGGCATGAAAAAGACAAAATATGTTAACACTAGACTCAGTTTAACAGCCAAAAATTTTGAAATTAATGAAACAAGTATCAACAGAATAATGGATAATTAAATTTTGTATATTCATACAAAGGGATAATACATAGAAATGGAAAAATGATGAACCCCTGCTCTAGACAAAAATATGGATGGATGAATGTCCAAACATAATATTGAATCCAAAAAGAAACATACAAATGTATAATAAAAAGAAACATACAAATATATAATATATGAATCCATTTTATAAAGTTCAAAATTACACAAAACTAATGCATGGTATTAGAAATAAGGATAGTATTTTATTTGAAGGGGAGATAGAGGGACAGTAAGTAGGAAGAGGCATGAATAGATTTTTTCCAGTGCTATTATCCTATTAATTGTAGGATAATTTACTGAGCTATATACTGACGATTTGTATTCTTATATTTATATGCATTGTACTTTAAAATAAAAGTTTTAAATAATTAATTAAACATAAATAATTTGCATAAAGGGGGTAAAGTGGAGCTGAGGAAGGTGCTGGTGTTCTAGAATTATATATATATTTATAGCATCAATTTAGAGGGTATCAGAGGAAGCCTGGGTTCAAGCATAATAGAAGTGATTATTTTTAGTTTTGTTATTTGGATCTCAGTATGCATTTTTCACATTTGAGGGGAAATGTAAAGGAGGCAGGATACAAGGTATAAGTTTCACAGATCATATAGTTCTCAGCTAGAGAAACAAATTTGTAATTTCATGTGCATATACGTATCCAAATCATGTGAACACCTAGGACTGGCAAGTGAGCAAATTTAGAGAACAAAAGTAATGAATATGGAGTTAGTGAGAGATGTGTATATAGACTTAATTTTTTCAGCGAACTGTGTCGTGAAGAAAAGTAAGCTAAAAGTGTCTGGAATAGAATAGAGAGAAGGCGAGTGGTAAGAATTGTGATCAGGTTTGTTATTGGTGGGACCTCATTTAAAACCATGGTATTGCACAAAGGGAAGAAAAAGAGAAGGGGAAAAAATGCTAGATGACAGACTCTGGGGCAATCTATCATTTAGAAGTCTGCACTGAACATATCTCAGGTAAGACAAAAACCAGTCAGTTTTGATATATAGAAGAAGGCAAGAAATACTATGTCCCTGTCATTCAGAGGTTGAATATATTAAGACCAAAGGGAAAAAAAAAGTTTAAAAAAGAAGGAATAATTAATAGTGGAGCATTTTTCAAATACTTGCAATAGATTGTCTCTAAAGCACACAGGAAGAGAGAGGCTTTCCCTATGAGGCAGGACAGTGAATAAAAGAAGACAGTAAAAGATGCATGCTTGTAGGCAGGTTTTTAATTCTACTTTTGGAAAAAAATAAGGAAACTCACTTTTAATTTCTACTATTGTTGAGAATGTGGTGTGGTAGACAAACTTAAAAGTAGCAGCAATTTGAGACTAAAATAAACCAATATAGCTGAAGCCTGGGGTTCCCTGGTAGCTTAGGTGGTAAAGAACTTGCCTGCAATGTGGCAACCCTGGGTTCCATCCCTGGGTTGGGAAGATCCCCTGGAGGAGGGCATGGCAACTCATTCCAATATTCTTGCTTGGAGAATCCCATGGATGGAGGAACCTGGCAGGCCACAGTTCATAGGGTTTCAAAGAGTCGGACATGACTGGGCGACTAAGCAGAGCACAGCTGAAGCATAAATTTTGGGTTGTTAGGAGAAAGAACAAGGACAAGATGTAATGCTTTTTTATTGGAATGAAGGAAGAACAAGCAAGATCCAGAGAGGTAAAGAACTTGAATAACATGAGGAACAGTGAGTTTATTTATAAGCAATGTTGCCTTATATACGTACTGGAGAAAAAATTAAAATGCTTAAGGAGAGAATGAACATATTGAAGGATTCTATCTTTTCCTACATTTGTTCTGTATGTTTGATGCAGAAATTCATTATGGCTTATAGAACCAATATGCACATGTTTTGCATACACCCTTCTCCACCACATTGTAGTTTTTAAAAGAATATAAATGGACAGGGTTTCCCTGGTGATTCAGGGCTAAGAATCCACCTGTCAGTGCAAAGGATACAATTTCAATCGCTTTTCTTGGAAGATCCCACGTGCCATGGAGCAACTAAGCTTGTGTGCCATAACTACTGAGCCAGCATTTGAGAGCCAGTGAGCCACAGCTACCTAGCCTTCGAGCCACCTCGAAATCTGCACACTCTAGAGCCAGCCAGTCACAACTACGGAGCCCACATGCTGCAACTGCCGAAACACACACACCTAGAGTTTGTGCTCAACAAAAAAGAAGCCATCACAATGAGAAGCCCACACACTACAAGAGGAGTCGTGGCTCACTGCCACTGAACAAAGCCTTCATGCAGCAATGAAGCGAAAACAAAAATGTAATTGCATTTTAAAAAAAGAATATAAGTGAATGTAAGCTGCTAATTAGAAAATTGATATTTTTCATCTCTAATTGGTATGTGTCAGTTGAGAAAGAAAGCTAATATATTCACTTCCTGTATGAGAAAGAACTAAAAGCCAATATAATACATAAGTTAATAAAAATATATAGAGAGAACAAAAATGCATATCCCAAAATCATAGGGAGCACAGATAAAAAGATATAATCTTCAGAAGTAATTCTGATAAAATAAATAACCAAAAAGTGAAGAATTGCTGATTGTGTCAGCTACATATTGTATAGTTCTGGAGTCAAGATACTTGTAGGTATATTACTGTTTTCTCTCTATTTCTTCTCTTATCTTCCTCTGTCTTCTTTCTCTTTCTTAAAATCTTGTTTGTTTGCCTGACTAATTAAGAAGCAAAAAATGGGGGAAAAATAAAGTACTTCTCATAAACAATTTTTTTGAGGAAATGTGGAAAACATATACTAAAAATATGCAAGCATCTAGATACCATGACTAAGTCCCTGTTAATGAAAAGTAGCAGAAATAGTAAAGAGCTTTAACAAACCAAAATATACTTCAATATGGGAAATATCAGACATAACTTACCTAAAATAATGCCTTACCACATACAAAGAAGTGTTTTTAAAAACTCTGGTAATGACTAAAATTTTTCCAAAAGTTATCCTTCTATTTGAGGAAAATAACAGCCTTCTACAAATATATGTGTCTAATAATGAATTTAATATCAGATTAGACAGTAACACAAGAAAAGGAAAGTGGGAGTCTAGAAAATTGATCAAAGAACTTTTATAGATGGAACATATGAAAATGAAAAGATTAAAAGTAAAAGAAAGAGGTAAGAACTAGGGATTAGATAAGATCTAACATATATCTAATTGGGTTTTCAAAAATAAAGGAGAGGAAGAACGGATAGGTTTAATATTTACAGGGAATGAACTTTTTTTTTCTCTTTTTTTTCCTTTACAACATTGTATTGTTTTGGCCATACATCAACATGAATCTGTCACAGGTATATACATGTTCCCTATCCTGAACCCCCCTTCCACCTCCCTCTGGGTCATCCCAGCGCACCAGCTGCAAGCATCCTGTATCCTGCATCGAACCTGGAATGGCGATTCATTTCTTATATGATATTATAAATGTATCAATGCCATTCTCCCATATCATCACACCCTCTCCCTCTCCCAAGAGTCCAAAAGACTGTTCTATACATCTGTGTCTCTTTTGCTGTCTCGCATATAGGGTTATCATTTCTATCTTTGTAAATTCCATATATAGGCATTAATATACTGTATTGGTGTTTTTCTTTCTGGCTTACTTCACTCTGAATAATCAGCTCCAGTTTCATCCACCTCATTAGAATTGATTCTAATGTATTCTTTTTAATGGCTGAGTAATACTCCATTGTGCATATGTACCACTACTTTCTTAATCCATTCATCTGCTGATGGACATCTAGGTTGTTTCCATGTCCTGGTTACTCTGCTGATGGACATCTAGGTTGTTTCCATGTCCTGGTTACTCTGCTGATGGACATCTAGGTTGTTTCCATGTCCTGGTTATTGTAAACAGTGCTGCGATGAACACTGGGGTACACATGTTTCTTTCAATTCTGGTTTCCTCGGTGTGTATGCCCAGAAGTGGGATTGCTGGGTCATAAGGCGTTTCTATTTCCAGTTTTTTAAGGAATCTCCACACTGTTCTCCATAGTGGCTGTACTAGTTTGCATTCCCACCAACAGTGTAAGAGGGTTCCCTTTTCTCCACACACTCTCTAACATTTATTGCTTGTAGACTATTGGATCGCTGCCATTCTGACTGGCATGAAATGGCACCTCAATGTGATTTGCATTTCTCTGATAATGAGTGATGTTGAGGATCTTTTCATGTGTTTGTAAGCCATCCGTATGTCTCCTTTGGAGAAATGTCTATTTAGTTCTTCGGCCCATTTTTTGATTGGGTCGTTTATTTTTCTGGGATTGAGCTTCAGGAGTTGCTTGCATATTTTTGAGATTAGTTGTTTGTCAGTTGCTTCATTTGCTATTATTTTCTCCCATTCAGAAGGCTGTCTTTTCACCTTGCTTATAGTTTGCTTTGTTGTGAAGAAGCTTTTAATTTTAATTAGGTCCCATTTGTTTATTTTTGCTTTTATTTCCAATATTCTGTGAGGTGGGTAACAGAGGATCCTGCTGTGATTTATGTCAAAGAGTGTTTTGCCTATGATCTCCTCTAGGAGTTGTGTTGTTTCTGGTATTACATTTAGAGCTTTAATCTATTTTGAGTTTATTTTTGTGTATGGTGTTAGAAAGTGTTCTAGTTTCATTCTTTTACAAGTGGTTGACCAGTTTTCCCAGCACCATTTGTTAAAGAGATTGTCTTTAATCCATTGTATATTCTTGTCTCCTTTGTCAAAGATAGAGTATCCATAGGTGTGTGGGTTTATCTCTGGGTATTCTGTTTTGTTCCACTGATCTATATTTCTGTCTTTGTGCCAGTACCATACTGTCTTGATGACTGTGGCTTTGTAGTAGAGCCAGAAGTCAGGCAGGTTGATTCCTCCAGTTCCATTCTTCTTTCTCAAGAT